>VBSM01003186.1:113730-127831 GCA_008086735.1 Cheirogaleus medius
CTTTTTGATAGGGTTGTTTGATTTTTTCTTGCTGATTTTCGTGAGTTCTAAGTAAATTCCAGTTATCAGCCCCTTATCAGATACGTAGGATGCGAAAATTTTCTCCCATTCTGTAGGTTGTTTGCTTTCATGATTGTTTCTTTGGCTGTGCAGAAGCTTTTTAGTTTGATCAGGTCCCATTTATTTATTTTTGTTGCTGCTGTGATTGCCTTTGGGGTCTTCTTCATAAATTCTTTGCCTAGGCCAATGTCTAGGAGAGTGTTTCCAACATTTTCCTCTAGAATTCTAATAGTTTCATACCTTAGGTTTAAGTCCAGAACAGGATCTTTTAATACAAATTGGTAATCCACAATTTGCAATCCTAATTTCCTTACCTTGTCTAATTATTGGCTCTGAGCTTAAGGTTTCCTGGAGCTCTTCTCCTTTTAATGGAATCTGAAGAGTCATCTCTTCTAACTACTACAAAGAGGAATGAACCCCTTCAGTTGTCTTAGTGTGTGATAATGGAGTAACCCAGTAGTAAATCTCATGAAAAAACTAAAAAATACCTGGGAAGCTCACAAGGTCATCTTGGTCTGCCCTTGGAATGCATCCAGCCTTAATGTTGTTCCAGTCACTATTACCAAAGACTAAGAACAATTCATCCGAACAGAGCATCTTTACTTCACCTGGCTCTCCCTACTTTTATACCTTACCCTTTTTCCCCTTCTCACTTGTCCCTACATGTTTATTATATCTCTGCCTCTGTGTCACCCATGAAGACTGCAGAAGCCACATGTTGAAGAAAGCAGAGCTGTTAATCATTGAAGAAAGAAATAAAATTCTTTAGGGTTTTTGCTATGTTACCAAGTCAGAAGAAAACCTAAATTAAAAAAAAAATTGGGCAGGGCACAGTGGCTCATGCCTGTAATCCTAGCACTTTGGGAGGCCCAGGCAGGAGAATTGCTTGAAGCCAGGAGGTCAAGACTAGCCTGGGCAACAAAGCAAGACTCCATCTCTATATATATAAAAAAGAAGAAGAAGAAGAAGAAAAGAAATGAAAATAAATGAAGAAAACAGAAAGACCTGGGAAAATCCAGGGCTGGCATATATACATTCACAAGACACCTTAGTCTGCTTTTTTGTTTTATCTGACTTATGACCAGAGACTGGGAAAAATTTATGTACAACGGGTGAATGTATTGCAAAACTCTCCTTACACTTCACTCTCTTCCTACTTCTTACTCTTTCAACTTGCTCTACACATTTCTTCCTCTCTGCTCTTTTCCTCACACATGGAAAGCTTGGAAAGTGTGTGCTAAGGGCACTAGAACCTCCATCATCCAGGGTCCTCAAACAAGTGAAAGTGATCCATGCCCATCCTTCCCATCCTCTATCAACATGGAATCCCATTGTTTATAAGAATGAAACAAACTCCAATTTTGTTTGAGCTATTATTACACAGTTTTGAGTCTATTTATTACAGCAATTATCTTATAAAATTGAGTATAGATATTATAATAGAAATTGGTACTGGAAGTGAGGTGTTGTCATGGAATAGAGCCCCCACTCATGGCTTCCAAGGGTGTCAAAAACCTGCCATGAGCCGGGCGCGGTGGCTCACGCCTGTAATCCTAGCACTCTGGGAGGCCGAGGCGGGTGGATAGCTCAAGGTCAGTAGTTCGAAACCAGCCTGACCAAGAGCGAGACCCCGTCTCTAAAAAAAAAAAAAAAAACCTGCCATGAATGGGAAAAACTCCATCAGCCTGGGAACAGAGCCCCCAACAACCCAATCCCACCTCACCAACTTGTAACTCGTTAGACAGCTTCCAAAGAAATAAATTGCGTTTGAATATTTTATATTTGGGGGTCTATTTGTTAGAGCAGGTAGCCTAACCTAACTACTACAAAGTAACCTAACTAATACTATTATATGAATATTCCAAAACCAAAACAAATAATTTTCTATTTACAATGTATATGGCAAACAATTAGAATAATTCTTTTGTAGTGAAAAATATTTTTTCATATGAATATCAAGAGTTTTATTCACTTTTCTCTTTTCCAAATGATTTTTCCAAAGTGGGTTTATTTTTAATAGACATAAAATTTTCAAAATAACAGGAGAAATATAAAATAGGAATTTCTAAATTCCTTATGTTGTGCAGGAAATAGGAAAGGTATTAATGTTTATTAGACATTGATAAACCAAAGATGGCTATAATAATGGAATGTTTCTATAAACTGTTTATAAGAAATATGTATTAAATATAAGAACATAGATAAGTTGAAAATAAAAGTATGGAATAAGATATGAACGTGCAAACACTAAATCTCTTCAAAAAATACACAACTGGTGAAAGGGGATCAGAACATACTACCCCAGAACATGCCACTTTGATATGTTGATTATTTTGAGCTGAAGGCAATTAAGAAACAGCAGGTACAGAAAGGGATCTCTTCCTTACACCTTTGTGCCTAAAAGCAGGGCATAAATTTCCTGTGAGAAAGGTGCCCACCCTGTGCCAGGAAGAGGATAACAAAAGTTGGTTCTTTGAAAAAAACTAATAAAATTAACAAGCCTCTGACAAGACTGGCCATTTTTTTAAAGGTGGGAGTCACAAAAACAAATATTATAAATAAAAAAAGAATATTTCAGTACATGTTCTAAAGAAATTAAAACATATGATCAACTTTATTTCAAAAAGTTTGAAAGTTTATATTAAAAAAAACACAATTTACACTATGGCACATGCAAAACTAGAAAAGTTGGTTTGTTCTATAACTATTAAAAAATTGAATTTGTAATTTAAACCTTTCTTCGATAAAAATTCAGCCCCGGATGACTTCAGTGGTATATTCACCAAGTGTTTAAGGAAGATAATATACTAGATTTTCTCAAACACTTCCAGAGAACATAAACAGAACAAATAACTTCTGACTTTCTTATGAGACCAGCATGATTCCAAATCCTAATGAGGGCAAAACAAGAACCTAATGTTTTCAAACAAGAATCTCATTCATGAATATGGTTGTAAAACTCCCAAAAATAAAAAATAAGGCCAGTGATATATTAAAAAGTATAATTCTTATGACCAAGCTAGGTTTATTTCAGAAATGCAAGATTGGTTTAGCATTCAAAACTCAATCAGTGTAATGAAGCACATTAACAGATTACAGGAAAAAAAGCTATTTGATCATGTCCATCGGTTTAGAAAAACGTTTGCTAAATCAATAGCCATTCATGATTTAAAAATAAAACTTAGCAAACTAGGAATTGAAGGGAACTTCCTTATCATAGCAAAGGGCACCCATAAAATATGTACAGCATGCTTCACACTTAATGGTGAAAACTTAAAGCTTTCCTATGAGGTTGAGACCAAGACAAAGTGCTGCTGTCACACATTTTATTCGACATTGTACTGGAGGTCTTTGCCAGTGCAGAAAGGCAAAGAAAGGATAAAAAAGAAAGAAATAAAACTTACTTTTCACAGGTGACATAATTGAAGAAATAGGAAATCCAAAAGAACCAACAGATATATCATTAAAATTAATAAGTAGTTTAGTAGGTCTTCTAGATCTGTATCAAATTATAAAAATAAAATATATTTTGCATACCAACAACAGTTACAATATGAATGCTAAAATATACCGTTTATCATAGTATTAAAAATAATCTGTAATACAAATCCAATAAATCATGTGCAAAAATATGCACAGAAAATTATAAAATATGATTGAGAAAAATCAAAGAAGACCTAAATAAATAGAAGGATATACTATATTCATGGATTAGAAGATGAATGTTGTCAATTCTCCTCAAAATGATCTATAGAAATAATCCAATCAAATTTAAAATATCAACAGCATTTTTGTGGAAACTGACCAGTTGATTCTAACATATATATGGAAATGCAAAAAAAAAAAACTGGGAATACCCCAGACAATTTGAAAAAATTGAACAAAATTGGAGGGCTTACTCTACAAGATATCAAGACTTTTACAAAGCTACTTTAATTAAGTCATATTGTCTCAAAGACAGAAAAACAAGCCAGTGGAAAGAAAAGATGCATGCATATTTGCATAGTTATTTATGATGAGCGTGGCACTGCAAAACAGAGTGACAAAGAGAGTCCTGAGTTACTTGGATACCTATATCTAATAATCTTTAGGAAAAAAAAGTATAGAGCCTCTACTCCATGCCAACCAATTTCAGATAGATTATAAATAAAAATGTAAAACATGAAACAATAGTTTCTAGAAAATAACATAAAATAATATTTTCATAACCTATGTGTAGGGAAAGATTTCTTAAATAGAACACAAATGGTACTAACCATAAAGGAAAGAATTTATATTCTGAGCTACACTAAAATTAAGAACAATTCTTCACCCAAAGATAATATTAAGAGCATTAAAATGCAAGCCAAACAGTAGGTAAATATTTTTAAAACTTATTTGTCCAACCCAGTGCTCATATCCAGAATATATAAAGAAATCTTATAATTTGATAAGAAAAATATACAGTCAAATCAAAAAGCAAAAATACTTAGACAGGCACTTCACAAAAGAAGATGTTCAAATGGCCAATTTAAACACATAAAAGTGTTCTTTCTCAATAACAATCAGGGAAATGAAAATTAAAACCACAGTGAGATATCACTGCTCACATGCTAAATTGGCTTTAAAAAAAACCTGGCAATACAAAATGTTGGCAAGGTTGTGGAGAAATGGAAACAATCTTATACTCTAAGAAAAATTTCACTCTTAGGCATATATAGTCAACAGAAATGTGGGGATGTTCAAGAATATTCATAGTAGCATGATCAAGATACTCAAAGTATCTCAACACTAAAAAAAAAACCACAAAAGCCTATCAACAATAGAATGGATAAAAACATCATGGTACATTTATATTAAATAGAGTACTATACTGAAAGATTAATTTGTCTGCTTTAGAACTTTATATACACAGAGTTCATAAAACGTAATCTTGCATGTCTGGCTTCTTTTACTTAAACTTACATTTGTGAGAATCATCCATGTTGCTGTGGGCTTCTGCAGTTAGGAGTCAGGATAGTGCTTGTCTCTGGGAAGGAGGCTGGGTCTAGTGATTAAGATGGGCCACAGAGTGGCTTCTGCATATTTAGCAAAATCCTACTTCTTGACTTCTGTAGTGGCAACATAGGTATGTACGTTCATTTTGTGATAATTAATGTGCATGGCTTGTACCCCTTTTGGTATGTATGTTATACTTTGATAAAAAGAGTTTGTTTAAAAAAAAATGCAAAACCAAAGAGAAAAAATATTTTAAAAATCATTATATGAACCAATGACATGTATCAAAACTATTATATCTGTCTGAAAGTGATTGACTGAAACATGTTCTGTCAATTCTAGACAGCAGTTTCAGTTGTCTTGTGAGGACTTTTCAAGTATGTGGCTAAATGACAATAGAACTTATTTTACTAAATATGATTTTTAAATTGCTTATTATTTATCATTATTTCCCCAAGTACCCAGTGCTATGGTTTGAACATGTCCCCAAAAGTTCACATGTTGGAAGCTTAATCCCAATGCAACAGTGTTGACAGGTGGGACCTTTGAAAGATGAGTAGGTCATGAGGGCTTTATTTTTATGAATGTGTTAATACTGTTATCACAGGAGTGGGTTAGTTATCATGGGAGTTTGGCCCCCTTCCCCTCCCTCTCTCACATATTCTTCCCGTTCCACCTTCCACCGTGGGATGACACAGCAAGAAGGCCCTTGCCAGATGCCAGCACCTTGACCTTGGACTTCCCTGCCGGAGCCAGCCGGCGACGTGCGGCACCTGGAGTTCGGGGGTGAGGATGAGAAATAAAGAGACAAACAAAGATGAGAACGGGAGGACGGAGTCTGTGGTGACTGCCGTGCCGCGTTTATTTTGGGGGGTTTATTTATACAGAAAAGTTAAGGGAAAGCAGGACGTAAAGAAAACAAATGGTTAGGCTCACAGTCATCTTGAAACCAGAGGGCCCCCATAAAACACCTTTTATGGCTTCCTTATCAGTTGGGCAAGATTCTCATCCTACACCTAAGGATTCTGAAGAGACAGCAAGACTAACAATATTTCACTAAGACTAGTTAAACAACTTTAAAAAACAGAAGACTCAAGAATGATAAACAAGCTTTGCCTTGGAAAAATGCTATAAAGTGTAAATGCACTAAGGAGTAGTTAATAGGAGATAACGTGCAGATGGCTGCTTCAGTGACCTTTCCATGACCACAGCCACACTGTCTCCAGCACCCTCTAATTTAAGTGAAAGGGTGAAAATGTCAGAGCTACGAGCTAGGGCCAGTGCTATGTCACGCGGACCCCAGTGTTCTGGGCAGCAGCCGTACCCCAACTCTCCCGTGTTCGGGACAGCTTCCGACACTTCCCAGCCTCCAGAACTGTGAGAAATAAATTTCTTTTCTTTATAAATTACCTAGTCTCGGGTATTCTATTATAGCAACAGAAACAGACTAATACACCCAGATAATATGGATTGTAATCAGAGTAAAATTAATCAATAGAAGGTTTGCTTTCAAGCTCCTGTTGGTGGCCATTTGGCATCTTCCTTTCCCAGACCGCTTCCTGGTGCTGAGCTAGAGGCTACCTGGGACATTTCTTTATTACTCACTTGCAGAGAGTCACCCTTACTGGCCTCTGAACAAAGAGAGGAAACCCTTGGAGGTCTTAGCGGGTGCCCAAGGAACCAATACAAAAGGAAATCACATGAGAAGACTAGGGGAAACCTGGGAAGCTCCAGGAACTCAGGGGTAGCACCAGGCCCACCTGAGGCTACCCTGGTGTGACTCTCAGGTGCTTTGTCTTCTCACTTTCCATTTCCTATACCTCGTTGTCATTCTGCTTCTTACCCTTCCTACTTGTCTCTACTTATCTCGCCCGACTTGTAATTCTGTTTCTCTCCCAGGATCATCTTAGAAGATGAACATTGAAGATGGTAGATCCTCCAGCATCCTAGGTGTCTGAATAACTGTGTGGGGTACAACACCCTATCCTCTCTTCCAACACCCCAGAACCCACTCATGACCTGGAACACTATAGATTGTCCCACAAACAGAAATCAACTTCTACTTATTTTAGCAATTACAAATGTTCAGGGTCTATTTACTATAACATAGCCTATCCTAAATAATAAAAAAGATTAATCTGGACCCGGTAAAATGTATTAGTTTACTTGTGAATGTTTCCACCAACAATTGGATTTAATGATTTGTAGAATATTTTAAAAGTGGGAGGCACCTTAAAATTTGTGTGCTTTGGTTTCCTCAGGTATAAAACAGAGCTATCAATAATTTATTATGCCTACATGTCACAATTGTTGTAAAATTAAAATGAGAGCTTTTTAAAAGCTTTTTAAAAGCCTTTTGATAAACCACTACATGCTCAATGACAAATAAAAAGTAAAATGAGGAAATAGAAAGTAAAAATCTGCCCTGTCATTTGTGAGATTGAAATAACAGATACAGAGGAAGTCAGCTACAAAGGTAACAGGAAATAGGATTTCTCCTAAAACTTGCTGTAGCAATAAACAGTCATAACAACCTCCTTCTTTGAATGAATACTGCTTTCTCACTTCCTGAGGAACTTTGCTGTCAAAAGTCAACACACGGGGCCAGGCATGGTGGCTCATGCCTGTAATACAGTTTCATTTATATTTATATCCCAAGGAACACTGCGAGAATAATAATGATGAGAGCTAACACTTAGGTGCTTATTATATGACAGACATTAATACAAGACCTTTACATTGACTCATTTATTTATAACCTAGGGACTTTCACTACCCCATTACCAATGAAGAAACTGAAGCACATAGGAGCTGAGTGTGCTGGGAGGCAGCTACAGCCCACTGGCAATGATACCATGAAGAAGCATCATTCCTTCCCACAAGCCTCCCGGGGGGGTGGAAGAGCTCGATTAGCTCTTCTAGAGAGATATTCAGTCCAGGAGAGTCACTTGGTAGATGAGGTGACCCTGCAGGAGTGTGGACCTCCCAGGTGCTGGGAGCCTAAGAGGGAGGTGGCAAACAGCCTGTTCCTGCACTGGGGGAACTTCAGTTGATCGGTTCTCTCTAAACTGCGTGTCTCTGAAGAACTCACAAATGACCGTGGCTCACACAGCCACCACATCTGGGAGACACCAAGGACGGATCACGACAGGGCCATCCCTCCTCCCCCCCCACCCCACTTCCTTCTCTCCCTCCTTCCAGACCCAGATTAGCTGAAAGCAATAGATACTGACCGGAGTTAGGGAGGGAGTGCAGATGGGAGAAGACACCGGGCTCACCCAGCTTCTGCCCTACACAGTTTCCAGTTTTACTATCATATCAGCTCAGGCCTTTTAATACTGAATGAGATACCACCACTGCTAGAAAGGACTAGCTCAGCTCTGAGTCTTACCTGAGACTTCGTCCATGGGCAGGAAAAGAACTATTGAGGGAACAGGTTTGAAAAGGTAGTAGAATGAATTAATGTGATTTCTGCTTAGAATTACCAAATCTAACTATTGTAATAAAGTAGGTAAGGTTGAGAGGTTTCCACAGAAACCAGTAAAAATTCAAAAGCAAAGAAATCTTAGGCCTGGGTAAGTATAAACTGGTATATAACCAAGATGATAAACACAGGTATGGAGATAGAAATGATAGAAATGGTAGAACTGTTCGATGCATACATTTATGTATATTATGCTTATGTTTAAAGTCATTTATGATTAAAAATATTTACATTATTTGCATAAATGTATGTGTATATAAGTGACAGAAATAATTAGAAGTAATGGAAAAAAAGCAAAATATGTCCAAATATGCCTTAACTCTAGAGGGAAAAGCCCTGTCAACTCCATAGTGCCATATAAAGTACTAAAACTATTTTATTTTATTTTTGGGGTTTTTTTGAAATGGAGTCTTGCTTTGTTGCCCAGGCTAGACTGCAGTGGTGTCAGCACATCTCACTGCAGCCTCAAACTCCTGGGCTCAAGTGATCCTCCTGCTTCAGCCTCCTGAGTAGCTGGGACTACAGGCGCATGCTACCATACCCAGCTAATTTTTAAAACATATTGTTTAGAGAAGAGGTCTCCCTATTGCCCAGACTGGTCTCGAACTCCTGGCCTCAACTGATGGTCCTGGCTTGACCTCCCAAACTGCAGGGATTACAGATGTAAGCCACTGCAACCAGACTAGAAATATTTTATATAATGTAAAAAAATGAACGAGAGTAATATAGTAGGCAAAAGAAACATACGTTGAATAGGAGAGGGAAGAAAAAAGAAGAGAGACAAAGAAGAGGAAAAAAAGAAGGAATGCAGCAGAAATGAAAAACTGCAGAACCTGAGGCAGAGAATGGAACCTCACATCTTTTTCATCCTCTAGTGCACACAGTGTGGCATGTGCTCTGGTTGAGTTTGGTTTAATAATTGTGTGTTTCCCGGGCTTAGATGGGATGTGGCACCAGTACTCTGACTTCTGCTTAATTGATTCGAGTTCCCCCTCTCTGTGTTTCCTTGTTCTGTCGTGGGCTATATTCAGTAGTTAAAACACACCTTTCTAACACTTTCTCCTGTTCCCTCATTTCCTAATCGGGGCTGACGTGCTTCTGGCCACACAGCTCTGTTTTACATCCCAGGTTCCAGCTCCTGCTCCGGCCAAAAGATCTCAGGTGACAAGAAGACTGGGTTTGAATCAACAGAGAGTCTGAGTTTTCCTCCTTATTTGAGGAAATCAATGACTTTGCTTGCAAACGTGGAGAACAAGTAGGCAGGTTATGATTTGTCACCCATAATCATTCTTTCTTTCTTCTGTAAGAATAGAATTACAGCTGACTGCCTGGCCAGTGATTCTGTTTCTCGGCCTCACTCAGCTAGCTCTTGGCCCTGTGACCAAGTTTTGGCCAATGGGATGTGAGCAGAATCTTCTGCGCCTTTCCATTAAAAGAAATGAATAGCTGATTCTTTTGTTCATTTTTTTCATTCCCACTGGTTGGGAAACAATGGCATCTAGAGCAACCTTCTTGGACCTGGAGTTGGAAACCACATGTTAAGGAAGGCAGATTCTTCCTACCACTTCTAGACTGTGAAATGAAAGAGAAATGGATTATTTGGTTGAAGAAACAGTATTTTGGGATATTTTCATTGCAAAGACTTAGTCTTGTACTCTAAATAATCCATTAGTTATGAAGCTACCATGGCCCATAGGAGATTTGGGGGCTACAGCCAGGACGGGGTCTGGCAGGAAGGTCAGGACCACAGCAAGCTCAAAGGAATGAATACTCACATTTTTTTCTTACCTCCCTGCAGACTATTTACATTATCTATATATATGTCTTTTCTTTTCCCCTTCAACAGAAAAGAAAGAACATAATCCTTTAGAACTATAAATGAAGATTTACAAGCTTTATTTATCAGCAGTTGTCAAGTATTTTATTTTTAAGGCTTCCTCCCACTTTTGTGGGGCTAAATCCCCAGTGACCAACATCACACGGAAAACAATAACCACAAAACAATATTTACACAGCTCCAGCCATTTACACTATGGTTTTACATAGCCACACGAGGTCCTATCATTCACAATACAAATTCAAAAAGCAGCTGAAATCAGGCAGAAGCTGACAGCAGGAAAGGAGAGGGTCAAGAGCAACTGTTGAGCAACAGTAGATCTCCAAAATCACCAGCAAAGTAAACCTTCTGGAATTCAGAGGCAGGCCTTGAAAAGCTAAAACTGTAACCCATGTTTATGACAGCCAGAAGTTAAGAAAGAATTAGAAGGGGGGAAAAAGCCCTTCAGAGAAATAAAGACAAATTTAGGAGGAGAACAAAGGAAATCAGACATTTTGGAAATTAAAGCAAAGGGCATAGATTAAAGAAATATGAAAAGAAAATAAGGAATTTTAAGAACAATTAGGAAAAATTAGACAGAAAATAATCATGGAAGACAATGAACAAATCATTGAAGTTCCTGAAGAAGAAAATCAAAAAAATAGAAGAAATATTTAAAGATAAATTCAAGAAAAAGTTTATGAAATTATAACATAAAATGGAACGTACATATGAACAGTTCATACATTTTCACCCTGAAGTAGAAAAATTGACTCTGAACTGTCAGCACTGAGATACATTCCAGTAAATTAACTGGACTTTAAAGATACAGAAAGAATTGAACAGGCAAAAAGATCAAGTCATTTTCAAAAGAGGAGATCTTATTGATCATAAAATTTTCCACACCTTTTTTTTTTTTTTTTTTTTTAGAGAAAGTCTCACTCTGTCTCCCTGGCTGGAGTGCAGTGGTGTCATCATAGCTCACTGCAGCCTGGAATTCCTGGACTCAAACCATCCTTATGCCTCAGCCTCCTGAGTTGCTAGGATTACAGGCACACACCATTATGCCTGGTTAATTTTTCTGTTTCTTATAGAGACGGGCTCTTGCTATGTTGGTCTTGAACTCCTGGGCTCCTGAGTGATCCTCCTGCCTTGGCCTCCCAAAGTGCTACGATTACAGGTGTGAGCCACCGCACCCAGCCTCAATTTTTCTTCTTTTAGCCCATGAGAGATCAGTGAACAAAGTACAAAGGATGGAAGACCCAAATGATGCATTTAACAAGGTTGATATGATTGACACATTTTGAACCCCAAAGCTAGAAAAGAGTATTTTCACCACCCTTTCTTAACTCTCCCATAAGTTAGCTCCAATTTAATAGAGAATACATGTGGTGTTTTTCCATGCTTTAGATACTTCACTTATGATAATGGTCTCCAGTTCCATCCAAATTGTAGCAAAAGGCATTAAATCATCCTTCTTCATGGCTGAGTAGTATTCCATGGTACACATATACCACATTTTGTTAATCCATTCATGAATTGATGGGTACCTGGGTGGATTCCACATCTTCGCAATTGTGGATTGTGCTGCAATAAACATTTGAGCATGGGTGTCTATAATGAATTCCTTTTCTTTGGGTAAATACCCAGTAGTGGGATTGCTGGATCGAATGGTAGGTCTACTTTTAGTTCTTTGAGATATCTCCACACTCTTTTCCATAGAGGTTGTACTAATTTGCAGTCCCACCAACAGTCAATAGCATTCCTTTCTCTCTGCGTTGATGCCAGCATCTATTGTTGTGGGGCTTTTTAATAAAAGTCATTCTAACAGGGATAAGGTGATAGCTATTACGGTTTTAATTTGCATTTTCCTGGTGATTAGTGATGTTGAGCATTTTTTCATATGTTTATCGACCACTTGTCAATCTTCTTTTAAGAAGCTTCCGTTCATGTCCTTTGCCCACTTTTTGATGGGGGTTGTTTAATTTTTCTCGCTGATTTGCTTGACTTCTTTGCAGATTCTGACTATTAGTCCTTTACAGGCTGTATATAGCTTGTGAATAGTTTCTCCCATTTGATTATCTTGACACTTGATAATTTCTGAGCCTGGCTGTAATATTTTAAGAGACATCTGGATCTCTACACTATGTAAATACTGGAACAATTTTATATTAAATCATTGGCATCCTGATTCCCTCACATGCAAGAAGATAATAAAATGGCTACAGATTTTCCACTTAAATATTACTAAAAATTTTGAGAATCTTATCTCATTAAAATTTACTCCAGTTATTATGTAATGAATAAAAACAGATATTCATAGTGACACATAAGTTTATACAGCATATAAAACTTTAAAAATGTAAGAGTTGTACAAAGAAAATTCTTAGTGGAAGAACATTAAATAAGACATGAATAAAAGGGTAAAAATCTCTGTTCTCCCTAAATTAATCTGGAAATTCAGTGAATTTCTAATCAAAGTTTCCAATGAACTTAGGAAAGGAGTAGGGGGAGATCTTCCTGAGTTCATTCTAAAATTTAACCCCAGTGAATCATCAGGGTGGTTCTATCTCTGAGTTCTCCTTTCTCTTCTCTAGCTGCTTTGCTTACAAAACAAAAACAGAATACACGGTAGACAGGTAATGATACTGTGTGATCAAACTGGGGATTCAAATCATGATGCAACAGTGTAGAGAATATTTTTTAAATTCCCACCTCATATACACAAAGAGGCAAATCCCATGTGGATTATACATGTAAACATTAAAAATAACCAGGTACTTCAAACATTCTAGAATCAAATATAGAACAATATTTTTTAAATCTTGAGGAAGAAATGGCTGTTGTAAATATGATATGAAATCCAGGCACCAGTGAGCAAAGGCCTGACAAATTTAACCAACTAAAAATTTAGAACTTCTCTAGGACAAAAGATTCCTTTAACACACCTAAAAGAAAAACAACAGAAGCTCTGCGTTCTGGAGTAGCACTGCTTGGGCGGGTGGCAGACTTCAGGCTGCTGGGGTCGAGGCTGAGAAGAACCGCGAGTGGGTTGGGCGTTTCCCGTAGGGATGCCTACAGTGATGACTGCTGCCAGAGAGTCTCACCCCCGTGGGGGGAAGCGTGCAGCCTCCCCAGATGACGATCTTGGATCTAGCAATTGAGAACCAGCAGACTTGGGTAACAGGGTTTCGGGATGGGGGGCAAGACCCACATCATAGAGATGTGGAGAGCATTGTGGGGGGGAAGGGCATACCTCTAACCCTTCTTAGGGTGAGGCAAAGTTATACAATGTATCCAAAGTGTAAAAAAAAAAAAATCTTTTGTTGGATGGAGGGCAGGCGGGACGGGGGAGGAAGGGTAGAGTTACATAATGTGTGCCGTGCGCGACACCTGGGGACTGGACTCACTTGAGGCTCTGGCACGTGGGGGGGGGAGGAGTGGTAGGGGCAACGTATGTAATCATAACAATATATGTACCCCCATTATATGATGAAATAAAAAAAAATTCTTGAGACTGATGGCTGCAGGAAGGAAAGAACATACTGGTCGTCTTGTTATAGGAGATCACAAATCAACATCGCACTTCCGAACAGGGGAAGAAGACAAGAAAATTCATGAAGAACTGGAGTCTCAATATCAGCAAAGTATTGACAGTAAATTATCAGGAAGATATAGGCGACATCGTGGACTTGGCTTCAGTGAGGTAGAAGATCATGATGGAGAAGGTGATGTGGCTGGAGATATGATGATGATGATGATGA
>VBSM01003186.1:127931-141887 GCA_008086735.1 Cheirogaleus medius
GTAGTCATTTAGTCCTATCTATTTAAAAATATGTAAAACTGGTTTTGTTTTTTTCTTAGATAATACGTGACCAAAGTTACTTTTGTCCTGAAACTCTAAATAAAGAGAAAGCAGTTCCCATATTTGATTGTGATAACTTTATCCTCATCTAAAAATGAGGAATGAGTTTATTGAACAAGAAAGAAATTCTCTTCATTTTATCCCAGTGCTGTTATATTGATTATCTAATTACTAAAAAGAAATATTACTTTCTAATTTTATTGCTGCTTCTGTTGGACTAAGATTAGAATCATCTGACTGCTGTTATATGGTTGATTTGTATAGCTGGTTAACACAAATTACATTATGGGTTAGTGGATCTTTGAATAATTGGGTCCAAAATCTGAATCTTTCTAAGTAATAAGTTCAAAGTCTTGAGTCAAGTCTGTGAGCTACACTGTTAGCTCTGTTAGATACTTAGGTATTTGCTGTATTGGATTTTTAAAAAATTATTCCTATATTTTGAAATTAAGAATGTATTAGGAGTGTAGCAACTAGAACAGGTGGTTTCTGGTTGATAGACTCCATCTTGCAATATTTTTCACATCAAACTCTCAAGTTTTGTTTTGTTTGTTTGTTTGTTTGTTTTAGTTTCTCACACTGTTTTAAAATAGGTGCTACTCTCTGTAGTAAAATATTGAGTCAATGGGTGGTTGACAATACATGTGATATTTAAGAAATCACTTGGTTTAAAGAAGTTTGTATTTACTCAACAATTTTAGTTTGCCCACTGATTTTCAGATACCTAGTTTGTGGGGTTGCTCATTGCAATTTAAGTAGAAAGTGAAGACTGATTTATGTTTAAGAATGGAAAAGGGAAAGAGAGAGAATAGTATTATGTTTTAAAAAGTGAGTGTTTTCATCAGTTCATTATTTAAATATACTAGGTTGTTAAGTCTTGGTTCTGATAACGTAAATAGAAACACCTTCTTCCAAAATAACTATACTGGAAGACTTTTTTCTTCATCTATAAACAGAGAAATTCTGATTTCAATTACTATAATTCATGTATTGGACACTAACAAAGTTCAAGGTTGTAATAAATTTAGATCTGTTGATCCATGTGGCCTAGTGTCCCAGAACCACATTAAACATCATGCTGCCTTTTAAGCATAAAAAAAAGAAGAAAAACAGCAAATGAGACAAAATATTAGCAACATATATGACCAAGATTTAATATATATAACAAATAAGTATTTCTTTTTCTTTTTCTTTTTTTAGAGACAGTATCTCACACTGTTGCCCAGGCTGGAGTACAGTGGCCTTATCATAGCTCACTGCAACCTCGAATTCCTGGGTTCAAGCAATCCTCCTGCCTCAACCTCCCAAGTAGGTAGGATTAGAGGCCTGTGCCACCATGCCCAGGAAATTTTCAAAATATTTTTTGTAGAGACAGAATCTCACTATGTTGGCCAGGCTGGTCTTGAACTCCTAGCCTCAAGCAATCTTCCCATCTTGGCCTCCCGTAGTGCTGGGATTACAGGCGTAAGCCACCATGTCCAGCCCATATAAATATTTCTATCCTCATTCAGTGTAGTAAGAAAAACATAAACACCACAACAGAAAACACTGACTGCATTCTACAACAAAGAATTCTATGAAGAAGAAAAGCAAATGACCAAGAACAAATAAAAAATTCCTGACCACAATAAAAATGAAAACAATGCACATTAAAGCAGCACTGAAATAAGCCTTTTTGTATTTCAATTAAAAATGTTAAAAGAGCCAGGTGTGGTAGGTCACACCTGTAATCCTAGCACTCTGGGAGGCCGAGGCGGGAGGATCCTTTGAGCTCAGGAGTTCGAGACCAGCCTGAGCAAGAGCAAGACTCCATCTCTACTAAAAAAATAGAAAGAAATTAGCTGGACAACTAAAAAATATATATATATAAAAAATTAGCCGGGCATGGTGATGCATGCCTGAAGTCCCAGCTACTCGAGAGGCTGAGGCAGAAGGATTGCTTGAGCCCAGGAGTTTGAGGTTGCTGTGAGCTAGGCTGATGCCACAGGACTCTAGCCCGGGCAACAGAGCAAGACTCTGTCTCGAAAAAAAAAATGTTATAGGTTTTTATTGTCTATGATATATTAATTTTAAAAAGCAAGAAAATAATAAGTATGTATAAAATAACTTCATTTAAATAAATAAAATTATATTCTAAAAACGTGTTAATACGTGCATAGAAAAATTCTGGAAAGATATACATCAATGTTTACAAGAATCATATCTTGAAATCAGAATATAAAGCAACATGAAGATATGAGCATTTTGAAAAAACTACTTTAAAAGGCATTTTTTTATCTCATGAAAGATATAGAAAATAATGATAATAAATTTAGCATTTAAAATTAGTTCATTTGTCACATAAAAATCAAGTAAATTCTTATTTGTTCTTACTTCTTTTTCCACTGTGTTTTTCCAAAGCAGAATTGTTTTCAGCATCCATGATATCTAGAAAGTGACAGGTGGTGGTCAGAGAACTGTAATTTGTAAATAAAAGTTACAAATCTTATGACAATTCACACTGTGTGAAAGGCTTGGGTTTACAATGATGTTGAGAGTATCATTTCCCTGTCTTCCTTCTAAAGGAAACAAACAGGTACTGAATTGATATCTAAGGTCTTCCTTTAGTTCTCTAAAAGTTCTTAATTATTTACATGCACCAATTTCCTCATTTATGAAACAGAAATAGTAACAGTTATTCTGTGCAGGTTTTCAATATTTTATGAAGACTAAATAAGTTAATAGGAAATCACCATATAAATCAATAACATGCTGGAGGACATCCTTCAAAACTATGCATTTTTAGTTTAAGAGTAGTTATCTGAGGTCTTTTTCCTGACAGGTAACAGGACCATTTGGCTTTTTAGGCCTTTCCAACGTTGTGACAAAGTGACACTATTATCTAATAGTGTCTATCTTTGTTCTGCAAACAATGGTGAATGTCACTGTATAAATCCAACACTTTAGTATTGATATGCTAATAGAGTAAATGAGATACCATGTTTACCCCTCTATTTCTACATCATTCCTACATAATCACGAGAGCCCATCCTGTTAAACATGACTCTATAATGATCTCCTGCCTCCCTGCAGTTCCCAAAAGGGTCAGGCCAAGCAAATGCAGAGAACAGGACTCTGGCCTGGACCAGGCCTGTTCCTCGTCACAGTGTGTTCACAGTCAATTGTGCAGGAATCAGGTGCTCTGATTTCATATTTTTGCACTTCTGACACTTGGGGTCTGTGGGCCCACTTCCTGTTGGTGAGCCAGAGACTGCTTCATCTTCTCCTTGAACTCTGATCACCTGTCACAGCCCTCCCTAGTATCTTTGGTATCCGCTCAGCCATGTCCATCCCAAGACCTTTGGGCAACCTATCATGTCAGGTGTTTGGCTACTTTCTGTTGTTGCTTCTTTATTTCTTGGCACTCCACTTGAAAAACACATGACACAGGGACACTTCTCCTTTTCAGGTCTTTGTAAGTCTGCTCCTAAATTTTAATTTGTAAATAGTTTCATTTGTGCCCTACCCCCTCCAAACATTAGTGACTACCCACTGCTACATTAAAGCATTGATCAACCTCTGAAATCTCTTTCGATTTCTTTGTTCCTCACTGTATTTGTCCCTTCCTTTCATGCACGACCCCAAGAATTTCAACTTGAAAGAAAGAATCAATTAACAGTGTGTTTCACTGATGGAGAACACTGCAGAAGCAGAGGCTGGTATTAGGGAAAAAGATGAAATGCTCAGTTTTGGAAGAGCTGAGTTTGAAATTTGAACATCTTGAGAGACATTGAAGTGGAGAAGGCTATGGCCTTCAGAACCTTGGACAGAGGCTTTTGCCACTTGGACAAATGAGTTTAGTTTAGAAGACAGGGCTGGCTGGAGATACATGTTTAGAAGTCGTTAGGATGTGAAGTGGCAGAAATGCATGAAATGCCTGGGTGAGGCCTTTTGTAATCTGGGTGAGTTACAGGGGCCACTTTGATATCTGGGGTCAACTTACTGTGAAAACTCACTGCTACTGGGAACCAAGCCTTGTGCCAAAGTTGCTTTTGTCTCATGATCATCTCAGACCCCACTATTTCTCCATCTCTCTTCTCTCTCCATTTTATACTACCTCTTCTCTCTTCCATTTTTCTCTCATCTTTTAACTCATTCTCTACATAGTTCTCATAATGCCTCATCGTATACACCTCTCAACTCATTACTCCCTGCATGTATCTCATTCCACCTAGCTTTCTGTTTCTATCTCTGAATCTAGTTTTATTATTAAGATGATCCTCTTTCTACCATCACTTCCCTTCTGTTCTCTCTTCCAGCTCTGTTTCTGTCAATCTTACCTTGATTTTTTGGCTTCTTTTATAATTTCAATCTTTGCCTTTATCTGTATTTTTTTCTTTTTTGTTGTTCTTTTTGTCTTGTTGTTTTGTTTTGAGATGGGGTCTAGCTCTGACACCCAGGTTGGGATGCAGTGGCATGATCATGGCTCACTGCAGCTTTGAACTCCTAGGCTCACACGATCCTCCTGCCTCAGTCTCCCAAGTGGCTGTGACTATAGGTGCAGTAACCATGCCCTGTTAAATTTTTTTAAATTTTTTGGTAGTCTCACTCTGTTTCCCAGGGTGGTATCCATATTTTCTTCACTTGTATTCAGGTTCGCCTCACAGAGTACTTTCATCATCACCTCACATCCAACAGAGATTTGCTGTCTTTTCCTGTCTGGCCACTCCTCATTCTCACCCTCACTTCTCATTCCTGCCCATTGTTCTGCCTCTATACATTTCTCCACTGATATCAATGAATATGGCTGAGATATCTTCATTGATATTTCAACCAATATATATATACACATGGATGTGTGTATGTATATCTTATATATAGTGAATACACACACACACTCACATACACAAATGGTTGTGGTTGTTAAACAAGCTTTCTTGCATCAGGCACGGATATAGTGAATACTCTGGGTTCCTTGTGCCTATTCTTTGGATTTTGATTCCCATGACACGGCTCTCAGCCTCCTGTCCATTACACACGACAGTTACTCACCATGAGACACTTAGTCTCTTTTGTTCCTTTTTTTTTTCTGACCCTCATACCTTTGTACATCTATTTTCTCACCCCAAAATGGGGATACCAAGAGTTAGGCTGCCTGAGTCTTAAGGATTTTGTGATGACAAAAAGGAATCTTATTTGCCAAAGTGCACTGAAATAACGCAACGTGTTTCTGTCAAAAAGTATATTAAAGTTTGAGAGTGGTTGACTTGAAGTTTTTATTTCTGTCTATAATTACATAGTAGGAACAGTTGTCTTTTGAGGCTTTTACAATTACAACCAACATTAATGTCAACCAATATGTTGCTATAAAAATGTAAGATCTTAGTATTAGTAGGCATGACAGTAAGTATTAAAAAGGTGCCATCATTTTGCTATTTATTTCTTCTACAGCAGCAATATATAATTACATACACTTAGTCACTGAGATCCATCCTGTTAAGCATGAGTTTATGATACTCTCCTGCCTCCTTCCATCTTCTAAAATGCTGAAAAGGAATTCCCAGGATTAAGTGGATACAAGGGAGTCAAAGTGCTCAGAATAAAATGCATCTGGAAGCAGTAGCTTTTAATTTAGATTTCTACCATCCTGCAGGCCAAGGCTTGGCATCCTAATCTTTACCTGACCCACTTCTCAGGGCTGAGCTGCAAGTTTCCTGAGGGTCTTCTCCATGACTCGGCTTTGAAGAGTCACTACTGTTGATCCCTGCAGAAAGAAATACAATTCCTTAACAGTCTTAGTGTCTGTGTCTTAGGAGTCAATCCTGCAGGGAATTCTTTAAGAGGGAAATTGGAAAAGGAAGTTCATGTAGGAAGGGTAGAAATATTCCTACCACTGGGCCACCTTTGCCTTCATCTGCCCTGTTGGTCACAGTTGGTCTAGGAGCCATCCCCAAGGCTGGGGCTGGGGACAACTTTGCCAAGGCAGGGACTCCCTTTTGTCACCAATTCTTACACTTCTTGCCCTTTCCACTTGTTTGCACACATGTCTGCTTCCACATCAGTTTCTCATCCAGCTAAACCATGAAAGCAACATTTTAAAGATGCCAGAGCCTCCATCTGCTGGGCCCTAAATGACTGTGTGGAATAGGACACTGCCCCCGGCCCCAGAAATCTTTCATCCTATTTATGTGAGTGAAGAGTAAACTTGTATTGCACTTGTGCCAGCGAACGCTTTGAGGTCTATTTTGTCTTTTCCTTTTGAGTATCCTCCAAGTATTAAGTCACTAAATATGAAATGTCCGATTTTGAATCAAATGTGTAGTTTATTATATCTCAAACAAGAAGCCACGCCATTAATCAAAGTATGTGCCTAAACTATTAACACAGCTTTGCCATTTTAACACTGGCTGTTTATGCCAGCAGCAAAGAATCTTGGAGAGCGAGTGATGATGAAATCACAAAAGGTGTTTTCCACAGCTTGTTGAGAATTGAATATTTTTCCTTGAAAGAAGTGATTCAAAGCCTGGAAGAAGTGGTGGTCAGTTGGTGCAAGGGCTGGTGAATACGGTGGGTGACAGAGAGTTTCCAAGTCCAGCCTCTGTAGTTTGAGCAGTGTTGTTTGTGTGACATGTGGTGGAGCATTGTCTTGCAAGAGGATTGGCCTGACTCTATCAACCAATCTCGACTGCTTAAGTGCGAGCATCCTCATCATTTCGTCCAGCTGGTTGCCGTAGACATCTGCTGTAATGATTGACCAGGTTTCAT
Source organism: Cheirogaleus medius (assembly GCA_008086735.1). Taxonomy (NCBI): domain Eukaryota; kingdom Metazoa; phylum Chordata; class Mammalia; order Primates; family Cheirogaleidae; genus Cheirogaleus; species Cheirogaleus medius. The sequence continues at coordinate 134,736 of VBSM01003186.1, forward strand.
GAGGCTGCAATGGATACCAGTGCTGGACACCAAACAGACACCATTAGCTTTTTTGGATGAATATTTGGTTTGGGACTGTGTTTCAGTACTTCATCTTTATCCAACCATTGGGCCAAACACTTATGATTGTCAGAAAGAATCCATTTTTCATCACATGTCACAATATGGTGTAGAAACAGCTCACCTTTATTTTGTGGCAGCAAAGAAAGGCAAGTTTCAAGAGGATTTCTCTTTTGACGCTCGTTTAATTCATGCAGAACCCATCTATCCAGCTGCTTTATCTTGCTGATTTGTTTCAAATGGCCCAACCTTGCTGCTAATTCACACGTAGGTTGTGATGGATTCACTTCCACTATAGCTTTCAGCTCATCCTTACCCACCGTGGTCTCAGGTCACCCACATGGCTCATTTTCAAGATTCAAATCACCAGAACAGAACTTCAAAACATTGACATATGGTGCCTTCATTAGCCACATCCTTCCCAAACACTTCGTTGGCATTTCGAGCTGTCTGTACCGCAGTGGTTCCACAACAGAACTGATATTCAAAGATAACTTGAATTTTTGACTTATCCATGGTTTCACAAAAATTGCTCTAAAAAAAAATTTGAAAGATAATCACAAGCCAAACCATGTGTTTTAAAGAATGAGGATGTATTTTCACAATAGAAATAAAACAAGAAGTGTCAAAGTGAAATGTCAGAGATATTAACTATCAAACTTAGCACTTAAAATCGGACATTTCATACTTAATAACCTAATAGCTGTGTTTCCAATATTCACAGGATCTAGAAAGGCAAGGAAAACAAAACCAGTAATTCATAACTAAAACATTATAAATCTTATGACTACTTACACTGTAAACTAGATTTGGACCATAAAGATGCTGTGATGATCATTTCTATCTCTCCCCATCTAAAGGAAAAGGATCACTACCAAATGAAGTAGGGATCCACAATATTTTAGCTCTAATTGCAAAATCAAACATGTTTTGAAAACCAATATTTTTTCATATGTTTACAGCTAACTAATTTGGCAGTAAATCTGGACTCGAGCTGCCATGAGTCCCTGTAAAATCGTATCACATTTGGAGTGAATATTTATACAATTTGCTGCGGAAACATTAATATAGTATATTTTAGAATAGGACTCTGCCCTAGACTCTATTGAAGTGTTTTGTAATATATGAAATGTAAGTCACATTGTCTTTCAAAAATAATAAAAACATTTTTAAATTCTGAAATATATGTCACTTCAAGGGTTTTGAGTAAAGGGTTATGGATGTTTGGTAATTCAGGCTATTACTCCTGCCTCTTCCCATAACTTTCCATACATCATGTGCGCAAAAAAAAAAAAATCCTTAAGTGTTTGTGTGCTGGAGTTTCCCCATTGGTGAAATGGTGGAAACAGCCATTGTCTTGCCTACCTTGTAGGTTGTTGTCAAGATAAAAGGAGATCTTATCTGAGAAGATCTTTTAAATATCACACTTGGCCAGTGTCAAGTTGGGGTCATCTGTAAAAAGCTATGAATTGAATTTGACAGTAATAACCAGAAGGATTTCTTTCTGTCAATAGTTAGAGAGTATGACCAGGGTCTTTTGAGTTTTGAACAGGTTTGCGACAAAAGCAACAGTAGACCACCCACTTTCTCTTCTCTATAAAACAGGGATGGGCAGAAGCAGATATCACTACATAAATCCAATACTTAGGGGTTAGTTGGTCTGGCGGTCAGTAGTAAAAAGGGCACTGCCACTCAACTACAGCCATCTTCTTGAGCCTGAATTTATAATGACTTCTTTCCTCCCAATTTTTAAAATGGCCAGATGAGGCAGCTGCAGAGAATGAGCTCCCGGTGTACGCGCAGAGGAAAATGCGCCAGAAAACAGGAGCTGTGAAGTCAGACTCTTGCTGTCCTGGAGAGGCAGGTGGTCCTTACCCTTCTCACCACACTCACTTCTCGGTGCTGAGCTCCAGGCTTCCAGGGGTGATTCATCCTCACTGGATTCTGAAAAGTCATGGTCATGTCCTATTAAGGCAGAAACGAGCAAACGTCCCTTGGAGGTCTCAGTGTGTGACAAGGGTACCAAGACAAAAGAACATTTAAAAAAAAAAAAAGAAACTAAGAAAAAATTGGGAAACTCTGATTCCAGGGAAAGAATGTCCCTGCCTTCAGATCTCCATCACCTGACTTTTGAATTCGTGTGGCCTGAAGGTTAGTATTTTAGCCCTCACTGTCACTTGAGCCTAGGGCTGTGAAAATTTCACCCCTAGTGGGCATCTCTGCTTTGCCTTGGCTCTCTGTCTTCTTATACCACATTATCTTTCTTTTATGAAAAATCACCATGTAAGCCAACTATTTAACTATAATCTGGGTTTGGGTGCAGTTGCTTCGAAGTCATTTTTCCCATTAATAATTAAAAAGCAGCACAAATTATTCTTTGAAGACTTTCTAAGCTTGTGACACCACCCCCCAAAAAAACAAACTCTTTTATCCCATTTATGCGAGCGAGGAATAAACCTGTATTGCACTTGGGACATAGAACACTTTGAGGCCTATGTGGTCTTTTCCTTTTAAGTATCCAACAACTAGGTGTGTTTCCAATATTCACAGGATCTAGAAAGGAAAGAAAATAAAACCAGTAAACTATAACTAAAAGGACTGTAAACCTTCTGACTATTTACATTGTACACAGGATTTGGACTACAAAGATGCTCTGACGATAGACAGAGGAAGACAGAGGAATGCTGTGCTGACAGTGCTCCATCAGATATAAAGAGCAGTGGAGAGTAAGTACATTACTCCAACTCTGTAGCATCAGTATATACGATAGTGTGTAGTAAAATGACTGTCATTTTACTAACATATTTTTGCTACATCTTCAATATATGATTCGACTGAATCCAGCCAATAAAAGAATAGTTTATAATGCCTTCCTGACACCTTCCACTTCCCAATAGGACCAGTGGGGTTAAATGCAGAAAATGATATCCTAGAAGTTACAGAATCCAGGCATATGGAGAATGTTCAGAATACAATTCATCAGGAAAACAGAGCTCTGGATTTGGACTCTAGATATTCTATAGTCCAAGAATTGCAACTCCAATATTCTTACCTGGTGCGATCTGGGGTCGTGAGCAAGTGGCTTCTTGGGTCTCCTCTGTCTTGCTTGATACTGAAGATCCATATTCCTTGATCACTGCACAAAAGAATAGGATTCCTTAGGGGTCCCAGTGTGCAGCCAAGGACATTCCCTAATAAGAAAACTTTGAAAAACCTTGAAATTCCATGCAAGTCTTGGACTGCACCCAGATCAAGCTGGTCTTCCCTTCTAAGTTACCTGCCTTGTAGGTGAGTGATGCTCCATTCCCGTCCCCACAGGAAGAGACAATTCACTGGCAAGGGGCAACTTTGCTTTGCTGACCTTTGCTTTCCTGCACTGCTCTCTGTTACTTCCCACCCCTTCTCCTGTCATTCCACATTTCCTTCATCTCTGCCTCTGTTTTCCACGCTAGGAGACCTTGAAGACCTTGTGTTGAAGGTGTTGACCTTCCTGTACCCTACCAACTAGGTACCTCCTTGAACTGTTTACAAGGCTGAGAAATCACCTTCTTTTGTGGTTCAGCCATAGACACATTTGAGGACTATTTTTTAGAGGAGTTTTCTTACACTAGGGTAAAAGTTAGAGTGTGCACTGTCTAAAAAATGAAGCAAATTTACATTTTACTTTGAAAGATACAGTGAGCAATTAGACTGAATGTATTCAACACATTGTTCTTTTGTAACATCAAGATGAGGCAACATTTGTGTTTGTTCCTAGGTTTTTTCCTAGTGTGCTTTCCCTAAAGTGGCATGTTTCTAATATTCTCTGGATCTAGTAAGTTAAAAAGGAAAACAAATCACGAATTTGTACACTAAAGAGTTATAAAACATATGACAACTCATGCTGCAAATAGGATTGAGATAATACAACATTTTGATATTTGTTCCTATCTCTCATTTTACAAAGGAAAAAACTCATAATCCAGGATGCTAGTCTTGTCTTTCCTTTAATTTCCCATGAGTCTTTGTAGATGACCTTGAAACATTTAGGTGATTGTGTTTTCTTATCTAAGCAATGAGGACAACACTATCTATCCTGCTTACCCTTTGAGGTTAGTGTAAAGAAAATACTATTAGCAAAAGTCTTTTGAAAAATCACTATATATGCCATGACGTGCAGAAGAACCCTGTCAAAAACAATACTTCAGGTTTCAGAATACTTTATCTCAAGTCTATTTCTGCTAACACTAGGTATCTGGATGAATTGTCTCGACACTATTCACAGTTTGTGATCAGATGACAACATGATCTTCAAATAAAGGAATATTTACATTTCTCTTCTCTACAGAAATCATGGTATAAATCTAACACTTTCTAGGCACAGTAATTAGTCAGACTGAAAAACAAACTCATCACTTTGCTAGCCTATTTTTACTATATAATCAATGTATGGGTACATATATTGATTAATAGAATCCACCAATTAATAAGCCTAATACTCAAAAATAAATTTAGAACGATTTTTTATCTCCTTGCATTTCCCTAAAGGGTCAAGTTAAATAAATGCAGAGAATGAGATTCCAGGACAAACTGGATCCATCCTGAATAAAGTGCACCAGGAGATAGTAACTCATAGCTCAGATTCCCGCAGCCCAAGCCTTGCTCCCCCGACCTTCCCAATCAGTGTCACGTTCCAGTGCTGAGAGAGGGGGTCCCGGGGGTTCGTCTCCATCACTAGATTCTTCAGAGTCCTCGCTGCTGATAACTGTACAAAGGAGCAAAACCGATTGAAAGTCTCAGTGTGTGACCAAGAAATCCACACGCAGAAAATCCCATAAAAGTGCACTAGAGGTTTCCCAGCACTTTGGCAGGCCCAGGCAGAAGGATCCCTTGAGGCCAGGAGTGTGAGACCAGCCTGGGCAACATAGGAAGACCCCGATTCCACAAAAAGTGTAAAAATTAGCCGGGTGCGGTGGCACTCGCCTGTGCTCTCAGCTACTCCAGAGGCTGAGGTGAGAAGATCATCTGAGCCCAGAAGTTTGAGGTTACAGTGAGCAATGTTCGGGCCACTGCACTCCAGCCTGAGGGATACAGGGAGACCCAGTGTCAACAACAACAAAAAAGGAGCACTAGGCAGACCTGGGAAGCAAAGTGAACCTTCTTTCTTGAATGAATGTGATCTGCAGCTTATCCAGGTCTTAAACCAAAAGCTGATAAAATTTGCACACGGAGGGCAGCTTTGCCCATCCACTGGCACTGTTCTCACCCCGACCCTCATTCTACTGTTCTTTCACTCTCATTTTACTTCTGAACCTTCTCTTGGTTCCGCCCATCTCCCCTGCTTCTGCCTGTCTCTGGCAGTGGCGTCTCTTTATACCTCTTCTCGTCTTGATGCCTTTCTTTCTCCATCTCCTCTTGTGAATAACTTGGCTCCCTGATTTTTTTCCTTTTCTTTGAATCCTCCCCTATGCCTTCCCCTCTTCCTTCAGAAACAGCCTCTCTAACATCAACACTTATTACCTCCATTTCTGTCTTTTGGAATTTTCCCAATTCCTAAGGACTTTCTTCTGTTAAGCTGAGGGCTCCCTGCTTGAGCTGCTGGCCCCCTCCGTTTCCCACCTCCATCCCATCTACCTGGACTGCCCCATGGGCCCTGATGAAGTGCCTGAGCCCCTTACCTGGCAACCTGTGATTCACAGCTACAAATTCGTCCAGTCAGCCTTACCTATTATGTCAGATGCCTGGTTACGGTTAGCTCCTGCTTGGGCTTGCTGCTCATCTTCTGAGCTAAAAAGTGGCTTTTTCTTCATTATATCCACCAGACGCACAAAACAGGAATTAATTTGGATTCTTTGGCTGGGTAGCTCTGCCCCTGGACAAAATTGTAAAGAACAAAGCATTTTCATTTGTCTCCCCAGTGGGCCCTTCACTGCCATTGATAACTCCTCTCCCTCAATTTCACTGCTGGGGAGAAAGCTTCCCTCCACCCCCTCGCCACCCTTCTTTTTTCCTGTTGCTCAACTCTGTCCCTTCCTTCGTGCTCTCTTGACTCTGTTTTGTTTTGTTTTGTTTTAACCTTTCCCTTTACCTATTCATCTCATCCACTGATGACTAATTTTTTTGCCTTTTTAAAAATAAAAATTATAGGCCGGACACGGTGGCTCACGCCTGTAATCCTAGCACTCTGGGAGGCTGAGGTGGAAGGATTGTTTGAGCTCAAGAGTTCGAGACCAGCCTGAGCAAGAGCAAGACCCCATCTGTATTTTTTAAAATAAATAAATAAAAATTATAGAATTACTTGAGGCCAGGAGCTCGAGACCAGTCTGGGCAACATAGTAAGACCCAATTTCTACATAAAGAAGAAAAATTAGCAAGGCATGGTAGTGCATGCCTGTAGTCCCAGCTACTTGGGAGGCTGAGGTAGGAGGATCACTTGAGCCCAGGAATTCAAGGCTGCAGTGAGCTATGATTGGGCCACTGCACTCCAGCCTAGGCAACAGAGCAAGACCCTGTCTCTAAATAAACAAATAAAATAATAAAATAAAAATTATAATTGTAGAATAACATACAGAGATCAAAGTGGGTTTTCAGTGATCACAAAGTGAGCATATCACTTTGGTCAAGAAACAGGATTCCCCCAACACCTCAGAAGCTTCCTAATGACACCTCCCACTAACTGTCCCAACCATTATGGAAAACAGTATAGAGATGCTTCAAAGAATTAAAAATAGAACTACCATATGATCCAGGAATCCCCCTACTTGGTATATATTATATCTAAAGGATATGAAATTAGTACAGATGCTTCTAGACTTACAATGGGGCTACATCTCCATAAGCCTATTGTAAATCAAAATTACTGTAAGTCAAAAATGCATTTAACACTTTGATAAACCCATCAAAAGTTGAAGAATTATATGTAGAACATTCATAATTGAGGGACTGTCTGTTGAGGAGATGTCTGCCCTCTCATGTTCATTGCAACATTGTTCACAATAGCCAAGATTTGGAATCAACCCATGTATCCATCAAGGATGAATGGATAAAGAAATGTGATACAGGCCGGGCGCGGTGGCTCACACCTGTAATCCTAGCACTCTGGGGAGGCCGAGG
>VBSM01003186.1:152879-203949 GCA_008086735.1 Cheirogaleus medius
CCCCTCCTCCCCCTCCTCTCCATCTTTCTCCTCCCCTCCTTCCCCTCCTCCCTCTCCTCTCCCTCCCCTTCCTCCTCCTCCCCTCTGCTCCCTCTTCCCCAACCTTTCTCCTCCCCTTCCTCCTCCTCCTCTGCCCCCACCTCCCCTCCAGCACCCAGACTCAGCTCCTGCCCCAGCCCTGTTCCAGGCCACTTCTGAGCAGAGAGTGGCCCAGAGGTGCTGACTTCTCTGACTCTCTTGGCAAGAACAAAGCACTTTGGTATTCTGCAGATGCTGAATGGCAGGATTAGGACTCATGGTTCAGAAAGAAACCCCATGCTCCAGTCTGGCCAATAGTGCTGCAGTATCACACACTGGCCTGCTCACAATACACTGGAACTGAGTCCCACCTCCCAAAGTCTTTTTTTAATAATTCTGATTCACTCAGGAGCCTCACTGGAGAAAGATTGTCTGTGACCAGATGAGATGTAGGCACTCGTGATGCTCCTTCCTATCATCACCCATGACAACAAGGGACTCTGTAGTTCCTGACACGTAAGAGCAGCTTCTGCTCCCTCCCAGGCCACAGGAACAGGGAGAGGACACAGGCCTGCTCACATCTCCTCCCGTGAGACAGGCAGGCGTGGGCCAACAGCAGCAGCCATAGGGGCAAATCTCACTGGCCACCACCAGGGGCAGACTCCCCCCACCCGCCCTTGTGAGTGCACTGTGATCCCTCGCGTAGAGTTAGGAGATGACCTAGGCAGAGTCCCCATCACAACCCCTGGATAAGGGCTGAATCACCTGGCTGAGTGGGCGGATACACAGAAGACTGGCTAGCAAGGGGCAGGGCCCCTGTGGGGATGAAGTCCCTGTGACTCAGGCCACCCATGGCACCAAAGAAGAAAGATCCTCTTAGGGCCCAGAACCAGCTTGTCAGCACCTCACCCTGCAAGGGCAGCGATAGTCCAAGCGGCATCCACGGGCCTCCACGAAGGAAGCCGGCCTCCCTCTGGACGGCAAACACCTCACCATAAACAGGCACAGGCTTCTCAGCCACTGGTGAGTGGAGGAAGGAATTTTCCATCATAGCTCGTTTGCCTCTTGATTCTGCTTCTCACCAGAGCTCCACATGAGGCCACAGCAGAAAGTCCCAGCGCACGGGAGACTTGCCCATACTTTAGGAAGCTAAAGGAACACCGGAGCTGTTGTGAAGAATGCACTTCAGGGGCCCCCCCAACACGCTGCAGTTCAGCAAGTCTGAGGCTAGTAGCCAAGAGTCTCAGTGTCTCAGTGTCTCAGTGTCTTTGCAAGTACCTCCGACTCCAGGGCAGTGGTCAGTAGACCCACCTTGAGAAACATTTCCTGCCCCTGACCTTCGGGCTGTGAGAGCTGGGAATTGGTGGACACTCCAATGTGAACTGTCTCCACTTCTGTTTGTCTTTCTCTACTTTGGAATCCCACCGAGGTCTGACAGGGACCCATGGCAGGTTTCTTGTGGGTGAAGCTTATCTCAGCCCCCCTCTCCCTTCCCCTCTGATGAAAGCACGTCCCCTCCATTAGAAGAGGACTGAGTATGGCACTGAGTTGCAGGGAGCTGAAATGGACTGTTATTTGTGCAATCCGAAGAGAATTTATGTTGGGAATGACAAAAAAGTTTTGGAAATAAATGGTGGTGATGGATTCGCAACATTGAGAATGTATTTAACGCCACTGAACTGTACACCTACAAATGGTTACGTGACAAATTGATAATGATAAAATATCATTTAATGATAAATATTATGCTATGTGTATTTTCCCACAATCAATAATGACAGTAGCAATGACAGGGGCTCATATCATTTGAATTTCAAACCGTGTGTGCATTACTCCAACTAAGCCGTCATGTGGCGCCCTCTGCAGAGCCAGGGCAGACAACAGGTCTGGGAGCAACAGGGGACAGAAAAGAAAATGGGGGGAGGGTTCTCAGTTTATGGAGGCAAGATTTTGTAGAGAACGAACTTCGTGACCAACATCAGAAATTTCTCAGAACCACGCTGAGCTGCCCCTGCTGGTTTCAAGTGTCTGCAAGGCAGCAGCAGAACCACGGGTTGTCACCTAAGTGAGCCTTCCGGAGTCCCCCTCCTCCCCAGTGTCAGCCACACCCCAGGCCGGCTAGGTTTGGCCGCCAGACTTAACGGTTTATCAGGAAAGGAAACGGAAGTGAAGGAATTAAGGAGGAGGGGGGAGACGGCTGGCCCTGGCTCCTCGCTCTTCCCCCAGAGGAAGGAATTCCGGGCCGCGCCAGTGCCTTTCCCGGACTGGTCCCCACAGCCAGGCTGCAGCGCGCCTGCCAAGGGCGGGGTCTGGCTTGCCCCGCACCCTCCCCGCAGCCCCGGCAGGAAGCAGGGCGGAGGCCCCGCGCCGCCCTCCTTGCACAAGCCCGCTTGCTGCTGCAAGGCCCCTGCTCGCACAACTTCCGCCCCTGGGAGCCCCATTTCTCAGAACGCCCCCGCCCCGCCGGGTGAGGCCGTGCCCCCTCGCCCGGATGCTGCACTGAAGCCACACGCATGACTCGAGTGTGAACACGCTTTTGACCCGGCTGGTAAACAGCCACTGCCCTGAACCCTTCAAGGAGCTCAGGAAACGCCACCCCAAAATAGGCCACGTTGGTATACCGGTTACTTTGAGTAGAAGACACGTGAAAAACAGCAAATGCAGAGAGAGGCTTTGTGTCAACCCCCCTTTCCTGCCCGAAGAGAGACGCTCAGTCCCCTCCCGGGGAGCCTGACCTGCCGGGAGAGGCTGTAGGACTCCACACCCCGGCAAAGCACGTCTTCTGGGGGCCCATTGATCTTTCCCCAGAATCATTTACTCTCCCCTCAGTGCCCTCCACCCCCACTCCCCTCCGCCCCGGGAAGACGGTATATAATAAGCTCCCAACCCCCACCCCACCCCCCGATTTCCAGCACTTTCTTTCCTGAGAAGCCCCTGTGCAGGTAAGAAATTAGTCTGCCTTATCTGCTGTTACTGTGCCTGCAGTTAGTCTACCTCATAGTTATCGAACCCGCAGAGTAGGAAGAGTCTTCCCTCCGCGGCAGCCCTGAAGACCCTCCCTGCACCCTCCCAGACCGCCCAGGCAGCAACCCGGCTCCCCATCCTCCCGGAACCGGCTCCGGACCCACCAGGTGTCAGTTCTGATCAGCAGGAGCACACAGAGCACAGTGACAGGCAGGGCCCTCGTGCTGGGGTTGGCTTTTTTAATTCTCATTTTAGGAAGTAAAACTTTATCAAAATTTTGCATTTTACTGCCAGTTCTCTCCCCCAGAATTTCAGAACCGGTTTTTTTTTTTTCTCACTTCAGATTCTCCAGAAAGGCTGCGCTGCCATCTAGTGGCATAATGCAGCTGTTGCACAGTCCCCTTTGGAAGCCTCTTCTAACTTTTCCTCTCGTGATTCATCCTGCTGTCCCTCCTGGGAAATGTAGAAGTCTTTTTTCGACCCTCTAACCAAACATCAGAAAATAAAAGTTAGAAGTGCCATTATTTCTTCTAAATAAGGGAATAATGGTGGAATAACATAAGGAAGGGATGTATGTGCTGGTTTTCATATTTGGCAGTTCTTGCACCCATATATGGGTTTATGACCTAAACAGAGACATCTTACTTCAGATTGTGAGGAAGGTGCTGTATCTTTCACTCTTTCTCATCTCCTTTATGATCGTTCCATCGTCCTAGGAGTCCCTGAGGACGATGTATCCCTGCCCGCCCTGGGTTTCGCCCTAGGGTGCAGTGCTCTGAAGTGAAGCTCCCCACAAAGCGACTCGGATTCCCAGGGGCACACAGCAGTGATCCAGGGGACAGTGAAGTCCCAGAGGACTGAGGTAGCACCTGGACACCCATCTGGACAGCCCCCACCTCAGCACAGAGCCTGTCGGCTGCCACTGGCTTCCCCTGTAGGTCCTTCCTTCAAGTGGGGTCTCCACGGTGCCTTGAGCAAACAAGAAAAAACTGGGCTCATGAGATGAGCTTGATACAGCAGATAGTTGTCTATCAGGGATGACAAGGAGTGAGTTGTTGTAAGTGGATGCCGTTACGGCCAGGGCATTTGTCCCGCAGCGTGGATTAATGCACAGCAACTGACCATTGCTCTGGACCCGACGTGTAGTGAAGTGGATCCAAAAAGAGGTGACTTTGTAGCAACTACTCAGCCCTGCCTTTGTAGCACTAAAGCAGCCTTAGACAACATATAAACAAATGGGTGTGTCTTTGTCCAATAAAACTTTATATACAAAACAGACAGTGGGCTGGATTTCACACACGGGCCATAATTTGTCAACACCTGGTGTAGAAGATAAAGAGCTTTAATTTATTCACTCAGTAAATATTAACTGTGTTGCTAAGTGAGCTGTTCCTAATCAGACCCCGTCTCTGCCCTCACCAAACTGCTGGTATGGCAGCGAAGGCACAGTTTAAACAAGAAGTTTTAAGGAAGTGTATGCAATGGCAGAGATGGCCAGAACAGACAAATGAGAAAATGCCACTTACAGTGAAACTTAAATACTTATAAAGATGCTAGGTTTGAGGTCCCTGTGACATATCCAGCAGAGACATCATTTGGACAGGTATATTTATTGAGTCCAGAGCTCAGAAAGCCAGTCTAGACTGCAGATCCGATCTGGAAGTCACTGAAGCCTTGGGAGAGGACAGTGAGTGGTGGAGAGGAGCCATGTGATTGTCCACACCTGAACGTCTCAGGCACCTGGGAGGCTACTTAAGACACAGATTGCTGGGCCCCACCCCCTGAGTCTCTGATTCAGTACCTCTGCTTTGGAGCCAAAGAATTTGCATGTCTATCAAGTTCCCAAAGAAGAAGGTATATCTGGAATATAGTTAGGTTTTGAGAAAAGGCCTTTTAATTTCAAGCCGAGTATAACCAGGAAAGATAGCTCCTTGTACCCTCCAGGGGAATAATAGTATCTTCTAAGAAAAGTCCAAGATTCTGCCAACTTGGTTAAGAGGTCAAGCAATACGCTCAAACTAAAAAAAAAAAAACCAGCATCATCTGTGAGATGGACCCAAAGTCCATTGCACTAACCTTAGTCATCTTGGACTATCTAATGCAGAGCAACAAATACTTTCCATGATGCTGGATATCTCATGGACTTTCTTATGAACAGTTTTTAGAGAAGCAACCTCGGTGGGCATTGATCGATGAAACAGAAATTGCTACAACACAAGAGCTCTAAAGGTGGAAATCTGCCCTCCATTGGGCAGTGCCAGCCCTTGACTTAATTTCCTTCGAACTAAAGTGAACGTGGCTTTTGTCACCATGGCTCCAGCCCATAAAATAATCTGGCTGCAGTGGGCCCCAGGAGAGACAAATCTCGAGATTTAGTGAAAAGATGAGAAGCAAAGACTTTGGAGTCAGGCAGGCATGGGTTTGATTTCTAGATCTGTCATTTACTTTGAGTGACTTAGAGCACTAGGATTACATGTGTGAGCCCCCGTGCCTAGCCAGGATATCATTTTGGATTAGTGAGGTGGGATAGATGATTCAAAAAATGGTCTCAGGGAGACCAGCTACCTTTTGTCCTTACCCCCCAAATAAACTTAAGATAGATTTTTAATGTAATGCAAAAATTAAATCATAAAAGAAGAAAAAAAAAGAAAACATGTGAATTTAGTTATATTCTTGGCATAGAGAAGGCCTCTGTAGCATAATATATCCAGACACTATAAGGGGAAAAAAGATTTTTGACTTTTCCCTAAATAAAAACTTTAAACTTCTTCAAGAAAAAAAAACAAACCAGGAGAAATTTTTTGCATACCTATGGCTATTTTCCTTAAACCCAATGAAATCTTTATAGCCAACAATATAAAAGATAACCTAATAGAAAAAAATGGGCAAAGGAAATGAACAGTTGATAGGAAAATATGAAAACAGCCATTAAGCATGAAAAAATGTACAACTTTACATTTTAAAATAATTTTTAAAATGCAGGTGACTATATGGTTAACAACAATTTATTGTATATTTCAAAATGGCTAGAAGATTTGGAATGTTCCCAACACAAGAAATGATTAATATTCGAGATGATGTATATGCTAGTTACCCCGATTTGATCATTACACATTGTATGCATGTATCAAAATATCACATGTACCCCATAAATCTGTACAATTATTATATATCAATTTTTATTAATAAAAAGAAAGAAAAAAAGAGATGCAAATGAAAACAACTAGATACCATTTTTACTAAATCAGATTAAAGCCAAGCACAGTGGTGCACGCCTGTAGTCCCAGCTACTGGGGGGGCTGAGGTGGGAGGATCCCTCAAGCCAGGAGTTCCAGACCAGCCTTAGCAATATAGCGAAACCTCATCTCTAAAAACAATTACTAAAGCAGATTAACAAAATTCAAGTATTATATTGGTGAGGCAATGGGAGATGTAAACAAGGCAAACTCTTTGGAGAGTAATTTTGCAATAGCTGCGAAAAAATATAAAATGTAAGTACATATTCTTTAGTTCACCAATTCCAGTTCTTTGGGGTATAGGCACACAAGTCTGCAGATTGTTGTTGTGGAAATGACCACAGATCACTGACTGTGACAGCAAAATTAGAAAGAGCCAACTGTATATCGATAAGATAATAGGTAACGCTAGGCACCATCATAAAGAACAGAGTGGGTCTATATTGTAGATATGGAAGTTGTCCAAAGATATATTATTAAGTAATGAAAGCAAATATGCAACAGTGTTATAGCAAAATCTAATTTGTGGGTTTTTTTAAGAATTCATATGTACTAAATACACATAACCACTTATGAAAAAACATTTTCTATTTACCCACTTTTGCAATTCTTATTTTTTTAACCACATGAATGGTTAAAAAACATGAAAAAGATAGTTTTTTAAAATGATAAAAAATGATGTGATATAAAATTTCTCACCTGGAACAATATTATTAAGTGAAAAAGTCAGGTTACCAAATAGCACGTATATGAAAATCACATTTCTTTCTTTATACATTTGTAATGATTTCCATGTGTTTTTGTACATAAAAAACTGGAAGAATTTAGTCAAATTGTTAATTGTGGAAATCCTCAGCAGTAATTATTTTTCCGTTTGCTTCTTTGAACTTTGTATTGCTCTACAGCAGGGTTTTTCACCCTCAGCACTATTGACATTTGGGAGCAGACTATTCTTTGTTGTGGGGCCCGACCTGTGTCTTGTGGGATGTTTAGCAACATCTCTGGCCTTTCTCCACTAGATGCCAGCAGCAGCCTCCTCAACTGGGACAACCAAACTATTTCCAGACATGGCCAAATGCTGCCCCTAGAGTGCAAAATTGCACTCCCCAACCACTGTTGTACAGTAAACGTGATTTCTTTATGTAATGAAGAAGTTAAACATAAATTGGATAGAAATACAGATGATTGATAGATAAATAGGTAGAATGTATAATATAAGAGAGAAAGAGCAGAAGATATACAAGACATACAGAGTAACCACTGGGAGACAGAGAAGTCAAGAAGCGGTTGAGACCACGCCACTGAGATTTTTTCTGACCTTTTTCCAGGTTCTTCTAAAAGGGGAGTAAGGTGAGTGAAAAAACAAAAGGAAAAACCAAGTAAGAAAGGCTACTGGGCTGTTGGAAACCAGCCACGCTGGCACAGATCAGCCACCAGCCCCAGCCTCATGTGGGCCCTGGCCCCCACGTGCGATCCGCCCCTTTCCTCGGGCAGCAGGGGAGGGAATGGAACATCCAAGAGGCAGGAAGGAGTCAGGGGAGTTGTGTGATGAGCGTCTAGCTCTCTTTAGCTTCAGTTTCAAGATATGATGAACGTGCCCAGGAGTGTGGAAAACCCCGCTGTCTCCTGTCCCCAGGTTTTAAGCTGTGGAACTTCATTATGAGTAAAACCAGCACCGTAGTGTGATTGATTCATTGAAAGGACAAGCGGCAAGAAGCATCCAGCAAGATGCTCCTCTTTGGAATGTCTCTTCAGAATAGATAACATACATTTTTGAATCACTTCAGAGAGGGTTGATAGTTCTTTTTTTTTTTCTTTTAAGTGAAACTGCTTATAAGAAATAGACAAATTTAATTCTGGATTCAAGTGTGATGAATAAGCTGCATGATCAACTTACACAATATCATGCAAAAGAAGCAGTGAGAATAGTTTTAAGTAGATGTTTGTTGTTGTCTAGAGTTAAATTGTGTCCCCACCCCCAAAAAAAGATATGTTAAAGCCTAAACCCTCACCACCCCATAATGTGACCTTATTTGGAAATAGGGTCATCGCGGATTAGTTAAGGTGAGGTCTCGCTCTAGTAGGGAGAGCCCCTAGTCCAATATGACAGATGTCCTCATAAGAGCAGTGAACACCATGTGAACATGGACATGCTCAGAGAGAAACTAATGCCAAGACACCCAGGGAGAAGACGGTCACGAGCCCAGAGAGGTGCAGCTGCAAGACCAGAAATGCCAAGGGTTACCCCAACGCCAGAGCGGGAAGAGGCAAGGAAGGATTCTGCCCTTGGGAGAAAAAGTGTGTGTCAAAAGTTTATGTTATCTATTCTGAAAAGAAATTTCAAAGAGGAGTATCAGAAATATTTTTATCTTGTCACCATCATTAGAATATAGGCAAAGTCTCCAAAGGATAGCACATGGGCGCACCCTCATTTGGATGAATGTCTTCTGATGAGTTGGGGAATAGTCACTCACTTTACTCCCCTTTTAGAAGAACCTAGAAAAAGGTCAGAAGAAAATCTCAGTGGAGTGGCCTCTACTGTTTTTTGTTTGTTTGTTTGTTTGTTTTAAGGTTTGTTTGTTTTAAGAGTGCAGTGGCGTCATCATAACTCACTGTAACCTCAAACTCCTGAGCTCAAGGGATCCTACTGCCTCAGCCTCCCAAGTAGCTGCAACTACAGGCGCACACAACACCTGGCTAATTTTTCTATTTTTAGTGGTGATGGGGTCTCTTGCTCAGGCTGGTCTCCAACTCCTTAGCTCAAGCAGTCCTCCAGCCCGGGCCTCTCCAAGTGCTAGGATTACAGGCGTCAGCCACTGTGCCCGGCCTCAACTGTTTCTTGACTGCTCTGCCCCCTGGTGGTTATTCTGTGCATCTTGTATATCTTCAGAAAGATCGCCACCTTGCTGACGCTTTAATTTTAGACTTCTAGCTTCCAGTTAAATTTCTGGTATTTTAAGCCACCCAGTTTTTGGTACAGTCATGTGCCAAATAAAGACATTTAGGTCAACAATGGATTGCATATACAACCGTGGTCTCATAAGATTATAATGAATTAGACATGTGTGGTGGCGCAAGCCTGTAGTCCCAGCTATTCGGGAGGCTGAGGCAGGAGGATTGCTTGAACCCAACAGTTTGAGGTTGCTGTGAGCTAGGCTGGTGCCATGACACTCTAGCCTGAGCAACTGAGTGAGATTCTCAAAAAAAGAAAAAAAGATTATGATGTAGCTGAACAATTCCTATCACCTAGTGACATCATAGCCATTGTAACATTGTAGGGCAATTACTTTATTGTTTTATAAGTTTAGTGTAGCCTAAGTATACAGCATTTATAAAGTCTACGGCAGTGTACAGTAACGTCCTAGGCCTTCACATTCACTCACCTCTCACTCACTGACTCACACAGAGCAACTTCCACTCCTTCAAGCTCCATTCATGGTAAGTGCCCTATACAGGTGTACCATTTATTTTTCATGCCATATTTTTACTGTCCAATTTCTATGTTTAGATATATTAAGATATACAAATACTTGCCATTGTGTTACAATTGCCCACAGTAGTCAGAACAGTAACGTGCTGCACAGGTTGGTAGCCTAGGAGCAATAGGCTATACTTTATAGCCTAGGTGTGTAGTAGGCTATGCCATCTAGGTTGGTATAAATCCACTCTATGATGTTTGCACAATGATGAAATTGCCTAAGATGTATTTCTCAGAATATATCCCTGTTGTGAGGCAATGCATGAATGTACTTTGTTGTCTATGGCAACCCTAGGAAACTAAGAGAGTTGTCTACTCAGTATCCATCCCCTCTTCTTAAAAGTACCTGAATTTCCATTTGTGCATTTACCCCTCGTGCACACAGGATGTGACCTATCCCCAGTGCCAGGCTGGACCCTGACCAGCTTAGCTAATCCACATCTTTAATTCCTTCACCCCTAATCATTGGTTCAGGAGTGAATGTTTGCCTTAAACTGGACCAATCAGAGTGACTCTCACAACTCTCACTCAGAATGATGGGACAGAGGGATCACGGAGAAGGATGTGAGCCAGAAAGCACGAATCCTGCATTGCATCTGGCAACAACCATCTTCAGCTGCAGCCAAAGGGTTGGGCAACAGAGCAGAGAGACTCAAAGACCCTGGATCCCTGGAGATGTCTTCAAACCACTAGATCAGTTTGCCCTGAAGCACCAAACGCCTTACAGTTAAAGGCTTTACGGTTTAAGCCAGTTTGACTGGGATTTTGCATTCCTTGCAACCCAAAGCTTCCTAGCTGACAAGCCGGCATCACAGGGCAATAAGCACCATCTCAAGCCAAGCAAGAGAGGCTTTAAGAGAACCCCTTGGAGAGCTAGACATGAGGGACACAGGGCTGGAACCATCTTGAGAGTCTAAAGCCTGAAGGCTGTGGCCAGAACCCACCCTGCCTGGCAGCCATGGGAAGAGACATGACTGTGATGGGAACGGATGGAGGTGCATCTCCCAGAGGCTGGGCGTGGGCTTGCGGAAGGGAGCCAGGCCAGGTCTGCTACAGATAGACTCTGCCCAAGAGAACGTACAGCAGGAGAACGAACTGGAAAATAGGAGGAGCCTTGTGTTGGTGGCCAGCAGGAGGAGGCATCTCCCACTTCGAGGGAATTGTTTGGACGCAAGATACCCAGCGATGATAGAATCCCTGAAGAGCGCAGAAAAATGCTGCCTGAGAAAATGATGCCGCAACTGGGCCTCTGCCCCATCCAGAGAGCACCAGGGCCAAATTACAACGGAGCAGGTCAAGCCAGGCCTCCACAGCCCCTCACCTCTCCTCCCTGCCCACTCCAGTCCTGCAGAGAACAGAAAGAGCAGGTGGTGAAGGAGGCAAGAGGTCAAGTCAGAAGGAAGCTGACCACTCCCATGGGGCCCAGCCTAAGACAGGCCTCTGCTGAAGTAGGGTAGAGGATGTTAGTAGAATACAATATGGAATATTAGCACAGACGAGGCTTTTTTGATTATTAAAAGGAGTCTTCTTCTATGACTAAAAGGGCCTGGGAACACTATGGCCCTGCCCAGACTGTAACCAGCTCTAGCGTGCGCTGTGGTGCCCACGTCCCCGCGCACTCACCCTATGCAGGAAGGCCATGGATTGCCGATACCCTTGACTCTGCCTGAGAGCTGTTTTCTGGCGAAGGAGAGTGCTCAACCCTCAAGCCAGGGAAACCGGAAGCAACGGAGTGTTCAAGTACCTGGAAGCCGTCCTCAAGGAGTGAGGGGCAGGATGTCCTTAGGTAAGTCCCACAGCTTCCTGGCCTCTTCAGTAGGAATACCTCTGTGATCTCAGGCCTGAAAACTCCCTCATTACTGCTTCATTCCCTTTCCTATCTCACTTCCTCACTATTTGCACTCAAATTCATGTATCAGGGTCTGTTTTGGGGAGACCCAAACAAGACACCAGAAATAGACAAAGTGTCTTTAAACAGCAGGTTCGAAATGGCATTGTGGGGGAGGAGGGTCGGGTCTGGAGGTTTCTTGCTGCTTGTCTTTTCAATAAATCAATCACACTATGGTGCTGGTTTTACTCATAATTAAATTTCCTGCCTAAAACCTGGGGGCATGGTGGGTTTTTCCATGCCTGGGGGCATGGTGGGGTTTTCCACTCTCCTCTGCACGTTCACCACATCTTGAAACTGAAGCTAAAGAGAGCTAGACGCTCATCACACAACTCCCCTGACTCCTTCCTGCTTCTTGGATGTTCCATTCCCTCCCCTGCTGCCCAAGGAATGGGACGGATCGCACATGGGGGCCAGAGCCCACATGAGGCTGGGGCTGGTGGCTGATCTGTGTCAGCGTGGCTGGTTTCCAACAGCCCAGTAGCCTTTCTTACTTGGTTTTTCCTTTTTTTTTTTAATTAATGTGTAATTTACATATAGTAAAATTCAATCATTTTATGTATAGTTCTGATACTTTTTTGGTTTAAAAAAAATTTTATTGGGAAGTGTAATTTATAGATTAAAAGCGCATAAAACATAAATATGTACTAAGATGAATTGTCACTAAGTAGATAAACTTTTAACTAGCTCATATAAGTACCATCGCAATCAAGATAGAATTCTGATGTGGTACAGGAAAGGCTACCCCAAAACATGCCACCGTAGCATACTGAGTAGTTTAAGCTGAAAGAAGTTGAGAAACCACAGAAGCAAGTAGGTTACTCTTTTTGAACTCCTGCCTTTCTTTCCTGAAACATGACCATAGGGAAATTCTCTGACCTACCTCCCTGAATGTAGGTTTAAGACCCTCAGGTTACAGGTATCTTGCTTTATGCCCTGAAGCCAAAAAGGATCTGAACAAACAGGCCTTGCTAAATTCCACCTCCCTCTGGTTTATTACCATTAAGTCATACCCCTTTTTGTCTGATCATACCTGTACATGCCTGTGCATTCTTCATCAAACCTAAGCGTAAAAATACACAGTTTCCCCTGGGTCTTCAAGTATTCATTCTTGAAGCTTCCTATATCATGTAAAATTTTGGTCAAATAAATTTAATTATGCTTTTCTCTTATTAATCTGTCTTACGGGGTTTCAGCCATAAATCTTGCAATGGGTGAGGAAAAGAAATCCTTTCTCCCCAACAATTCCATCACGCTTATTGTTTTAACTTTCACAGTTAGGACTATGATCCATCTCAAATTAATGATTGTACATTCTGTGAGGTAGGGGTCAAGGGTAACTTTTTCATATGCATGTTCAATTGACCCAGCATCATTTATTTTTAAAAACAACTTTTCTTCACTAGTTTGCCAGGGAGCTTATGCCATAAATCCAGGTGACCATATATGTGAGGATAGTTTCTTAACATTCTTTTTTGTTCCATCAGTCTTTTTGTCTATTCTTTAACTACTACCAGACTGTCTTAATTACTGTAGCTTCTTTTTCTTTTCTTTTTTTTTTTTTTTTTGAGACAGGGTCTTTCTTTGTCACCTGGGCTAGAGTGCAGTGACATCATCATGGCTCACTGCAACCTCAAACTCCTGGACTCAAGCAATCCTCCTGCCTCTGCCCCCCAACTACCTGGTACTACAGGCATGTGCCATCACAACGCACTCAACTGATTTTTCTATTTTTTGTAGAGACTGGGGTCTCGCTCTTGCTCAGCATGGTCTGGAACTTCTGGCCTTAAGCAACCCTCCCGACTCAGCCTCCCAAAGTGCTAGGATTACAAGCATAAACCACCGCACCCAACCTGGCTATTATAAAGCATTTGAATTTCCATATAAATTTCAGAATCATCTTCTGAATTTCTCACAAAGTAACCAGTTAGGACTTTTACTGGGTTTACCCTGAATCTATAGGTTAATTTAGGAGGAACTGACATCTTAACAATACTGACACTCCATGTCAAGGTATAGACAAGATAAAAATGTTCACTTATTTTGGCCTCCTTTAAATTCTATCAGTAATGTTTATTGTTTTCACTGTAGAAATCTCTGTTATCTTGCATTATATTTATTCCTGGCTGAGTGATATTTTCTGATGCTGTCTCAAGTCTAGGACTCGGATGAAGCAAGAGAGCAGGAGAGTGAATGCCTCCTCAAATTTCGTGTCGTAGATGCCTATCTTGTCTCATCCTGGTCCCAGCCCTGGCTGCTATACATGATTCTTCATTTTATTTCTACTAGTTTGTTTCCAGTGTGCAGAAATTCAATTGATTCCTATATAGAGACTTTGTATCCAGCAACCATCGTAGCCCTGACTCTTAACTCCCAGAGTGGAGGGTAGGACATCCCTGGCTTGCTTTATGCCTATGAAAGCTCAGTGACAGGCGGATTCAGAAGGTGGTGTCCCAGACAAGAAAAGAATGGGGCATCTGGGTTTTCAGGGATCTGTGGGCTGTCCCCCAGAGCTTTCTATTGCATCCCTCCACTGCCAAGTCACTAACCAGGCTCCCAGTGCATCACAGGCAACTGGGAATCCAGGAAATGGATTTTTTTTGGAGACAAGGTCTCACTCTCTTGCCCAGGCTGGACTGCCATGGCACAATCATGGCTCACGGCAACCTTGAATGCCTGGGCTCAAGCAGTCCTCCTGCCTCAGCCTCCTAGGTAGCTAGGACCACAGGCACAGGTTAGTTCCTGGCTAATTTAGAAAATGAAACTTTAAATCAGAGCTAGACTAGCCCGGGGCAGGGCAAGCGCAAGAAGAGGAGGAGGAACCCAGCCTCTGGGTGTCCATGAGGCCATGGGGCCAACCCCGGCTCCCTGTCTAGCCCTCTTTATTTTCTCATGCTTTATGCTCATTTCTAAGGGCATGTGAGGTGACTCACAAAACTGCCTACAACTTGGCAAGATGAAATTAATATATAAGGAAATTGAAGGGAAAATGGGGACATGGACATAAACTGGAATCAGGCAGGGGTGAGCAAAACTGTGAGTAGAAAAACAGGTCAGAGTTGAGGACTGTGGAGAAGCCAAGGTCAAAGGCAGTGTCAGGGCCAGAACCCAAGGCTCTGCCTTACACCGCGGAGGGTCGGAATTTGTTCTGACCACCATCATCTCTGGTCTGGATGATGCATTAGCTCCTCTCTGTTCCCCCAGCTTCCAGCTCTGCTCCCTCCACACAATCTACTGACATAGTAGTATTCAGAGTGATCTTTTAAAAACACAAGTCAGCCACAGTATGGGAGAAAATATCTGCAAATAACATGTGATAATGTTCTAGCATCCAGAATAGTTAAAGAACTACTACAACTTGTCAATAAAAAAATACAAGTAACTCAATTTTAAAATGGGCAAAGATCTTGAGTAGACAATTCTCCAAAGAAGACATACAAATGGCCAAAAAGCACATGAAAAGATGCTCGACATCATTACTCATTAGGGAAATGCAGTTCAAAACCACACCCAGTAGGATGACAATACAATATTCAAAGACAGTAACAAGGACTGGTGTGGATGTGGAAGAACAGGAGCCCTTTAAATCATACAACTGCTTTGGAAAACAGTGTGGCAGTTCCTCAAAATGTTCACATGGAGTTACCATGTGACCCAACAAATTCTACTCATGGATATATACTCAAGATAATTGAAATACTGAAGCAATTAAAATGAAAACACTACTACTATGTGCAACAACATGGACAAATCTCATTCACCTACTGCTGAGTGGAAGAAGCTAGGACAAGCATGTACAAATTGTATGATTCCATTACAAGAAAATCAAAAACGGGCAAAACCAATTTTTCTACACATATCAAAAGTATGGGAAGAAACTAGAAGCCTTCGTCCATGGAAATGGCAAGAATTAGGCTCTGGGCTCTGGAACTTTCTCTACGCTTTGTCTCAGCTTCTATTTAGAAGTCAGCTTCAGTCTCTCCAAATATCTTTTTCTGCAGTGCAGACTCCATGGCCCCCGGCAGACCCTGGACACACATATTTCCAGCCCCTTCACCTGGAACAAGACCTCTCTTCACTTACTTCCCATTCAAAAAATGCTAGGGAAGGCTTCTAATTAGCCAGCGATTATGTCTGCTGAGCCCTGGCTAGTCTGCCTAGCAATAGAACAGGCAGCTCCCACTAGACCCCCATGGTTGGAGCTGGGGGAGGAAGAGGTCTCCCAAAGTTGGTATCTCCAAAGAGATGTGCTGTTTCCAAAAGATAGATGGGTGAGAGACAGTTTCATAGATACCCACGCCATTCAGGCCCCAGCTTTCCTGGAATTCGCTCAGCTGATGCGTTCTGTCCTTCCTGGAGCAACAGCTTGTGCCTCTGTCCTCTCCTGCATTGGTCCTCACGCGCCAAGTCTTGCAGACAGCTGGGGAAACACGGTCAGGTGTACCCAAGATGAACCACCACTACTTCTCGTTGCTGGTACAGGCCCCTGCTCTAGGAAATGCACAGTGGCATTTTCAACCTTCAAGGAATCCGCAAACTGAACCACAGCAGTGCATGCCTTGTCAATCTGCCAATGCTTACTGAGATTTAAATATTTGTACCTGTAACCCAGCATTTCTGCTTCTACAAATGTGTCCTATCCTCATAGAAACACTCTCACAAGTATACAAATGTATGTTCATGGATATCCATGGCAATATTGCTTATATAAAGGAAAAAGGGGAGGGGAGACATATCATTCCAAATACCTATCAATAGGGAACTCATTAAATAAATGTTCATTCATACACACAATGGCACATTTTACAACTGCTAAAAGAATGATATCCTAATACTGAAAGAAGTTCAAGACATGTTGTCAAAAATCAAGTTGGAAAACAATATCTATGGTAACATGATAATAAGAATGATGATTACGACAACAATATTATCTATGTTAGTAGGTGCAGAGAAAAAAAATCTAAGCAATACACACCAAATTATTAACAATAGTTAGTAGGTGCTGGGAGCAGGTGTCCAATCAGGAGATTTATTATGAGAGACTTTCATCTTCCCAAGTATATGTTTCTGAAATATTTGAATATTTTTTTCTTTTTTTTTCCTTTCTTTTTTTTTCTTTTTTTTTTTTTTTTACAAGAAATGAATATGAAATTCCAGCAATAATATTTGAATATTTAAAAGAAAATGTATTTCTTTAGGATCTTAAACATAAAATAATGGCCTGTTTTTTAAGGAAGGGTCTTGAAAGTTGGAGACAGTGTGACAGATGTTGTTTGATTTCCTTCAGACAGATGTCTTGCCTGCACAAGATTGTTTAAGAAGTCAGACTTATCTCCTTGCTCGCTGACCCATAACACAGCAGACTAAATGTTTGACATGGGAAAATTCCCTGGGACAAAAGGGCTTATTCAAGCAGACCTAACAGCCATGAGCTAGCTCATAATCAGCAGAGAGACAGGCATCGTGCCGGTGCTGGGGGTGGGGAGAGGCTGGGGAAAGGCTGCCAAGGGCCTTGGAGGGAACAGCAGCTCCTGTGGCCTTGGCTTTGCCAAAAATGCTATGGTGACCCGAATGGTGGAGATCCTGGGTGGGAGACCACAGTGAGAAGGGTCACTGTGAGCTTCAAAGCCAGATCAGACACAGTTAACAGAAAATGCAGAGGGTGAGATGTGCGTGTCTTGAAAGAGGGTGATCAGGAAATCACATGCTATTGAAATGTAGGCCTGTTTTAGAGAGATCAGTGTAGGATCTGCATCCTGAGATTTTCTTTTCTTTTTAAAAAAATGTATTTTTTATTGTGGTAAAATATATATTACATAAAATTTACCATCATAACCGTTTTTGATTGTACAGTTCAGTGGTATTAATTGCATTCACAATGTTGTGCAACCATCACCACCACCCATCTCCAGAACTCTTTTCATCCTGTAAAATTGAAATTCTGTACCTGTCAAACAATAAGTCCCCATTTTCCCCCTCCCCGCAGCCCCTGGCAACACCATTCTACTTTCTGTCTCTGTGATTTTGACTACTCCAGGTACCTCCTGTAAGTGCAATCATAAGGTATTTGTCTTTTTGTGATTGGCTTATTTCACTTACCATAATGTCCTCAGGGTTCATCCATGTTGTAGCATGTTTCCTTTTTAAGGCTGAGTACTATTCGATTGTATGGTTATACCCCATTTTGCTTATCCATTCACTCATCAATGTACACTTGGGTTGCTTCCACGTTTTGGCTATTGTGAATAGTGCTGCTGTGAACAGGGGCATGCAGGTATCTCCTCGAGACCCTGCTGCAGTTCTTTTGGGTGTATGCCCAGAAGTCATCCTGAGCTATTCTGTCATGGGGCAGATTATCTCTGATCACATGATGGTAAATCATCCCTGACTTGCAAGCTGCCTTCCACTTTTCCAAATATGTGCCCATCAGATCCTTACCACATTGGATTTTCATGACCCGCAAGGGAGCCAGGCCCACCATCATCTCTATGGACAAGGAAACCATGGGTCACGCTCTTGGTGTCCAGCTCCCCCAGCCCCCAGGAAGTGGTGTCCCCTCCTGGGACCCATCTGGGCACATAGATCACCACATGTCTGTTTGTGTCTGTGTCTCAGCTTAAACTCAGGCGGGTCTTCTACCATATATTTTACTGCTATTGCAGGGAATGTTTTTGTGTTATATAGACTCTCTTTGTGGAAGAAGGTGAGAAAGAGCTTTCACAGGTCTTCACACGTATATATAGGCATGTCCACTAACCCCTTGCTTCTTCCAGGAAGCTGGGTGGGAAGGGCACTGTTTTCCCAGAATAAGCCTTAATCCCATTAAAGTACATCAGAAAATCGCTTATGCATTTCTTCAGGAATGTTGATTTTTTTTTTTTCTGGAAGGTTCTTTTTCCCCCACAAAATTTTTTTTAATTTTTTTTTTGTCACACAGAAAAAAGTGTTGTCCCAGACCAGTTTGAGGACAATTTTTCTTTTACCGACTGTTAGTATTGCAAAAAGAAAATAAAAGTCTCAGGACCGCTCCCCCGCCCACTCCTTATGCAAAAGAAAATGTAAAGGCCTCAGGCACCTGTGAAGAGCCGGCCCCTCCAGCATTCATTAAGGAAATGCCCCGCTGGCCTCCCCATAAGCAAGGACATGCAAGCTGTGGCTTTAGGTCAGCGGGCTGCGCCTGTCTAACTCCTAAAACTAAAGTCTGTCTGATTTTAGGCAATAATAAATTGCAAGTTTATCTTCACAGGTATAGAACAGAGACAAGGTAGGGTCAAACATCCTTCCACCTACCCAGGGACATCCACATAATTGATGCTTCCTTCACTCCTTTTTTCCCCTTCTAACATTTACTTTATCTTATATGGAAACTACAGACTTCCCTGGGCCTCACAAGAATGTAACCATTTTGTCTCACTGCTGCCCCCTTTCTGTGGGCCTGTAAATGCTGAACATTCCAAATTCCCCTTTGGAAAAACAGCCACAGCTTTGTCTGTGATTTGTGGTTTTCCCAGGTGTGTCCTCAGCTTAGGCTTAATAAAACTTCATTGGTTGAGATCTTTGCCCCAGTCACTTATTTTGGGTTGATACCACACATAAAAATCCCCCAAGGTGCTTATTGAAAGAGCCAAATGAGTTCATAAAGGAGGGTGGGAGAGTTGACTCCTCCTTTTCCCAGGTCTGTCCAGGTGACCACACTTCTCAAAGGTGACCCCCTTCCCTTCCCGGACTGTCTCTCCACAGAGGCCACAGCCCATTAGCAGCTGGTCACCCGAGGATCACAGTCTCCTGGGATTCCTGCCTCCCTGAGGGCCTCCCAAGGGCAAGGAGGTGGGAGGGAATTTGAATTTGGGATGGAGACAGCTTCCCTTCCTTTTCCAGGTGAGCACGCTAACTCAAGTACAGCTTACATTATTGAAAGTTTGGGGAGACAGACAGGGCCTACCCAGCCGCAGTGGCAACACAGACACCCCTTTTCTTACTGAGTCCCTCTGCATTCAGCCTCCCTCCCACACAGTGGCTCTGCCGGCCCCGCCCCCTCTCACCCTTGCTGACACCCCACCCCCACCCCCAATTCCAAAAACATTCCTCCCCACTTTATTACGCTGAGCAAATACCTCACAAATACCTGCCCGGGCCTCCAGTACTTTCTGCGGATTCAAGCTGCTTTGCTGAGCTCTTCTGCACCCCCGCCACGGTCGAGGAAGAAGGTGGGGAGGCAGATGCTTTACTGCCTGTCCACACCTCCCTCTCCAGGGTTCTGTTTCTCAAAGTAGGATCTGTAGGTTCAGGGTTTGCAAAGGAAAGGAGCTCTTGGATATGAATGAAGCGGCAGTGCTTGTCCTCTTCCTTCTCCCTGGCAAAATGCATCTCAGTGGGGGCTGGGGGACCAATGCGGACTATAGGACAAAGGCTGGAGCCCAGGCCAGCGAGGTGTAAGAATGCCCCACCATCTCCCCCCCATCTGTGCCTGGACACCTCACACAGGCACCTCCCCCGCTGCCCGCCCCGCTTGGATTCTGCTGCAAAAGTGAGGAGGAGGAAAATGGAACGACGGAGCATAAAGTGAACGAACTGTGGAGGAGAGGGCCACAGAAAAGGTGGATTAACTGAAATTGTCTAAAGTTTTCCACCGTGAGGCAGAAATGGGACCCGAGATAGAGATGGAGGCGTAGACTAATTCAGGAACCGTGCTGGGGACTGAGGATAAAATGTTGAAGAACACGCTCTGAGGAGTTCAGGGCCTGTGTGGGAGACAGCCGGGCACAGACAATTACACACAAGCCACCTGGCGGCCCTCTGAGGGCACCCAGAGTGCGGGAGCCGGGAGGTGTCCAGAGGCAGTGACCCCGAGCTGAGCTGCAGGGTCGGGCATTCCCCCTATACGCCAGCAAAGAGAGGAAACATTTTTATTTAAAATTTAAAAACCGAGAAATAAGTTAGTGACATAAACATTGAAAATAAAACTCAGGATGAGCAGGCGTTAGGGGGAAAAGTTCTGGGGAGGGAAGGTGCCCCAGGCAGAGGAGCAGGCTCAGAGGTGCGGGGCTTCAGGGGGAGACCGGGAGGGAGGGGCCGCCCCAGGTCTGAGAGGCGGACACAGGGAAGGACGGTGGGCAAACGGCCCAAAAGGAGGAGCAGGCGGGCTAGCCCCGCTAAAGAATTTCGGTTTCATCTTGAAGGTAATTGAAAGCCACCTAGGGGAGGTAGCTGTGGGGATCTGCATTTCTAAAAGACTCTTTTTAGCTCCCAGAGAATGGCCTGGAATCCGGAAGGGAGCCTGCCGTGGAGGCTGAGGCAGTAACGAGGGAGAAGGTGCAGGCTGGGGAGGTCCGGGGTTGCGTGTGCGGCTGGGGAGTCACGGGGCGGGTGAGGAGGAGATGAATAACTGAGTAGGTGACGGGGCCATGTCTCCAGATAAGAAGCAGGGTTGGAGGCACAGAGGTCATTTGAATCATGCCTCTGCCTTCCCTGGCCTGGGGTTGGGTGGAGTTTCCTCGTCTGGTTTCTGGAGCATTCTCTAAAGTGCCTCGAGGCTGCCCCAAAGTAAGCGAAAGAACACCCAGGTGCCCCCTCCAGGACAGTGAAAGTCTCTCTCCAGAGGCCTCTGCAGAGCCCCACGTTGGGAGGGAGCCTGTGGTCCCTGACCCTCTCCTGGTATCAAAGCCAGTTCCAAATTCACGAATTGTCCCCTGGTAGGAACAGCCAGGCGCGTGTGAAAGAGCAGAACACCTCGATCCTCTGCGCAGCCTGGTAGCACTGAGGACAGAGCCACCCCAGGTGTAGGGCTGCCGCGCTGTCACGCAGGGTCCCAGCTGAAGGACCAGGCTATGGGGGGGCTGGGTCCAGATGGGCCCACACGGTGGGGGCAGGGAAGGCAGGAAGGGCACCAGGCCACCAGGTCGACTCCAAAACAGGCTGACGCTCCACACTGTCACTGTGCTGGGGCCGCCTCAGCTACCGTTTACGGAGGTGCGCTCTTGCCTGGCCCTGTGCCAGCATGTCTGAGCATCTCATTTTATGCCCACAGTGAAGGGGGTACAAGTCTCAACCCCTAGTGACTATTAGCTTTGTCATTTCTACCACAGCTCTGCCCGGGTCACCCCCTACCTTCCCGTGACACCCTCCACCTCCGCGTCTGTGGCCCACTGAGCATTCAGGCCTGATTCAAGGCCCGGATCCACGTCCCCAGACTGGTGACACCCCGTCTCCCAGATGCCCCCATTCTGAGTCCTTGCTTCTCTGGGGACATGGGCCTTTCTGCTCTCTGTTGGGATGAACACGGGTGTCTGCCTTTCTCTCCTGAGGTGTGAGGCGCATGTCGAGTCCTCACGTGTGGCTGGGAGGAACTGCCTCATGGCGGGAAGAAACCAGCCTTTTGGCACTGTGGGGCTCTCCTTTGGGGACCCCTCCTTTCTGGAGGAACAGTAGCCTCTGCTCCCTACACCGGGACAACGGTCCCTTCAGTAGCCTGTCCTAGACCTCAGGTCTCCAACACAGCCCTGCGGCAGCCAGATGGCTGAATGTCCTCAGAGACCCTTTCCTGGACACGCTGCCTCCTCCAGCCCCCAGTCCCCACTGGCGCAGCACCCGCCACAGCCTCAGGAGGAGTCCGCAACGGCCTCCTCCAAAACAAAGTGCCTGGTGCTCCTGTCTCGGGCCCCGCCCTGACCTGCACACAAGCCGCCTGCTTCCTCCCAGGCCTGGAACAGTCTTGATGAGGAGCCACCAGCACGCGCACTTTCCTTCTGCCTGAGCCCAGGCGGTCTCCCCATGCCCCAGGACCCTCAGCCACAGGCCTGGTGACCACATCCCCAGGACAGTTCCTGCTTTGGTGGCGGCCTCACACTGCAGGTCCTGCTGGGCGCCACTCTGCTGCCATCCCTGCACTGCCCCCCGCCCACCTGCTCCCTGGTTTCCTCTCTTCCACCACCTGCGACACCCACGAGGAGAACACCGGTGCTCCCCTCCCAGCCCCCGCCCATGCCCCTCCGTTGCCCGCCTGCCCAGCTTTTCTCTAAGCACCCAAAGTTGTCTCGGGACCTCCCCCGTGAGTCTAGTCCAGGCCCTGGGCCCTCTCATTCTGCCCTAGGCAGAGGTACCCGTGGAGTCTCGAGGTGTGTGTTGGGGAAAACAGAAAGCACCTTCTCGGAACACAGCAGGTTCTAATTTCTAGAACTGTGGAGTCATCCAGAAAATGAGAAACAGCTTGTTGGGTGTCTGATAAGTGGAGATAAAGGCTTGGAGGACTGCAGGTAATGGGGGGGGGGCCAGAGGGAAGGAAGCAGTTCTGCTAATTTTTCTAAAGAGGCCCAGAAACCAGCCCGTAAGTAAGATGTGCTGTGGTTAGGAGGTGACAGCCTCGCCAGGATGCACAGGAACACCTCCTCCCTGTGGCCTCCGCCAGTCTGTGCCAAGCAGCTAGAGGCCCCGGATGTGCAGCCACAGGCCTGGGCCCAGCCGCGGTGGCTGGCGGGCACCTCGACCTGGGGCCCTGCCTCCTCTTCAGACTCAGGCAAACAGGTGTGGCCTTGTGACCTCCAGCTTCCCACCAAGGCTGCCCAGTCCACCTGCCTCTTCATCCCAGCCCGTTGACACCACTGCCCTCATTCTGTGCCAAGCAACTTCCAGTCTGCTGCCAGGGCCCAGTGACAGGAGGCAGGCTCCTAACAGACACGGATCGTGCTCCCGGGCACATGTACCCCCAACCCCCCACCCCCACCCTGCACACTCAGAGGGCACATCAAACACAGAGGACAATGTCCCTGCCAGACTCAGCCACAGACTCCCACCAGGAGGAGGCCGCAGGCTCACAGCCAGTCCCCTTAGCCGGGGGAGTGGGTGGAGAAGGACCTGCCTCCCCCCCAACCCCCAGGGCTCCCAGATTCTGACTGGCAGGGTCTCCAGTGATGTGAACCAGCAAGAAAGGAAGGGCTCCCAGACAGACTCTGGAAGCAGAGCTCAGGCAGCCTCACACTGTCCCCAATGAGTAAAGGACAAGACCCTGCACCAGCCCTCTCTGCAGGAGGTGTCCTGAGGCAGGCAGCGTCCCCACAGGCCCTGGCTTCAGGTTTGTCTCTGGCCGTCCTCGTTCCTCCAGGAAGGCGTGGGCAATTCTAGCCCTAAGGAAACTCCTCTCCCTCCTCTGGTTTGCACTGACCAGGGCGTTTCACAACCAGCTACCAATGACAAAGAGCAGGTAGCAGTGGTACCTCCTGTGCCCTGGTCTCAGTGTCCCTGCGAAACTAGATGAAATGAATACCGGGTGGCCTTAAAGGGCAGAAACTCTAACAGGGGCAATCTCAGCTCCTAGGCAGACAGTGGGTGGGGGAAGGAAAGTGGGCAGGAGGTGACAGACCACGTGGACAGAGTTGAGATCTCTGTCACACTGGTTGGCAGTTTCCGTCCCCTTACCACCAAGCTTCCTTCCTGATTCTCTGCCCAACACAAGGGGATTGGGGAACAAGCTCCACCAAACACAGCCTAAAGCAGCACAGGGCAGGGTATACAGCTGGCATCAGTTAACAATTAAGACAGCCAGCACTGGAATCCAACAGGGTTCCACCCCCACGTTTGCACTCTCTAAGCCTCAGTTTCCTCATCTGTAAAATGGTGATAGTTTTAGTGACCATCTCACATGGCTGCTAAGAGGATTAAATGAGAAACTATAGAACACACTTAGGACAAGGCCTGGCACGGAGGAGGACTTTGGTAAATATTAGCCACTACTATCATCCTGACCGATGGGCTCCGCACACCCTCGCCTTGGAGAATCTGCCTCTCCAGGCAGGCCTGCAAGTCAGTGCATGAGGAACCCAGGAAATGCTTCCCACGGGGCCTGTCTTACTCCTCTCCTGTGCAGGGTTCCGCACAGAGATGCAGGTGCATTGCTATAGCTGCGGTGCAGAGGGGTCCAGCGTAGGCCAGCTTACGGGTGAGTTGCGAGGCGGGCAGATAGAGGACAGGCCTGGTTAGCCACAGAGCTCCAGATGGAGAAGGGGCTCTGGCAGGTCAGGCAACCAAAGCTCCCTTCCCCAGCCCCACCAGGCCCAGCACCCCAAGATCCAGGCTTTCCGCAGGCCCCTCACCATCCCATCTTGGGGCTCAGCTCCTGCATCTCTTAGGGTTGTGGTTAGGCTCAAATGAGACAACCCATGCAAAACCCTTTAAACAGAGCCACACATCGGCAGATATGCCAGGGCTGCCGTAGCCAGGGGCCACAGACTGGGTGCCTTAGAAACAGAAATGTATTTGCTCATGATTCTGGGGGCTGGAAGTCTGAGGTCCAGGAGAGTCTTGACTTGGAGACAGCGTCTTCTCCCTGTGTCTTCACGTGGGCTGCCCTCTGTGTGTTTCTGTGTGCCTAATTTCCTCTTATAAGGACACTAGTCATATTGGATCAGGGCCCACCCTAATGACCTCCTTTTAACTTAATTATCTCTTTAAAGACCTATCTCCAAATACCACCACATTCTGAGATACTGGGCGTTAGGGCTTCAACATATGAATTTCAGGAGACACAATTCAGCCCTGACAGTTGATGCTTAGGAAACGGTGCTGTTTAATTCAGTTCAGCAAACAAGCACCTTCTTTCTTCCAGCGTTAATCTAACCCTTGGAATACATTGTGAGCGAAGCAGCCCGGTTCCTTGTCCTTGCAGGGTTCACCTTCTGGAGGTGGGGGAGTGGTGCCAGGCACCCTTTGACAGACGTACTAAAAAGTGAACTATGGAGTGTGCTAGAAGATAATCCATTCTATGGGGCGAAAATAGAGCAGAATAAGGGGAATCAGGAGATGGGGTTGAAAGTTTGATTAGGGCGGTCAGGGTAGGCCTCATCCAGGCGACGTTTGACAAGGCCTCCGAGGAGGGGCTCTATTGTCTATTACCACTCCTGGGGAACCACATCAGAATCTGGGCTTGAACCCCCTCATCTCTGCCCACCCCACTCACTGTGGCATCAGAGAAGATACGGTGCCCCTGAGACACAAGATCTGACTTTGACATTTGCCTCTGCTCTTCATTGGCTGTGCAGTGCTGGACTAGTCACTCCCCCTCTCTGAGCCCGTGCCCCACACGCTGCACTCTGGGCCGTCACCTCCATGGGGTGCGGTCAGGGGAGAGGTGAGGCCCAAGGACGGCCATCCGTGGGCTGAGCTGCCCCGGGCCAGCTGGACTGGGCGCTGGGATCCCAGATGCAGCTACCAGATTTTTCATGGGCTGAGCTGGGCTTCGGTGAGGACTGTGTTCCGAGGCAAGTAACTGAAAACTAGAGTAACAGGGGCTTAAATCAAGAAGGGATTTTTTTTCTGCCTTGTGCAGAAAAGCAAATTCAGAGTTGTTGGTCAGGGCTGTGCCGCTGCTTAGGGTGTCAGCAAGGATCTGGACTCCTGGTATCCTCCCCCGCACCACACTGAGCACTCGGCCTTCCCTTCATGGTTGAGTATGGCTGCTGCACCTCCGGATCCAAACTGTCTTCCAGGAAGGCAGAAGGGGCAGAGGGAAGTCAGGATCACAGGCAAAGGGCTGCTGAGCACGCCGGGTGAGTGTCTACCCGCTGATTCCCATCCTATTCCACTGGGCAGAACTGGGCCAACACGGCCACCACTGGCTACAAAGGATCCCAGGCCGTGGTCTAGCTGGGCACATTGCCACCCCCAAAGCGGGTCGCTGTTAGTAAGGAAGAAGGGGAAGTTGGGCTTGGGCAGGTGCCTGGCACGTGCTCTCAGCCGAGCTAAAGTGCGGCGAGGGTGGGTGGCGCATCAGGGCCACCCCCATCAGTGGCAGTGGCCCCAGGACTGGGAGGAGAGCCCAGGGCTGAGAGGAGCAGAGCTGGGGCTGCGGTCTGGGGGTCTGCGTGGGGCAGGCAATCTTGCTGCGGGGAGATTTTCCTCCTTCTCTGGCAAGGTACCCCCTGCTCGCTCCACCATGAGATGTTATATGACCCCAAGGAGGCTGCAATGACTTGGCATGTCCCTCAGACTTGCCTTCTTAAAACCGCCCTGGAAAACGGAGAGCGTCAGAGTGGAAGCTTCCAGCTGAAACACAGGCTGAGCACGCACCAGCCGTGCCAGGAGGCGCAAGTGCCAACAGAGAAGCCCCCGTGACGGCCCACTGGGAGCTGCAGCTGGGGAAGAGGTGGGTGACCTTGTTAAAACTAGCAGCCAAGGGTGACCGAAGGGTGTGGGAGATTTGGCTCTGGCACTTCCCAGCATGTAAGCTTGGGAGACTCCACTACACTAAGTTTTGCTTTCCTTATCTGTATAATGGGGATAAATAACCCACTTTCTTTATTGTTCTTGAATTGGCCATGTTTGGAAGGGTTGGCCTAGGTTTCCTTTTCTATCAGCACTGGGACCTCCCCTCAGAACCAGGAGGCTTTGATGCCTCGCACACACAGAGGGCCCCTGGTCAAGGCCACCCCAGCTTTTTGGCTGCCTGGCTCCCTGGGTGTGATTGCCTAATGCCCCTGACTTAAGGCACCTAACATCCCCCCAGCCCGGGGTCTCTGGTCACCTCCTAGGTGCTATGGGGTACTGGAGTCCTTGCTGTTTGGGGACATCAACACCCTCTCCCCTGAGGGCTGAGGTCTATGCTCTCCAGATCCATCTCCCTCCACCCCTCCCAGCACACCTGGAATGATCTCATCAACACCTGGCTTAACTCAGCAGGAGATTTACTGCAGGTGAGAACATAAATGCCTCTAGGGCCAGGCAGGCCAGGTGAACGTATGACCACCAAACCGCTAGTTTTCTAGGGCTGCCATAACAAGGTACACACGGACTGCGTGGCTTAGAACAACAGAAATGTATTGTCTCATGGGTCCGGAGGCCAGAGGTCTGAAATCAGGTGTTGGCAGGGCCGTGCTCCCACCAAGGGTGCTGGGAAGGCTCTAGTCCAGGCCTCCCCCAGCTGCTGGTGGTTTGCTGGCAATCTTCGGAGTTCCTTGGCTTGTAGAAACATCCCCCAATCTCTGCCTTCATCTTCACGTGGCATTCGCCCTGTGTGTGTCTGTGTCCACATTTCCCCTTTTTCAGGGACAGAAGTCAGATTAGGGGCCCACCCTACTCCGGTGTGACCTCATCTTAACTAATTACATCTGCAATGACCCTATTTCCAAGTAAGGTCATAGTCTGAGGTTACTGGGGGTTAAGACTTCAACATACAAATTTGGACGGGGCACAGTTCTGCCCTTAGCAGGACCAAGGAGCCCTGAAGAGTCAGTCAGTGAGAGTGAGCCTGGCCTGAGGGGCAGCCCCACCTGCCCCAGCCCACTGTTGCCCTGCAGGACTCTGGGAGCCTGTCCAGGGCTTCCTAGGACAAGGGACTTTCAGTGCCCAAAGAGGGCAAGTCCCAGGAAACCGGGATGGTCGGTCACCCCAAATGGGGGCCCCATCTTCTAATGTTTCAAGTGAGGTCAGAAATCCTGATTTTATGTGAAATCTCCCAAATTTTACATGGGCAATGAATTTTAAAATCCATTGTCTGGCCCCCCCCCCCGAAATGTGTCTTAGCCTGCAAGTGGCCAGTTTGTCACCCACTGAAGATTCACCCAAAACAGGCCACTCCAGGCTCCACGCCACTGCCAGGGCCAGCGTGGACAAAGCGCGGGTTGCACTGGGAATGGGGTGCAGGCGCGTAGGGGGAGGAAACCCAAACTGACATTTTCAGTGAATAATGCTGCTGGGCAGTTGGGACGCCCAGAGTGGCACAGGCCAGATGGTAAGACCCCAAATACCGCAAGTAACGGTGATTGTGGCCTGAGCTCAGGCTGAACAGTCGGTTACAGGGCACTGAGTCAGTCCTACCTCTTAGGAAGCCTTCCTGGGCCCCTACTGCCCACGCTCAGCAATGCTTCATGCTTCAGAAACTTCCAGCACTGTTGCAAATAAGGGGGCTTCATGACCAGAGGTGGCATTTGCAAATTGTCTTGGGCTTGGTGACCCAGG
Source organism: Cheirogaleus medius (assembly GCA_008086735.1). Lineage (NCBI taxonomy): Eukaryota > Metazoa > Chordata > Mammalia > Primates > Cheirogaleidae > Cheirogaleus > Cheirogaleus medius. The sequence continues at coordinate 181,408 of VBSM01003186.1, forward strand.
AGAAAGGACCCCAGACTGGAGGAAGGTAAGAAGGCAGACAGTACTAGACAGGGCATTCTAGGGAGAAGCAGCAAGTCACAGATGTCTGATGTGGGGATGGGACAGGCACCGCATGGGAAAGGCCGCCCAGCCGCCCGGCCCCCACCACTGCCAACACCACCAGGCTGGCATCTCTTTCCCGCCACTCACACGGTGCCAGCACCACTGCTCCTCATCTACTCAGACCAGCGCCAGCACCTTCTAAGGCAAGATTAGCTTCTCCAGCAACTTCAAAGGCTTGATAACAGCACCCACTCTGTGGTTTTGCTGGTGGTGACTAATGGAGGGAATTCCAGACAGGGTTGGAGAGGAGGCTGGCGCAGGGTGACGTGGGTAAAGGTGAGGTTTTCTGGTTGCTCTTCCCCCAGCGCTCCAGGAAGCTGCCAGTCCAGGCCTCTGCCCCCTGGCTGGGCGTGCCCCACTGCTGTCTCTGGTTTGCTAGCCTGGGCAGAGCCCATCTTAGGGCCCTGCAGATCTGGAAGGAGAAGAGGAAGTGCTGTTAAGAAGGACATGGGAAGAGTAGGGCTCCCACTTCCCTCCTACCAGGCCCTGCAGAACTGGGGAGCCTCCCATATGAGAGACCATGTCCCTGCTGGGAGCCGCAGCCCTGCTCGGCCTGGCCCCGGGTGCCCTGATCTGCCTGTCGTGACCCGGGCAGAGCAGGCCGTTCCTGCACACACTCATGCTTTCTGAAACCCGAGCAGGCAAGGTGGGGAAGGGGGAGTCCCACGCAGCCCAGGGCCCAGCTGGTCAGGTTAATTTTAGGTTTTTCCCAGCCTGACGGAGGCCCACTAATCTCCATCGTCCCAGAGAATGCACAAGGATCCGAGGATGCCTCCACTCGCCCTGCCCCACCCCCACCCCCCAGGAAAGCACCTCCTTCAGTCCAATTTCAATCTTTCTTTTACCTGCCCCAGTTCCACCCATCCCGGGAAACCTGCCCTGACCACCACCTCTCAAAGAGAGCTCTCCCTCCCCCAGCGCCTGGAGCAACTGTGGTCGGGAGCCACAGCGGAGCCCTGTGTCCCTAGCCCTGGCACAGTGCTGGGCCCAAAATAAGCACTCGGTCGGTATGGGTGGAATGAATGAATGAATGAAGGAGCACTTTATTCACAGTGGCAGTGCATGCTGCATGGAGGTTAGGTCTAAAGTTAGCAAATGAGGTTGAAAGAGCTCAGACTTTGAATCACCCTTGAAATTCCATCAGAAAGGACGCTCATTGGGATTGATATTAAGTCTCTCAGTAAGTCTGGTGCAACCACGTGTCCTCCACAAGACCTGCCTCCTTGGATCCCCAGCCTGGGGAGAGGGACCTCATCCCCTGACCCAGCTCCCCAGCCCTCGGCCCAAGACTTGAGACTGACAGGCACTTGCTCAGGGATTCTTGAGGTTTATGCAACATGCCTCCGACAGAATCCACGTCTAGAAATCTTAAGTGTAAGAGGCTCTCCATTCCCAGCCTCAGCCTGCTCCAGGGCCACGGGCCTGACCACCACCTCACAAAGAGAGCTCTCCCTCCCCCAGCGCCTGGGGCAACTGTGGTCGGGAGCCACAGCAGAGCCCTGTGTCCCCAGCCCAGTTGCCATGGCGGAACCTCAAAAAGTCCAGCAGGCTGAGGATGAAGCCAGTGAGAGGTGGTGAGGGAACACCAAAACCGAGAGCAGAAATTCGAGGCCTTTGGTGAACAGCTGGGGGAACTTTCTAGCTCCAGGCATAAAATGGGAAGTGTCCTAGGCTAGATCCTAAAAAGGCCAGGCAGAAGGAGAAGCCTGTTCCTCTTACCCTATTCTTCCCCCTATAGTTCAATGCGTTTTCCCTACCTTTTTATTTGACAATTTCCAAACATATATAAAATGTAGAAAGAACACACAGATGAACTCTCCATCTATATTCAACTGTTAATATTTTTCCTTGTTCTCTACCTACCTATTTTTGACACATTAGAGAGCATTAAAGAAATCATGCCACGGCAGCCCCAAACACTTCAGCTGCATCTCCTAAAAACTGTCCATTCTCCTGCATAACCACCGAACCAAGTTTAACGGGTATTTAAATTTTTTTGAAAAACTTGTAATGTTTTTTTCTAAATAAAGAAGCTTTGCATGACTAGAAAAATAAGGGAGGGTCAGGGATTACAGGGAAAAATTATACCAAACCAAGCCTAGATTTGTTCCAAAAAACTTCTAAATTGGGTTCTCATCACAGAAAAACAAGTGAGCTTTCAGCCCTGCCAAACATCTATCTGGGAAGGCACTACATGCATATTTAACAGCAAGTCTCCAAGACATATATTTATACTTCCCAAAGTGATGTTTTGTGAAATCGGAGCTGTTCTATAAACGTATGCTTGTCACATAGTAGGTCCTTAATAAACCCAAACACAAACTTCGCCTTGAGGCAGTAGGAAGTCTTCAAAGCCCACTGTCGGGGCCTGCACAGGGCTGGCTAAGCCTGAATCAGCCCTGACTCTGTCTTGAAAGACTAGCCTTTGCCTAACCACAGGGTGAGCCCCCGGGTCCCACCGGCCACCAGCGCTGGGAGCTCTGGGAAGACGGCCTTAGCCACCCAAGTCCTCCCAGCTTTCCTTCTTAAATAAATCCCTAATTCATTTGTGGCCAGTATCCCAATTTAGTTCTAAACTTGTCCTCTGTTTTTCCCTGTGGTTAGTCATATTTCCCCAGCCTCAGCCTAAGACCGTCCTCCTCTTTCCCCTGCGGCACGGAGTTCACCGCCAGGGTTTATTGGTCAACCCCAGCCTGCTACAGATCAGAACTGCCACAGAAAGCCAGCTCCTGGAGAGCTAGGTGCCAAGCGAAGCACCTTCCAAACACGATCTCATTTAATCTTCGCAAAACTCTCTGATGTGAACACCGGCACAGTCCCTAATTTATAGACCAGGAGATTGAGGCTCAGAGAGGGTAACAGAAGTCACGCGCTAGTAAGTGGCAGAGGTGTTCGGTAGTGACCTCAACTGGTGGTCACTCAGAAGCCAAATCCCAGACTTTTGACCACCGGGGCGCTGGGGACGGGCTGCAGGTCAAAGGGGCCTGCGTGGGTTCCCAGGCATGTTGGGTGGGAGGGTCAGAAGACGACGCAGGCTCCTGTGCACGCAGCCGCTCCTGTCGGCACTGCCAGCGCTCTGCTCACGCACGAGCTTTGTGTCCGCCTCCGCAGAGTCGCACGGAGTCTTCTGTCCTTCTCCTTGGATTTCACACAACAGGTGCTCCATAAATACTCAGTGACTCCAGGCAGGTACAAGAATGTAATTTTCATCCCCTTTATCCATCCCCCTGAGCACATGTCCAGATGGCAGAGTCCAGAGGAATGACACCACCCACCATTTGTGTCCCGCTGACCTTTCTGCTGCCAACCCAGGAACAACTGCACAAAGCGTGCTCTCGGCTGCTCAGGTTGTGTCCTGAAATCCTGGCATAGTGTCTCAGGGGAATATGTTTTCCACAGCAGATGACTGGAGGAAGATACCCCACATTCTTCCACAATACATGGGGCAGCTGTGTGGGTTACGGGGAGGCCAGCAATGAAGCGGGGATGGTGGAACGTGAGACAGAGAGGGGACAAAGGGCTGCCCTCAACGAATTCCTGTATTGTGCGACCCATTCATTATCCGGAAAATATGAAGAAGGAAACAAAGGAGATCTCAGTGCATTTCCTCAAACAGCCAAAGCAAACCTTTTTTTATTTTTTTGAGCAAGAAATTTGTACCTGTTCATGAAGAATGGATGAGTAGAAAAATGTGCAATGGGTTTAAAAAATACTAATGAGACTTGCACTTCCACCTTAGTCTGTGCTCCATCTGCCTGGGGAAATTTTAGGATTTGTTACAGAAGTTAAATTAAATAAAACATCTAGGAGGTATTCAGCTTCTGTGGAGGAAAAAAAAAAAAAAAGATCCTTGCAAGCTAAGCTATTGCCCTGAAACAATGGCATTCTAGATTACTTTATCTACAACACCCTCCCAAATTAGTTTTTCAACAAGATGTGCTCTCCTCATCCTGTTTGGAAGCAAGAGAAAAGCTGCCCCTCCAGCCCAGGAAATAGTGAGTGAGTAACCAAGGCAAAGAGAGGATGGAAGAAAGCAAAGCAATGCCATGCATGTCCCCATCAGGGGAGGTAGACAGGACACAAACAAGGAGGAGGGTAGGGGGCAGCTGTCTCCTCCTCACCCCAGCCCACCCCACCCTGCTCCCTACCCAAGCCTCTGGGGACAGCTGCTGAGAGGCTGTTTATACCTGCCTGGGATGTGGCTTTGTCAGCGTGTCTTGGGTGGGCAGGGGGCTGCCCACAGCTGAGCTCTACTGAGCCACCCTTAGACTCTCGTGGCATGAGCTAGACCTTGAAGGAGCTGCCGGTCTAGGTGGGGAGCTTCCCAGAGGAGGCCTTCATAGCTGTAGAGTTGGAGCGTGAGTGAACTGCTATTGGAACCAAGTGCAAGCTCCAGGCAGATCTCAGAGGGGTCTTCAGCCCCAGTGGGAGCTGGGGTGGGATGAGCCACGGTGTGACCCTGCTGAAGCATTGCCAGGGACACAGCATGGATTCCAGGCGTGCAACTGCCGCAGAGTTCAATGTCACCTCTGCAGAGCTGGCCCTCTGGGAAGAGGTGGCACTTTGGCATAGGGGCCAAGGCACCTCCCAGAACAAAAGCAAGCCAGACTCTGGCCCCAGGCCTTTTGACCTTCAGCACATCTCAGATGAACTGAGATTGTCCCGCCTGAGCACGGATGGCTGGAAGGGCCTCAGGGAAGACTCTCCATGACACAGGACTCAGGGCTGGGGCCCAGCACCAGGGTTTAGGATGTGGAACTTAGCCTGTGGACAGACGCAGCTTCCCCAGGGAGGGGCCTTCAGAGACTGCAGCTGAGCAAGAGAATGTAAACTGAGCATTCACACCTCGGAAACCGAGGGAGGGGCTCCTCTGCTGTCTGTGCTAAAAGCAGATCAGCCAGGCCACCATCCCAGCAGGGAACAAGAAGCCCTTTCGCCATGCAGGACCCTTCCCTCCAGGTGGCAGGGGCAGGAGCAAAGACAGCCAGAAAGAGAAGTTGGACTTAAGTTTCCATCCATTCGCTGTCCCCCTGGCATTTGGAACACTGTTCCATTCAGAGCACCTGTCACCAGGACCCGGCCTCAACTGTCCCTCCACTAACCAAGATCCTATGGCAAATGCCGCCTGGGTTCCGTGGTCCAGTGCAACTGTCTGCAGAGGGGCTCAGCTGTTCTGTTAGGAAGAGGCCACCACACACACGGCCCCCTCCTGGTCTCACGCTAAGACCCAACACAGGGGTGAGGGCCTGTGTGTCACCCAGCCTTACCCACCCAAGGAGGGGACACCTGTAGCTTCAGCCCTACTTTTCCCCAATCAGCATCTACCCTTCTGGCCCCTGCCCCCAGTGAATTGCAGCTGCATCCACATCATGAAGCTTTTCTGCCTTGAGGGCAGCCAGCCAGGACCAGACACACATCCTTCCTTCTAAGCCTTTGCATGTGCTGCCCACCTGGATTCACCTGGCTTTGCTCATCCTCAGCTTCAGGGTGTCTCACAAGGCTGGCATCAGGAGTCAGCTGGGGTTGTGTTCTCATCTGAAGGCTCTGCTGGGGAGGGAGCCACTCCCAGGCTCACTCTTGTGGTCGTTGGCAGGGCTGTTGGGCTCAGGGCTGCCCTGAGTTCATTACCAGCTGTTAAATGGAGACCCAGTTCATTATTACCTGGGTCTCTACTTCTTCATCAGAACAAACATATGAGAAGAGCTGGAGAGAGACTGCGAACAAGATGGAAGTCACAGTCTTTTATCTCGGAATTGACATCCCATCACCTTTGCCATATTCTGTTAATTAAAAGCAATTCACTAGGTCTAGTCCACACACAAGGGGAGGGCATTTCACAAGGACATGAGTACCAGGAGTTAAGGATTATTGGGGGCCATGTCAGAAGCTGCCTCCCATCCCCATGAACTAGAGAAACCACAAGGTCACCTTGGAAAGATATTTAGGAAAGGTGCAACTAGAGATGAAAGCCTGGTCTCGTCAGCATTTCCAAGAAGATCCTTAAGCTTCTCAAGCTGATGTAACTTATTCAATGATGTTGTTGTGTCCCTAGCTGTTTCCCTGTAATTCCAGCAGTCAAATTCCCAGGACAGCCTGAGGAGAGAGGAACACACAGAAAGAGTAGATAGAGACAAATGGGGCGTCCACAGAAGGGAGGGAGGTGGAGGGGGAATGGGGAAGAAACAGGAAGCCCTGAGCACATGTATTATTTCCTCACAGCAAACACACTAAAGGCTACCATTTCTTTTTATTTATTTATTTATTTATTCCCAGCATATTATGGGAGTACAAATGTTAAGGTTACGTATATTGCCCTTGACCCCCCCTCCCCCCTCGAGTCAGAGCTTCAAGCATGACCATCCCCCAAACGTTGCACATCTCACTCATTATGTTTGTATATACCCACCGCCTCCCCCCTACCTGCCCGGCACCCGATAAATGTTATTCCTATATGTGCACTTAGGTGTTGATCCGTTAATACCAATTTGCTGGTGAGTACATGTGGTGTTTGTTTTTCCATTCTTGGGATACTTCACTTAGTAGAATGGGAGGCTACCATTTCTTATACAGATACAACCCCAGCTGGACCTGAAACCTAAATTGCAAGAGAAAGAGTTCAGCCCACAATGTGCTGGGCAAAGCATCAGCCTTCAGTTTAAAGTGTTAGGCGAATTATAACCAGGTACATCGGCCTGAGGAATAGCCACTCAACAGATAATGTTAAAGAACCTACCAGGTGCTCGACATTGCTCTAAGTGCTGGGAATACACTGTGAATAACAGATATTTATTGAGCATCTACTATGTCCTAGGAACTATTCTGGGCTCTTAGGAGTACATCAGTGGACCAAAACAGACCAAAACGTAAGCAGAGCTCATGTTGGTACAATAACAACAGATGACATGTAGAGCTCTGTCAGTGCTTTGTAAAGTGCCTTCATGTTATCCCATTTGAACGTCATAGGTGGAAGTTTCCAGTATCGTCATCATTTGGGAGATGAAGGCACCAGAACGCGGAGGTTAGCACTGGTCCCAGAGCTCACAGTGAGTAAGAGGCCCATGGACCTCATCCTTACTCCCTCCACAGGTGGTTCTCGAACTCAAGTGTTCACTAGAGTCTCCTAGGGTTCTTGTAAAAATGCAGAGTACTGGGCCTGGCTCCCAGAGATTCTGACCCAGTGATTCTGGGCCAGGCCTGGAAATCTGCACTTTTGATAGCACCCAGATGATCCTGCAGCAGAAGGTCCTCGGAGCTCCCTTCCAGAACACACTACGAGCCCATCTCCCAGCCAAGGGGTTTTTGTCAAGGCCCCAAGGAAGGAGTAGGTATGATGTGACTGCACAGTAAACACTCAGTTCCTCATCTGAGATGCACAAATTCAATTCAACTCGGCCAATACTCATTTGTTCAGTTAAATAAAAAGAAAGAGCTGAGAGTGGGGGTGGATATGGATGTCAACATAGAGGAACATGAACTCAGAAAGCCAGGAAGCTGTCTTCAAATATCTTAAAATTATGGGGAGCTCAGTTTTGTTCAAAGAGTTATTAAATGCATTGGTTAGGATCCTTTTGGTTGTGAGCAACACAAAACCCTATATACCTGGCTAAACAAGGCGCTGTCTCATGTCATCCTAGTGAGGAGTCCAGAGAGGGGTAGCTCATGTCTCCTCTGCCCCAGGCACCACACTAGGGGCTCAAGATACCCAGACATGGCCCTTATGCTCAAGGATGGTCTCGCAGCAGAGAGACAACGTGCTGTGATACGTGCATGATGGAGGCATGCCCGGAAGAGGCAGGCAAAGCTTCCTGGCAGAGGTGATGCCGGAGTGGGCACTCCGTATGAGTAAGAATGAGGCGGAGAAGAAAGGAGCGGAAGGGAGTTGCAGGCTCCACGTATCACACTCGGAGGGATGAGGCACCGTGGCATGCAGTGGGAAGCCCCGTGCGTCTGGAATCACTGGACCAGGAGGGAGACTGAAGAAGGAGCAGAGCCAAGCCCCGAGGGCACGTGTGTCATCCCGAGGAACTCAGACTCGGCGGTCCCCCACGTGCCAGCTAGAGACGCAATCTACAGGTTGCAGAATAACTTTTTGAGCCTTAGAAGCAACACTGGGGCTGAAGATACATATTAGAGTGTCGGCCGCATAGAGGCGATGGAAATTCTGACGTGGCTGAGAAATGAAAGGCAGAGTACAGGAAAGAGAAGGGCACCAAGCTGAGCACGGAAGCCCAGGAGCAAGACTCAGGTCTCAAGACCCTGAGCCTCCATCACGTGGTTTCAGGAGAACAGGCTGACGAGTAGGAAGAGCGCCAGGCGAGAGGCTGTCTTGGAAGCCAAGGAAGCAGGAAGTGTCAAGAAGGAGAGTGTGATCACCATGTCGAATGCAACAAAGAGGTCCCAAATGATAAGGACTGAAATGTATCCCGTGAGTTTGATAATCTGGAAGTCACTGGAGCCTTTGGTCAATAGCTACAGCGTAGTGGTAGGCACAGAGCCAGAGCGCAGCGGGGTGGAGGGTGATGGAGCAGCGAGAACTTTAGGATCACCCTAGCTCTTTACAAAACCTCAGGGCAAAAGGAAAGGAAAGAGGAAGTGGCAAGAGGGGAGTTCAGGATCAAAGGAGGGTGTTGTAGGTGAGGGGAACTGGAGCATGTTTGTAGTAGAGGGTAAGACATCAGAGGGAGATAGCAGGGAGTGGAGCAAGTCGTGGAGGTGCCAGAGCGACGAAATTGAGTGCACTTGCGGACGGGCTGGACCTGAGGGTAAGGGGGACACCTCCTCCTCAGAGGCAAGGCAGGTGGCGGATCTGTGTGAAACGTGGGAAAAGCAGGGTGGTGGGAGCTATAGTAGCAGTGTTCAGTCCAGGACAAACAATGGAAAGAAACATTAGTGAGAGCTCACTGCGGATCCCGATCCTTTCCAAAGGGAGCCCAGAAAAGCTTTCCAATTCCAATGGAAAGCACCCTCATAAAGTAACCCCAGGAATAAGGAAGAATCAGAGTTTGGGTCAGAAAAGGAGCTGTTTGTGTCAGATATCGCAGGTGTGGCATAGTTCTAGGTGATGACAAGGTCCAGGATTTGGATGTGGTATGGTGCAGAAACGGAGCAGAGGTGAGGGTCACTGGGATTGAGGAGATAAGAGAAATGTGAGGCTAGGTTCTTGGACAGGTGTATCAGTTGAGAATGTATTTAGCTGCAGAAGCACGGCTACAGTGGCTTAAAAGAGTAAGGGATATACATCATAAGAAGTCCAGAAGTAGACAGATGTTGGCGCAATAGCCTTTTGATGACAGGGTGGCCTCTGTTATCCATTTCCTCGTGGTTGAAAGATGGTTGCCTCTGCTCCAGCCATCACATCTTCAGTCAAGGAAGGAAGAAGGAGGGAAGGTGGTACTAGCTGTGTATGTCCCTATTATCAGAAAAGCAAAAGCTTTTCCAGAAAACACTCCCCCTAACCCAGCAGATTCCACTAGCTTTCCTTGAGAGAACTGAGTCATTGGCCTTCCCTGGCTGTAACGGAACTGAGAGAACTAGGAACAAGATTGCTGTGATGGGTTAAGTGGCACCTGTGCTGGGCACACTGCTGCATGGAACTAACTAGGGTCCTAGTCTGAAGACAGAAGTGGAGACTGGATCTTGGCTGGCAAACATGAGATCTGCTGGAATGCATCCTCCGTGTGGTGAACGAGGTCTTCCCGGAGGGCTGAGACTCAGGCAGTGAGGAACGGAGTCGTCGTTACGTTCAGCTGAGAACAGGACTGGGGAGAGGAGTCGTGAAAAGTAGTCAGAGGCCAGAGCTGAGGAGTCCCTGGACACCAGCCCCCAGCATCCGCTGGCCGGGACATGAACCTCTGTGCTCAGAGGGGAGCTCTCCACAGTGTCGTGAGCAGGTGTGAGACAGGCAGAGATGTCTGCAGGGGGATGGAAGAGGCAGCCTTGGCCAGACGAAAGGGGCAGATGAGGACCACAGCAGCAGTTTGGGTGGAAACATCCCCTCTAGGCCTCTGGCACCCCCTTTAGGCCTCTGGACACCCCAGAAATGTGACCTGGGTAATCCAGGCTGCCGCATTCACAAGAGTAAGGCATGGCCCTGTGGCACCCCATGCAAAGGGGACTCAGGTCAGACTGGCCCTCCTTGGCCCTACCCCAATCCCCTTCCCCATGCCCTGTGGTCCTCACCATGGTCCTTCATTTGATGCCAGTCCTCTTGCCCAGCTGTCCTCTGGCTCCTCTCCCAGTATATTGGCTCTACCCCCAGCAATGCTGGGCAAGAACGTCCCAGCCCTCACCCCTCTGCCCAGGGCACTCTGGTCCTATGAACGGAACCAGACAGGGCAACGGAGGGGCAGACCATGGGTTAGATAGGGGCCTGGGGGCTGCTGGCTGGTTGTGAGGGGCTGAGGAAGTGGAGGGCAAGGCTGACTCCCATGTCAAGCCTGGGTGACCCACCCAGCAGCCTATGGCCGTCCAGCGGCAGTGGCACCCCAGTGTGTGGCCTGGACGTCAGGCTTTGCTCAGGTCAGCCAGTGCAGAGATGAGCCCCTCATGCTGCATCCTCCTGTCTCTCACCCTTCATCCATTCCAGCAGGCATGCCCTGCATTGTCAGACCACAGGGCCTTTGCTCATACTGTCTGCCTGTAGTGCCTCTCCACGCCACTCTCCAAGTTGACTCCCACTCGTCCTTTGGGCCCCAGCTTAAACATCACTTCCCTAAAGTGCCTTTCTTGGCCCTCTGCCTGGTTAGTCCTCTCCCTATTCCCCTCTTAGAAACATGTGACTCTGTTAGTGAAGGCAATTACACCAGTGACTGAGCCAAAGCCGAGATCCCAGTGAGCAAGCACAACAGGTTTACTCCCTACTTTACAGTTCCCTGTGGGCGGGGTAGTCCTTCACCCTCCTGTGGCTACGCCACCTGGAACACACAGTGCCCAAGGTCATCCAAGCAGAGCAGAAGGTCAAAAGAGGCACACCAGCTCCTAAAGTCCTTCCCTTCAGGTGACGCACATCACGCCCACTCCAGGCCCTTAGCCACAATTTATCACCTGGCTAAACTGGAAAGGGGGTTGGGAAATGTGGGGGGGACACGAAACATCCAGGGAGCACTGCCTGTGTCTGCCACAGCTTTTCCTGAGAGCCTCTTAACACAGTTTTCATTTTGCATGCATTCATGAGCTTCCTTGATGACATCTGTCTCTGTCACCAGGCTGTGAACTCCATGAGGACAGGGACTGTGCGTGCTGGCTCACCACTCCTCCTCGGGGCCTTGCAGACTCCCTGTGTGTCCCAGGTGGCTGGGAAGTGCTGATTGACTCACCAAATGAATGAACTGAATAAATGGGGCCGGGCCATGGGCTCAGCAGTTGGGGGTTCACTTCAGGGGACAAAGAAACATCATTTCAGAGGGGAACAAAACTTGGAAGTCCAAGGGGGGAAACTGACTTAGCGGTCAGAGGGGCAGAGAAGAGCAAGGAGATCTGATGAGGGAGGAGGCGCCGGGGAGATTTTCCCAGCAGCTACCAGCGCCCTACATCAGCCTTTATGAAACCACGTGCCGGTGCTGCGGCCTTCCCCAGGGCACTCAGGGGCAGGCAGCAGAGACACAAACTGCTGTGGGGGAGAAGGGAGAGGTTTGCAGAAATCACCAACGCCCACGGCTTCCCCTGTGACCCCGCCACCACCACCAGTGCTGCAGCAGCAGCATGGACAGTCTCTATACTTAGGCTCTATAAAGAGGGGACGCGGTCTCAAAAGGGCTGTAGTTTCAGCTCTGGTCGCTGTCTGGGTGCCCTAACGCGGAACATGTTATCCAGTGCGGATGCTTAACACTGGATCCTGAGGACAGGCAGGCAAGGAAGAAGAAATCCCTCAGGTAAAAAAAAAAAAAAGCCTTCACACCTCTGGAGAGGCGGTGGGCGCTGCCCCGTCCTGCACCGGCTCAGCCCTGCGGTTCTGGCCACACTGCCAGCATCTCTGAGCTTCTGCTTCCTCGTCTGTAAAATTCCTCCTCATCAACCCTAAGATGCACATTCTTTTCCTTTGCATTTTAACCTCACGGAAATTAGGATGCAATTAGCGATAAATGGCATGTTACAATATAGTTGGCAGGGCTTTTTGTTTTAATGTGTCGTAAAATAATGGTGAGTCTTACAATGAAGTTGTCTTAGATTTGATAAAGTATGGCATTTCCCTTTTGTTTTAGGTTCAGAAATAATATAAGTGAAGTTCCTTGCACAGAACCTGTACATGCTAGATTCTCCACACCAAAAAAATGACAATTTTAACCCTATTACTTCAAGATATAAAAATGTCAAAGTCTTTGTGGGACAGGTAGGATGAATGATTTTACAGATATAATGTACAACATGAGGACTAAAATTAATAACATCGTATTGTATTAGGGATTTTTGTTAAATCACTAGAGTTTAGGTGCTCTTGTCACCACAAAAAGGAACTATGTAAGATGACTGACATGTTCATCTGATTCACTACAGTAGTAATTTTACCATCTATATGTCTCCCATAACATCATGTCGTAAATCTCAAATACACACAATACATTTTTTTTAAGTTTTTGTGAGTTGTTTGGTTTCTACCCCTAGACTCTCTACAGATGTCTTAGAGGCTTAGGAGGTGCCCTTGTAGGACTTGAGCAAAGAATGCTGACTTTGAAGGTGAGGCCGGGGTAAAGCTAGAAGATGAAGGGGAGAAAGAGACAGAGACAAGGGTGAGGGAGAAAAAGAGGGGAGGGGAGAGAGAGAGGGAGGGAGGGACAGAGAGAGAAAGCAGAGAGAGATTAGCAGAAGGAAAAATGAAAGGTGAAATATTAATCTATCACCTTGTTGGAGCTTTAGAGTAGCAACTGAAATGTAAGAGATGCTGGTTCCAAGCCTGGGGACAGGGCCAAGGAGCCCAAATGAAATGATCCAGACTCAGGGATGACTCAGCCAAGGGCAAAGAAGAACACCCAGAAGAAATATTCCTTAGCCTCAGAGAACCAGAGATCTGAAAGGATTGATACATCATAAACCTTGATAATTATAAAGTTGGAAGCTATAAATGTCAAACTTTTCTTTTTAATTAAAAAGATAGAGACTGCTATTTGGTGCAAAGCTCCCTACCGCTTTTTAAAGAAAGAAAGGAATCCTGTGGGTATGTGGAGATCTGGAAAGGGTGCCTTAACTTACACTGGGGCTTAGAACCCAGCCCCTTCCCCTTATTGTTACTGTCTCCACCACAAGTGATTTGTTCCATTCGAATTGCACCAATTTTGTTACAATTTTGTTACAATTTTATTAGTGTGTGAATATCTGGGTATGTGTACTCAAGTTTAATATTTAAAGGTTTAATTTGCTTGTTTAAATGATTTTTATGTCAGTACTTCATTACTTAATGGACTGGGGTAATTTTGAAAGTAAAATCAAGGTCTGATCTGTATTGATCTGGAGAAGGTCTGCAGGATATCAAATGTTTATGGTTTTGCGAGTCCAAATTCCAAGAATCAGGAAGGGCATCAAAAACATCAAGATAAATAAGCTTATGCAGAAATTGTTTAAGTAGTGACTCAGGGCATTCATTATTTTAGGGGAGGAAATTATTAATGAATTGCTTTAAGGAGTAGAATTGCCAATTTTATGTTATACTTATGACAGAATGAATCAAATGTGAAAATGCTCAATTTTATATATAAGTCAGCATATGATTGCATAAGTGTGGCCAATTCTGCTAAATAAAAGTATAAAGTCATATGACAGATTTATATGCAGAAAATAAAGATAATACAAAAATGCAGAACTGATTTTTTGATCCTAAGATAGCTCAGCAAATAGTCATGTTTATAAATATTTTCTATGACATAATTTGTCCTTTAGTTTAATCAAGATGTCTTTAGATAATTTTTGTTAAAGTATTCAGTGATGGAACTTAATTTGAAATGCTGAATTAGAAATTGTGCTGTTTTAGTGAAATATAATTAACAATATTCCATGGCATTATGGTTAATTTGCTTCATAATTTTAACCAGGGGCATGCAATGATTATTGGTGGATTCATTGGGATTTTATATTTTTTGAGGTATCTCATCTACCCATAAAGGAGACTTGTGATCTGGGTGGTTTGTGATATAATCACTATAAAATAGGCTTGGACCACTGAACTTCAGTGATCAACTCAGATATGCAAACCGACTAAGGACACATTTAATAAGATGTTACATTGTTGGTACTTTATACATTGTAAAAGTAATTTTTATCTCTTAATCTGTAATTTGTTTATTATCTAGTCATTCCCCATCCTTTGGCTAGTTCCAGAAATGCCTGGAAATTTATTTTAATGATCCTGGGAGTGGCCAGTAGAATGTGCTGTGAATGTGGAATTGGAACGGCAGGATGCGCCGGGGTTTGCAGAAGCTGTGCTGAGATTGTGGCTGTACACGTGGATCCTCAGCAGGGAAGAAATCAAGTTTCAGTTTGATGGATTTGATCTGGGCCATCTCCAGCACACTTCTTGTACCTTATGTACGGTTATGTACTGTTCCTCAGACACTGTGGCAATACAAATATCTTCTGCATCTGTCCTAAAATAGCTGAAGATATTGCAGATCCTTCTTGGGGGCCCTGCTGACAAGTGGAGGCCAGCTGCCAAGCACATCAGCTGCATCCTAGCCGAACTAGTCCAGGCATGTGTCACCCAGACCATGCCTGGACTAGAAAGAGCCCCAATCCACACCATTCCAGGAGAGTCTGAACAATCCCTTCTGGAAGCAGTGGGACTAAGCCATAGTGGCTGGCAGCTTCCCCAGGCTCTCTTCCACTGTAGCAGAATCCTGAGAAGGCTAGATTCCAGCCACAGCTTCTGCTTGAGTGTGTGGGCCTGGTGCCTTCATCCCATCCCCTGCATGGCCGGGACTCCTGGATCCTTCTTATTCTAGAAGGTGAGCCAGTGTTCCCACTGACAGAGGTCACCGGTCACCCTTCAGTGGGAAGATAGGCTGTCTGCACCGGGGCTTGTCCCACCTTGAAGACAACTCATTTTATTTTTGGTAGGGAAAGAACTTGGCAGAAGATGCCAGGTTAGCAGAGCTCTGCCTTTTCTTGACTTCCTAACCAGCCCAGCGGGTACTGCCTGGGGTGGCCAAAGGGCTTTCCGTATAAGTTCTCTAGGCCACCTCTCACTGCACCTCCCTCATGTGTCTGCCCATCATGCTCATTTTCATGTACACCCATGTGCCTGTATGCACCACACACAAACACATGCTTTCACCAGTCAAATGGGCAAAATCACTCTTGTGAACCATGGCACATTCCTCTACTTAATAGATGATCCTTTCCTATCCTCTCCCAGTGCCCAAGAATGATGTCATTTACCAGGAATCAAAACCAATCCTCTGCCCTAAGACACAGGGCAGAAAGATCTGGCTACCTGTGGAGGTGCAGATAACTATGAGCTTTGTCACAACAGATTGTAGGATGTCAGGGAGCCTTCTGAACTCTGGGCCACACCAATATGAACAGACAGCACAGATGAATACCTACCTGTTTCTGGGGTGCCCCACTGCTGCCAAAAGCATACCTACATAGCTCCTTGACTGCTGGACACTCCACTGCTTCTAGTCCCACCCAACTGGAAGCCCTTGGTTTCATCCTCACTTAGCGACTTGGACACGGAGCTTCATCTAACTTCTTGCAACCAACACTATGCTAGGCAAGTGTCCTTTATCCATATTATATCAGAAGCATCCCTAAATGGTTATATCCATCTTTTGAAGTTCAGGTCTTCCATTCCAGACAACCTCTAAGAAACTTACCATGAGGAGTTAGCAGGAGTTAGCTGGTAGTTGATCACACCCACCAGAGACAGATGTCTTTGTAAAGAAGGAACAGTGGGAACTCCAGCTAAAACAGAAGTGCCCAGGGTCAGGGCAAGGGCCACCAAAACAACAGAAGTCCTTCAGAAGGATCCACCTATCTTTCATGTTCATACAAATCCCATGTGAATACTCTTAGCCACTATCTTCCCACCCCCATCTTTCCTCACCAGGGCCCAGACCTTGTCTTGGTGGCCCTAATCAGGCCCATCACAACAAGAGACCATCACTCACTTCTGATCATTTTCAACTGATGGAGCCAACTCAGAGGAGCCATCCATTCATAAACATGAACCCCCTAGGGGCAAACAGCTCAGGCGTGGACCTGTGGGCCAGCAGAGAAGGCTTTATGGATATGCTTGGACCAGTCCAGGAATTTGGTGATACTCTGAGGCCTGAGTCACCCCACATGTATTCTGACAACTCACAGGTATAGCCTCCAAAGCTTCCTGAGCTGGGATGAAGTCATGCTTGACTGGTGTCCTGACCCGCAGTTATTTCCTGGGCCCTGTCTTGACCACACATGTGGGCCAGCTCCCCTCTCTCCCAAATATATATTCAAAATACTTGGGGTTGACTTGGCCAAGTATCTGCAGTCAAGTGGAAAACTCTTGTAATACTTGCAACAATTAAAATTCTACGGTTACCACAGATATTCAAAAACTTACTTTTCCTGCTCTCTTCCACCCTCATCCAAGCCTACACTGACTCAGCTCATCCACATCTGTCTGGCTGGGAAGCCTCCCAACCACGTATGTGGAGCCATCATATTGCTAGAGGACTTTTCTTCTACCTATTTTTCAGACTCCAGTTCTGTTCAAAGCCAACTCCCGACCCACAAATAACATTAGAACAGTCTCTAAGGCTTGGAGAGATGAACTTGGCACCAGAGGCCCTTGAGGAATGACCACTGAAGCTTGAAACAGCTTCGAGGCAGGAAGACTTAGCCTCGGCCACTAAGAGTGGGCGCTTGACTTTCAATGACTGGAGTTTTCAAACACCTAGGTTCTAGGCAACCACTTGGTTAAAACCTTGTCATATAATTCAAATTACACGAGTCAGCCAAAGCCACCTTGACTTGAGGAAGATCCTCTATTCTGAAAAAAATTGTAGCTAAGCCCTCTTAAAACCCACCAGTATAACAAGATACTAGCCACAAACTAGTGCCAGGTTTAGCAGCACCCATTCTGTAGGGACTCCCAAAGTGCAGAGAACGGGGGAGGCTAGCTCTGCCATTACGACCCCTCCAGCATGTTCCTTGGGGAAAAAGAAGACACAGGTGTGTATTCTGTCATGATGCCAATCCAGAAGGATCCAGATGTCAGGTTTTCTGGCAAGATGTGCTCAGGTCAAGGTCAGGCCCAGGAAGATTCTGAAGGCTTCTTTACTCATTTCTGATGCAGAAGCCCCTGAAAAGCTGGACTCCATAATGGTCTTGGGCCCTTGAAATGCTGACACTATGGATGATGTCACCAAGACAACACTGGCCATCTCCTGTCCAGAGCCCCACTTCCAGCCATGGGAGCCCTGTTCGCCAAGACGGAGTTCCAGCCCCACTGCCAACCCAGTGGCCTCCGTTTGCATCCCAATTCTGGAGGCGTAGTTCAAAGCCTAATGTATGCCAAATCTATCTCTCTGTCTTCCATTTTTGTTAAAAGAATAAGTAGGCCAGACCCCAGAGTGGTCCTACCTTTGCACAGGACTGATTTTTAGCCAGAATCCATTCTGTTTATTTGCCTGTGTATTTCTAGTTATTGAATATTTTTAATATCACCCCTGATTATATACCATACTGTCGGCATGACCCATTCCCCCTACTTGTCTCTGATGAGGTTTCCTGCTTTGTCTTTCTTTATATGACCCAGAACACACTTTCCACATTACAGATTATTAAGCATGAAATGCCTCCTCAGCACCAGGCACTGTGCTAGGCCTGGGGACACCACAGAGAATATAACCAAGGGCCCTAAGAATTCTCAGGGGCCCCCTGGTTACCACTGGCCCCTGGGACCTCACCCCAGACATGCTTGCCTCACTGAAGGGAAACAGATAATCTGACACATCAGAGGAAAACCTACTATGGATGCCAGGAGCCCTCGGGCAACCACAGAGATGATTACAGGATGGAGACATCATCTGGGTCTCCTCACCTTTCTTGTAACATGCCCTTGCTGAAATTGGAAAGGCGCTTTCCAATCCCTGTAAAGTCACAAAAATGGCTAATCTCATCACTTGCTGCCTCCAAACACCCCTGGCTGTGTACGTTCTACCCAGTGGTGCCTTCCCTGCCTGCCTCCACTCCCCGCCAAGAGGAGGAATGAGACCACGTTGGGTTGGTTAAAGGCTTACACCCCCCTTTTTTGGCCAGTCTCATCCCCTGGACTTTCCTCTTTGGGGCCTCCCTTCCATCCAGATTACTTGCCCTGGCATCTTTTACTTCCAGGCTCACCTTTGATCATCGTGCTGGCCACTCTTGTTCCAAGCCAGCTCTGCCCAGTGCCTGTCCAGGCTGGGACCTTGGCTGGCCGGATATTATTTCCTCCTCCAATAAAGGCACAGCTGGGTGTAGTTTACCACTAGCTCAGCTCAGAAGCATCTTGGACTGATTCCTTTCTATCTTATTCAAGTGGTGGAGTGTCCCTTCCACAACTGCACCACTACCTGAGGTACCTAGGGCAACGCCTTCCTTCTCTGAATTGACTCATGCCCTGAGATGTGGAAAGGGTGGTTGTCCACAGGGATAAGCCATAGGAGGACTGAAAAACGTCTCGGCACAGTGCCAGGCGCGGTGGCTCATGCCTGTAATCCTAGCACTCTGGGAGGCTGAGGCGGGCGGATCGCTCAAGGTCAGGAGTTCAAAACCAGCCTGAGCAAGAACAAGACCCCATCTCTACTAAAAATAGAAAGAAATTAATTGGTCGATTAAAAATATATAGAAAAAAATTAGCCGGGCATGATGGCATATGCCTGTAGTCCCAGCTACTCGGGAGGCTGAGGCAGAAGGATCACTTGAGCCCAGGAGTTTGAGGTTGCTGTGAGCTAGGCTGATGCCACGGCACTCTAGCCCAGGCAACAGAGTGAGATTCTGACTCAAAAAAAAAGGTCTCAGCACAGATGGTTGTCACTCCAGCAGGACCATCAGAGGTGACATGCTGACTGCCATCAAAGGAGGTTCTCACTGGGGCTGGGACAGGCAACATTCACCTGATCATTAAAGAGATGATTTTATTCAGGCTAGTGTGACAGGAGAACATTCATTAGGAACATCTCAAAGAAAAGGAAGAGGGCCTGGGGTTTTACAGAGGCAGGTAAACAAGGGAGTCATCCCGGAGTCTCACTGGAGTTGTGAGAAAGGATGAAGATGAATCTTCCATCAGAAACTGTGAGAGTCTGACCAAACATGGTCCTCTGTGGTCAGCAGATTCACTAGTTCTGAAACACAAAAGGGTGGGAACATTTCTTAACCGTCATTGCTGAAGTTGCACAGGGCTCAAAGTTGAATATTGTCAGTCCCACTTTTGTCCAAGATGAATATCATCATCACGGGACAACTCAGAGCAAGCACAAATCTCCTGAGTGGGGTGAAGCAGCCCCTAATAACCTGTCCCTCAAGGTTGGTATTGTTCCCATAAATCCAGGTGAACCACCTGTTGAGAGGTGAGTTGTCTTAGCATCCTGGAGATCAGGCATCTTAAAAGAGGGATCCCTACAGTAATGAAATAATAATGCAAAAGTTACGTTAAAGTAAAGATCCAGTAGTTGAACACTGAGAATTAAGTTCAGTGGATTCCAAGAGGTCAGCAGAAGAAAATCTTCCAGCACTGCTCCTTGAGTTTCTTGAAGCTAACACGTCGATGACCTTGGTGATGTTGTCCATAATCTTGGCTACTCTCACATGAGGGCATACAGGACCCAAGCATTTTGCTGGACTTCCTCAGTGGTCCAGACGGTGCCTTGTCAAGGGAGAATTCCCAGCCACTCATGGTCTGCTGAAGTGCCGAGTCCTTTGAGGTTTATGCCAAGTCACTGGGTGTTAGCTTGCAGAACTTCTTCAGATTCTAGGAGACAAGGGCAGCTGCCTGGCAGGCTAGAGTCCTGATAGGGATCTGGGCAGTCAGGTTTTAATTCTTGGTGATGCCAATTCAGGCTGGAGGGAGAAAAACATGCAAGTTAGTATGGAGGACTGAGGTCTGATATTGAAAAACACTGAAGGAATTGAAAAGTTGGTAAAGATTGACAATTTGGGCAAGGCAATAGGATCCAGTCAAATTTAAAGGAGGGTCTCCAAACTGGTTTTTCCATGAGGAGTAAGAGAAGGAAGCCAATTAAATCTCATCAAACATGACAGAGTTTGCATAGTCATCAGCTACCTACAATGTATAAAGAGGTGCAAGAAAACTCACAGTCAATGAACAGGGATAGAGTCTCACAACCTGGATGGGTGTGCTATATATTAAAACACAAAATTTCTCTTTTTAGTCACCCCTTTTTTGACAAAGATAATCTCAAAGAAAGATTTTTCATGTTTACAAAATAAGGCTGGTCTTACTAGATTCGGTCTCACTATTTACACAGGAGCTGCAAGAATGGTAAGTTACTTTATAGGCCTTCTTAGGTTTGCTTTGCTGGAAGCTGTAATACAGAATCTCAAATTGGACTTTTGAAAGCCTCTTGAGACTACGAAGCCACACCAAGAACTTGACATCAAAACCATCTCCAGTCCCTATAAATTTGAGCAAATTCCTCTCTTCTCAAGGTCTCCCAAATATCCTAAAGCTCATGGGCTTGCTGGGAATTGACCTTCCTGACTCACCTGTAAGGCTGGGAACTCTTTAAGCCAGGTACCAGGCCAGTTTTCCCAAGAGGGCTTACAGGAATTGGCTCCATAAAGTCAGTCCTAGTTCTTTAAAAGTGTCAGGTCATTTCTGATGAAATGAGCATCATTTGCAAATATGATATTCCAGGCCACACCTGGGATGCATAGCCAAATATTTCCAATTGTGTCCTGTTAATAAGGAAGATAGAGTCTCATTGAACTTATGCAAATAATCATATTGCCATGAAATTAAGAATACTCAATCGGAGTTTCCAAATTTTGGAAGGGTCAGGCAGGGAGAATAAGATATTCACAAATGGTTTGTTTCTGGCTACTAAAGTCTACCAAATTGTTATGAGTTATAGATAGGTTAAGAGAAAAGAAAAAGGAGTTCCTTATATATACAGAAAATAGAACATTAAAAGAACATCAAAAATATTCCAAACAAAACCTACCATTATTCCTCATCAGTTCATTCAGTTTTAGGTAATGAATTCTTATTCTACTGTGTTTGGGGTTAGTTGTCTCATGACCTCATCAGTGTCTCAGAGTTCCAGATCTCCTGACTCAGTCCACTGCTGTGGTCTCAAAGTTGCTCAAATGATGCCATCAGAAGCTTGCCTCCAAAGGTACCTAGCATAGTTCTTTAGCACATGGCTCTGAGACAGCCCTTCTTTGTTGACGATGAAGCACTGTGGTCTGGAGCTGATTACAAGAGCTTTCAGAGAAGCATCAGAGTAAAACAAAAATCTGTAGATGATAAAATAAAATAGCTGTGGTTAACCTATTATTGACATCAGTATATTTGATACTAAAGCTCTTTTTGAAAATCATATAAATAAGTCCATCCAACCCTAGCACAGATTTAACTATGACAAGCTCCCTTTTCTAGAATCTCCTATACCTTTCTATACTCATTCAGGTTGTGCCCCACACTTTCCTCTCTCTCATTCTAGAACAACTAGTCAGTTTACTTTAGGACAAAACTACTCTCTGTTTTCCTTTAACAAAACACGTCCTGAACTTCACCTCCCAAGAAGCTCCCCTCTATTTCACTGAGCCACCCTCCCCTTGCACCTCTGTTCTCTTCTTTCTCTGCCCCTCTTCCTTCTGTGCTTCTATGGTGCCTCCTCCCTCCTTAGCAACCTCTAGGGATCTGTGACCCCTTTCCCTTCCTGTATCTCCAACTTCTTCTTTAATAGTTCCTTCCCACCAGCATTAAACATGCTCAAGTCTCTGCTGCCTTTCAGACCCTCTCTTGACCAGACCCCCCTCTCCAACTGTGCTCCCCTGACTTTCTTGTCATGAAAGTGCTTCCTATCCCCACTATTTCCATTTCCATACCTCCCATTCACACCTTAGACTAGCTGCCCTCACTGTCATCTGGTTGCTGCTTCCCTTGTGCCTCTGCTGACACAGATCTCTCCAACGTCACCAAAGGCCTCCTGTTGCTGCACCCAGGAAGTCCTCTGCAGCCCTTGCGTTACCTAACCCCCTGCTGCAATGGACTGCTGATGATTCTTTCTCTTGAAATGTGCCTGTGGGACACAATGCCCTCCCGGTTTTCCTCCTGTCTTCTGATTGCTCCTAGAAGGTGTCCTTCTATGTGAATAGCCCTACTATCCAACCAGCGGCCCATGTCAAATCCTGGTTTTCATCCCAAATTCCTCATTGTCCCTTACCAGCTACATCCATCAGATCACCAAGTACCGCGTTTCCTCGAAAATAAGACCTACCCATAAAATAAGCCCTAGCAGGATT
>VBSM01003186.1:213334-231388 GCA_008086735.1 Cheirogaleus medius
GGCTTTTATTGGAGAGAAGACTGGTATTGGAGCTTTCTTTAATTAAAGAAAAATTGAGCTCTGTGAGAGTTCTTAACGACTATACAGTTGGACCCTAACCACTACTTTTATCAGTTCAGAATATGAGGACAGCAAAGTGAGGCAAATATTTCCGCTACCACCATTTGTAGAATGGATCAGTCTGGCAATAAAATAATAAATGGCCTCTGCTGCTGTTTCTCAGGCCCTCCAAAGATTATGAGAAGAGTTATTGCTGGACTAGGTGGCAGGTCATAGAATGGTGGTGATGAAATAAGGTTAACAGCTTGTTGCCATCAGCATTTTGTTAGGGGTGTGTGTGGGTGTATACATGTATGTGTGTGCTGTCTCCATTGTGCCATTTCTGTCTCACCGAGCTTCCTAGTCCCACTGTGCCTTTAACTTTTCTCTTGAAGTAGAAGGGGTGAAGGGACAGCAGAATGGTGGTTTATAGCAGCTGTGATGTTAAGCCTGCACAAGAAGGGAGAATGGTATGCAGAGAATTGCTAGAGATCAGTCAGGTGTGAAGTGGCCCCGAAGGAGGGAGGTAGAGCCTGCTCTGGCGATTTTTATTGACCACGTCCAGCACCTACCTATTTGTATGATCCCTAATAGATTGTGTATCTATTTACATGATCCTTAATAGATTGTGTCTAACTTGAGATCTTGGTACTCAAATTCAGAATGTAGAGTTTAAAGTTGTAGGTTTATGTTTGTTTATATGTGTATATGCATTTTCGTAGGCATGGTTACCAAGAATGAGAAAATGTAGTTGACCAATATTTAGTGGCAGTGAGTTTTATATGGTAAGTATTTCCTTGGGATCATTATCCAGCAGATAAATTGTTGAAGACCAAGGAACTATGATAATGTTAAAATATCACAATATTTTATTTTGATAAAATGTTTGAGAAACAAAACATACATTTTGTAGCTTGCTCTTAATTAATTTGCTACTTTATGACCTTGTCTAATGAACTGTAGCTTGCTCTTTTACAGGGTACTGTTAACATGTTAGTCACTGTTCTCTTCCTCCACAGTAGATTATATATCAGCTGTACTTAGGCACACGGAATAAATAGCATGAACAGGTTTCTGTTTATATGTCTATAGTTAAGGCCCATTCTTGGATTTTTAGAATTTGGAGAGGCAGCTATTATCTAGTAGTTAAAAACACAAGTTCAGCCAGACCACCGGGATTTGAACCCTCACCCCCCTTCTCCTTTTGTGTAGTCTCTATAACCTTAAGCAAGTTCCTTAACTTCTATTTAGCTTAGATTCCTTCGATGGGAATGATAATAGACCATATCTGAGAGGCTCGTGGGAGGATTAAATGTGTTACTACATCTAACATGCCTAGAACAGGGCCTGGCACATATCAGATGCCCTGACATAATACATTTTGTGATGCTAATGATAGACTGTTCCAGGTGGAAGAAACTTTAGAACTTCAGAAACAATCTAGGCGGAATTGTTCTTTCTGCAGGTGGGAACACTGAGGCCCACTGTAACTAGAGTGGTGTTTGGTTAACTTTGAGCTATAACAGATGGAGCTTTCTGGGAAGTGAAGTCACTTGCGTGGGGCTGCATAGCTTATTAGCCACAGGCCTGGATCGGGAGCCTGATTCTCTTCATTCTTTGCAGAGTTTGCTTGAATGAAATTAAGTTTTATACTTTATGCAGTAATATCTTCTTTGAACCTTTTCACTAACATTTAAATATTATATTCAAAATATATTAAATACTTTTGACACATAGTCTTTTAAAGGTTTAATATACTAAGGTTCATTATATTTGTGATGTAGTTGACAAATTTTGGGGGGATTGTATAAATTTAAAAGTTAAAATAGACAAAGCATCAAAGGAGATGAATAAAAATTAAATAGCTTGTGGGAACCATTTGGATCCACTAAATGTTGGGCAAACTTCTGAGGAAGGAAGTATTGTCCTCAGCATCATTACAGATGGGAAACCAAAGTAAGGTGAAGGGCTTGTCCAGGGTCACACAAACATTGCACAGGTGAGATAGGATTTGAACCCAGGCCTGCCTCACTTCAAAATGTGTGCTTCCTGGAATAAGGTATGACTTCCTCATATGAAATCATTTTATTTTCCTCCATAGGGTCTCAATTTCTTGAGGAGTATTTTTTATTTAGTCTTTTAGAATGAGTTTTAGAAGTAGAGCCAAATGAGGATTTTACTAGGTTTCCAAGCAGTAACAACATGTTATAATCCAAAATGAGGTAATTTATTCTAAATGCCTTAGTTGTACAGTTTTTTCATTTGATTAGTGGTTTATAGTTAGGCCAATAGGTAGTATTGGGGGGCCTGTATTACAGTGGGAAACACAGAAGTCTGGGAATCAGAAGATCTGGGCTCTGGATCCTGACTCAATGACTAATCATGTTGTCACTCTGGACAAGTAACACCATTTCTCTGGGCTTCAGCCATTCCATTATTATATCAGATTGAAAACCCCTTAAGTTTTTTTTTGCTCTTATTTTCAGTGATCCTGTGTGTAGTCTTTTGACTTGCCTTTTTCTCCTGAATGCGGTATTTCCCCTTTTGCTTGTGGTCTGGCAGTCTGTTTCTTTATGAGAACTTTATGGCATGTGACCGTGCTTTAACATTTTTTTTTCTTCCATTTAGTCAGATGCCTGATGTTATTTCACAGTAGTATTCTATGCCTAGGGTAATGTGAATAATATCAAAATACGTTTTTTCAAATTTTCTACCTTTGTGCTTATGAATAAGTAGTTAAGAACTAAATGTTATGTGGTTGTGAAGTACAGGCTTAGTAAGTCAGGTTATTGATTAACAAATCCTCAAGATTCACATCGGTTTCCTTGTTATAACTGTGTTGTGAAGTTCTGTGAGCTGTGTGTTTTGGAGAAAGGAAAACTATTAACCAAAGGCAATAGGAGTGGAAAAGAAAGGACCAAAAATGTAGAATCAAATTTGGGGATGTAAAGAGCATGTTTTGGCTATAATTGGTATTAATCCTGTACCCTCATAAAGGTGGTATGCTGGCTTAGAACACAGGGTTCTTTCCTGCCCAGGGTTCTATCACTGATAAGAAATGAGGGTGGTATTTACCACCTGTTAGCATTCATAACTCCTCAAATGTCTATTATTAATTAATTTGGTCCATGAGCAGTTTGTTTGTTTGTTTGTTTGTTTTTTGCCCATTATGCTGGATGGTTTTCTAAATGCCTGGTCTCAAGGAGTTCTTAGTCTAGGTAAACAACTTTTTCATGCTTTGAATGTCATATTATCAGCCAGTTCATTTACCTCTGGATTCTCCAGTAGGGAGACAGAAACTCAGGTCACTAACGTGATCCCACAGAGATCTTTTGGCTCCCATATCTTTATTTACAGTATGGCTTTATCCTCTGTCCAGCCTTTGTGTGTGGGTTATAAGTTTTTCCTATGTATGTAAGTTTTGTCTCTCTAGATTGTAATTTATTTGAATTGAGGATCTTTTTTTACCTTTTAAAATCTCTCTTCTTTCCCCTCTTCCCCCATTTCGTGTTTTCAGAGTTATACATTATTTCTGTAAATAATAAATGATACAGCTATGTGATAGTATGATAAAATTTCTGCTTAACAGAGATGAAATGCTTAACCAAAATACAACTTTGTTTATTTTTTATCTCTGCTATATTTGTGCTTATTTAAAAATAATTTACATATTATAATAGCTGAAGCTTATGAGGATCTCCTTTTCTCAGATAAGTTCCACATAAAACAGCATTTGCCAAATTGTGGTTTGTAGAATACATACTAGTCTTATGAGAGATTAGTAGTTAGTAGGAGAGGTTTCAGAATGAAATTTTAGCTTGGGAAAACACTGTGTTTAAATATGATTAAACATAGTTAATCAGATTTTTATTTTTATGTTGGTTGTGTTACTGTTTTTCTGCAGAGCTTGTCAGTTGTTTTTTGTTGTTGTTTGTTTTTTCTCTTGCCACTCCCCCAACTGTGTCAGAGTTTTTAACACATTAACTGCCATGTGAGTTGTATTTAACTCACACTACTTTTGATCCCGGGCCTCGTAAAGCATTTGTAATTCACACATCTCTTCACGTTTCATTTTTCTGTTTACCTTTGATTACACTTAAGCCTGACAAGAGAAACATTTAACCCGTATGAACTATTTATCAAGTTTTCACATTACTTTTTATATTACTAATTTTCAAGTTTTTCTATTACTTTTTTTATTGGAAAAACAGAAAACAATAAAAAATAACAAGTTTTTCATTAAATTAGAAAGGATTGTTTTGTTTTCAAAGTTTTTATTCTGTTTTCGTAATAAAACACCATGGCCCCAAGGAAAGTGGGTTTTTTTTCCTAGTTTGGGAGTCAGTGGGTTAATAGTGTGCATTGTGACTGTCCAGGAAGGAAGTATAATATGCAATATTTCTCAATTTGCCAAATTTACATGGTCACCCCCTCCCCCAGGAAATATCCACTGTAATCTTGAAGGAGTGCTCTATTGGAGCACAGTTTGGAAAACCCTCTTACTTGTGTACTTATTAGTATGGCATTCAAAACATTTACATTCTGATTGGGATGATAACTTCTATCAGGGCTAAGATTCAACTAAGGTTGGAATGATTTATTTCCAGTGTTTTTTTTTTCTTCAGCCCACAATGAGAAATTACATTTTTGCTCAGTGACCCAACACATATACATAATACTCTCTTAAAACAGAAAAAGAAATCTCATGAAACAATACATAGGTCTTACTGTGTATGATGCATTTTAATACTTTCTATTCTATTTTTTAATGCTTGTTATGAGATACTAAACTGATTTACCATGCTTTTTTTTTTTTGGAGACAGAGTCTCACTCTTTTGGCCGGATAGAGTGCAGTAGTGTCATTATAGCTCACAGCAACCTCAAACTCCTGGGCTCAAGCGATCTTCCTGCCTCAGCCTCCCAAGTAGCTGGGACTATAGGCATGTACCACCACACCTGGCTAATTTTTCTGTAGAGATGGTCTTGCGCTTTCTCAGACTGGTCTGGAGCTCTTGGCCTCAAGCAGTCCTCCTGCCTCAGCCTCCCATTGTGTTAGGATTACAGGTGTGAGCCACCTTCCTGGGCTTTATCATGTGTTGAGAAGCACTGCAAGGATACCTGAATTTATAAACTCAGAAGATGTTAGAGTGAGAATATACCACAGAAACTGTTTTATAAGTGAAAAAACTAAAGGTCAGTGTAGAGATAAGAGGAGGGGCTCTGGCCATAAATTCTGGATTTAAATCCTAGTTGTGTGTTGTTGGGCTGCGTTTTTAATGCCCATTCTTCCTCAGCTTTCTCAATTGTAAAATAGCAACAGTAGAATCTGTGCATAAAGTAGTTGTGGCGATTAGGTAAGAAATGTTGTGCATAATGTGCCTGATATGCTCTAAGTGCCCAGTACATTTTAGCTTTTATGATGACTGAAGCTCTTAAACTCTTCCTGCTGTACCATACATACTTTCAAAAATATTTTAAGACTTTGAGAGTGTTTAAGCAGCCTGCAAGTGAACCTAGACTCTTGATCTGTACTTGGATGTATCATTTGTTGTGGTGTCAGCTCTCTGAAATAGCAAGTTTTAAAATAGCAAAAAGAAGCCACTTAAAGTTGTTTTGCCTCATAGTTGCAGATGGACTCATAGTTGCTGAGCTTTATGTTATATTATTGTATAGTTTTAAAACTATTCTTAAGAATAATCCTCTTTTTTTTTTTTAAAGCCCTATAGCACTCGTTATTTCAGGCAGAGTCTCCCATCTAAGTACTGACCAGGCCCGACCCAGCTTAGCTTCTGAGATCAGATGAGATTGAGCATGATCAGGGTGGTATGGCTAGAGTAATCTTTATAAGTATATAATTAAATACAGATATGTACCTACCTATATCGGTTATTAACTTAGCTTTCTTACAGTTTTAATTTACTTAAAGAACAAGATAAAAGTTGCAATTTCCTGTCTTATCCCCGTTTCTGCAGTTTTTTTAGTTTCCCCCTCCTCAATATTTTATACTATTAGAGTGTTTAAATTTTGTGTCCTGACCTAAGAGAAGGGACATTTAGAGGAGAATGACAATGGTGGAGGCCACATTCCCTGTTATCTTAAACATAGCTGGCTACTTCATATATTTATGTTATCAACTGAGCCGTTTGAGTTTTCTAGCCCTGGACTAAATGTTTCTCAGTTTGTTTCTTTTATTGCCCATTTGTCTTTGGTATGGCTGAAGTTGTTGAAATAAGAGGTTCCAGTCAGCATCACTGACACATACGAATTCAGTATGAAAATAGCATAGATTCTCTACTTGTCTGAGCAGGAGGAATGAGGTAAAAAGAAATAATTGCTAACATAACCCTATTTAGTATGAAATTTTGTCCTCATATTTTCAGATGAATAATGGAGAAGGAGAAGCTAATTATTAATATGTAATTGATCTGAAGTGCTACACCTAGAAAGGGGTCCTAGATTTGAAATCATGGTTGCAGAGTTTGAACTTGTAATCTACCATACTGCCTCTACCACAAGATATCAGAAAGGAGGATCATCCCGGAACATAGGAAATTTCTGATATGGGAACAAATGAGATCAAGTCTCCTGGTCAGGATGTTTGATATCCCAGGACACTGAGAGCACTGTCACATTACTGTGTCGCTGTCGATGATCTTTGAGGAACTGTGACAAAATGGAGCTATGCAGGAAGATTACAAAAATTAAAGTACTGTTTTTCCATAAAAGAAAAATGGAATCCACAAATTATAGAGACTGAACTTGATGTTCATTGCTGAACAGAGTGCTTAGCTAAGTGTTGATTTCTAGAAGCTACCATCCATTTACTATTTTCTTCCCTAATAGGATTCTATTGAGTTGTTGGCTAAGGCTATAGGCAGGATATGGATATCTGAAAGAATTCATAGTTATATACATTTTTGAGGCCTGAAAAATGTTAAATCATGTAATTTAAGCAGGAATATTTTCTGGGACTTGAAAGTCATTTTGATGGTTTTTATAAGATCATTTTTCTTAATATTCATTTTATAAGAATATAGCTATCTACTGTGCTTTTCCTGAGCTGTATATAACAAAGTAGTCATGGGCAGGGTGGCCTATACATCTCTGTGTCTTACATTCTCAAGTAAGCAACACGGAACTAGGAACTGGTAACATCTTCCTTATATGTGCGCACAGTAAAAATAAATCCTTCCTAGTTTTTATTATTAAAATCATCCATTCTTGTTCTTTAAGATTACTTCTAAATTTTTTGTTTACTTAAGAGCTAGTCTTGGTCTTGTTCTCATAGTGTGGGTAATTGGAAGCTGAATTGATAGGAAGAGGGTGTCCATTCCTCACAGAAGTTAAAAGGGTACTGGGGAATGCTGCCTTTTTCTTTTTTATGTTATGGAAGCTCCCTCACTTTTTAAATTAAATGTAGTGAAAGAAGCTGGGCATGGTGGCATGTACCTGTAATCTCAGCTCAGCTATTTGGGAGGCTGAAGCAGGAGGATCTCTTTAGCACTGGAGTTCAAATCCAGCCTGGACAACATAGCCAGACCCTGTCCCTCCAAAAAAAAAAGATAAAGAGGAAAAATAAAAGAAAGAAAAAAATGCAGTGAAAGGAAGACAGAAGAGATCAGTGTGGATAGCGTAGGATATTGTATGCAGAAGCCCCTAAGTGTTTGAAAAGGTCAAGAATGTCTTTTATAAAAGCTTTCGTTGTTGTTGAGAAGAGGAAGGAATAATAAGAAATAGAGAGGGAGGAGGAACAAGACATAGGAGTATATCCAGAAGAAAGTGACCAGAGAGACTGGGTCTAAATTTGTGTGTCATGTACAACTTC
This sequence comes from Cheirogaleus medius, assembly GCA_008086735.1. Lineage (NCBI taxonomy): Eukaryota > Metazoa > Chordata > Mammalia > Primates > Cheirogaleidae > Cheirogaleus > Cheirogaleus medius. The sequence continues at coordinate 221,200 of VBSM01003186.1, forward strand.
GAAAGAGCTAATGATGAAAGTGGAACTGGTTGCTTTTCAAAATTATCTTAAGAAGTATAGCACTTGAATAGATTGTTAATCATGGAATATATTAAATATATATTAGAGGCCATGGCTTCCCACCCAAAAGGGGAAGGGGAGCTCCAGACCCAGGTAGTATAGAAATTATATATTCATATTATATACTCATATATATATCATATATAGAAATTATGTTTTTTATAAATATGAAAAAACTTAATAAAACTATCTCAATCTAGATCCTAGGAAAATACCAAAAGATGTCAAATTCATGTTATAAAACTTGCATGAGCTTTAAAAACGTAGTAAAATATAAGAATAGCAACCTGGTAAGACATTACAAAGGCAGAGAACTATATTCCTATTTCACTTACTGAAGCCATGAAAATTCTAGCAGATTTAATTAAATAGGAAATTGTCAAAGAGATCAACATAGTATTTACTTTTTTTGCCAAGTACTATTCTAAGTACTTTACCTGTACTATCTTATTTAATCCTCACGACCGTGTGAAAGAGGTTATTATAATTACTCTCATTTTATACATTAACAAATTTAAGCCAAGAGGTTAAATAGTCTGCCCAAAGATTAATTTTAAGTAAGCCCCCAGAACCTGGTTTTGAACCTTGGGGTTTGGTACCAATTTATAATTAACCCTTGGGCTGTGTGCCAAGATAACAATGTTAATTAAATGATTCTTCCTGATTTATGAACTCTTGAAATCAGAAAACAAAGATGCCCAGTAATTCTGATGATGTTTGATATTATCCTGGACAGTACAAAAATACCTCAAATAAAAGGCATAACTGTTGGGGGAAAAATGGTGGAAAATAGCAATATTTGTAGATGGTCACAATCTTAAACCTAGGAAAATGAAGAGAATCAACTCAAGCTAAAAATAAGTTTAGTAAGATGGCTTTTTATCACACAAAAGTATTTAATAATTATCATTTAGTGATCAATATTGGAAGAAAAATGTCATTCATAATAAGCAATTAAAAAATGAAATGCCTAAGTCGAGGGGATCTATATGAAATGTTTGGGATCTCTGTGGAGAAAACTATAAACTTAATTGTGTAAAAAAGACTTAAATAAGAATGAAGAGGTCAGGCATGGTGGCTCACGCCTATAATCCTAGCACTGTAGGAGGCTGAGGTGGGAGGATCGCTTGAGGTCAGGAGTTCAAGACCAGCCTGAACAAGAGTGATACCCTGTCTCTACTAAAAATAGAAAAAATAGGCCAAGCAACTAAAAATAAAAGAAAAAAATTAGCCAGGCATGGTGATGGGTGCCTAGAGTCCCAGCTACTCAGGAGGCTGAGGCAGGAGAATCACTTGAGCCTACGAGTTTGAGATTGCAGTGAGCTATGATGATACCACTGCACTCTAGCTGGGGTGACAGAGGAAGACTGTTATTTTGGGGTTTTTTTGTAGAGGGAAATAAGTTTTTTTTAGTAGAAAGTTTTAGTTTTTTAATGTAAGTAAATGTATCCATTGTAGCTCTTCCTGAATGTTTTGAAGCCTCTTAACTTTTTATACTCCCTTGAATGTAAGATGCTTTTGTTGGTGCATTTTAGATGCAACTTTCAGGTTTAAAAAAAAAAGCAAGCTTTCCAGTTTGGCTATATTGTGATGTCAACACTTACCTGGAAAGCACCACTCCGTAAAGTATGGAATGTTCTTTGAGCAATAAAAGAAGGCATGTAGTTATTCTGTAAACAGCACTTGGGTTTACACCGAGTTTTTCACCTCTGCCTTTTCAGTCGATACTTTATTACCCACCAGAGCTTGATGAAATTACAAAATAATCTTTGTTTCCTTATCATAGTTGAGACTGTTGCATAAAGCTCTCCAGTCAATTGTAATACATTTTCTGACTTTTATCCAGATTTTTCATTCTACAAGGTATAGTTCAAGAAACATCTCCTCTGTTGAAGTCTGAGACCTTCAGCATACAGTGCCCTGTCTGTCTTCTGAACTTGCTACCCTATCACTTATTTGAGGTTTTTCATACAGGGTCTGGTAATGTGGCATGTATTAGTCTTCCATAGATTTGAGTTTTCTGTATTTGTGCCTGTCTCCTCAGTTGTGTTCTAAGTCCTGCACCACTCTTGTACTTACATGTCATTGAGTTCTCATCTGTTTGCTTTTCCGTGTCTGCAAAGGCTTGGGCGTCCCTGCCCTACCAAAAACATCGGATCTCATCGTTCTGCACCCTTTTTGTTTCTGTCCCCAATTCCCCTCAATAAAGTGGTTTAACTCCCCCCGCTCCGAAAAAAAGTTCTCATCTTTTGGATCATGAGCAGAGTTTGGCTGTGTGATTGGGAACTTTTTTCCTCCAGAAGCACAAACAAAAGCTTTTATATTTGATCATGCCAGTCAGTTGACAAATGAAGTTCAATTACTTCCTCCGACATTAAATGTTTTTTAGCCTCATTTTTTTCTCTCAACTCAAGATCAAACCTTCATTTGCTAGTAGGGGTATGTTGACTGGTTAGGAGAGTTTTCAGAGAAATCATCTTTATGTATAATGTTCTACATGATTATCTGCAGGGCCATGTAATTGTGCATTCTGTGACTCTAAGTACTTCTGCTTGAAAAAGTCTACTTACAGTAAATACCATACGGCAGCCTTTGAGCAGTTTAAAAAGAAAACAAACTTTCAGATCTCCAACTATGGTGGTTCAGCTCAGGCTAGTTTTGTGGCATGCCTGTGTGCTTTTGTGGGCATTTGGCCAGAACAGAAATAGCAATACTTGGACCTTGAAGGAGAGTGATTTTCCAGGTTTATAAGCTGATCCTGTGTGAAATAAGTTTAAGGCTGTAATTTTAAAAAGAAAACTTTTTTTCTAAGTATAGTTCTTCATCAGAATGACTAAAAGGAAACAGTAAAATTTATTTCATCACTTTCAGGAATTGCGTTTTAGAACCACAGCATTTTCAATCTACCTCGATTCTTTGACATAAAAATAATTTTCTGGAAGGCCTTTTTTTCCATATTTGAACTTACTGTCAAATTTTCTCATTTGTTTACAGTTCAAGGTTTTTTTTTAAGGAATTATCTTTTTAAAAGAGCAGGACTGGCTATTTGCTTTTCTTACTTACCATAATGTGATGTTTGCCCATGATCATATGGACTGTGTTTTGAGTAGTCACTTTAACCAGAAGAAAAATAAATTCATAATTTCATTCTTGAAGATTGGCAATTTTACCTTGTAAAATGTAGGCATAGATTAACCTTTTGTGTTGTTAAAATACGGTGCTAATTTGTCTAGAAATAGTTGAAGTTCACATGTTCTGAAACTCATTCTAAAAATATGATGATGTAATTCTTAATTCCTTAGGATATCTGTAAATGAATCATTGTAGATAAAAGTAAAGATGGGCGATCAATATTGATAAAAGACCTTTAACATATTCATAGAAATCAGTCATATAGGTGTTTCCAAATAATGCTTTGTAATATGTAACTATATTATTAAATCTTAAATCATGTGATAAAATCTTTATGTTTTGTGATAATTTGAGAAGTTTAGCATTGGAGTAAGCTTGGTATCATTAGTAAAATAACTACTCATTGTTTTTAAATCTTTGTTGTAAAACTGTAAGTTCTATCCTATCATTGGGCTGTGAAGTCAACTTAGGGAGTTTTGACCAGCATTTAAAAGGAGGAGGGGAAGAAGTAGGGGACTGAATAGAGCAAAATATAATAGAGAATGTCAGTATAATTTTATATAGTAAGAATAAGTGTTATTTGGTGATAACTTGTTTTTTAAATATGAATATATGTATGTCACGAAGTCAAAGAAATCTGAAGCCACTAGTGGTAGTGTAATTCAGTTAGGGGGCCTGGTGGCCTTGTGTTTCTTTAATGACTACACACAAAGTACAGATTAATGGCAGGCTTTCTTGGAAAGCTCTAGTACTGTGTCTTCCCTGGCCTAATTGTACTTTTAACAGGGAGTAAAAGAATACCTGTGTGCCTTGCTGATCAGATTTATAGTTGACAAGAACCTGATAGGGGAAGCTAATAATACACTGAATAACAGCATTAAGATCCAAGAAAAATTTTAAATGTCATACTATATACTGAGTCTAAATCAGAAGGAATTTATTAGAAATAATTGTTCAGTCCAGCAGGCACGTTCCCAAATGCATTAGTAAATAATGGGTGAAGGCCGGGCACAGTGGCTCACGCCTGTAATCCTACCATTCTGGGAGGCCAAGACAGGAGGATTGCTTGAGCTCAGGAGTTCAAGACCAGCCTGAGCAAGAGTGAGACCCCATCTTTACTATAAATAGAAAGAAATTAGCCAAAACAACTAAAAATAGAAAAAATTAGCCAGGCACAGTGGCGTGTGCCTGTAGTCCCAGCTACCTGGGCGCTGAGGCAAGAGGATCGCTTGAGCCCAGGAGTTTGAAGTTGCTGGGAGCTAGGCTGATGCCACAGCACTCTAGCCTAGGCAATAGAGTGAGACTCTGTCTCAAATAATAATAATAATAATAATAATGGGTGAAAATGTGACTTGCTACAGAACATGTATTACAAAAGAAATGGGTCAATTAAATTGCTCAGTAGAAAGGTTCTTAGCCATGTAGTGTGACTATTAAAACAAACTATTAATGGAATTTAACACTACATTTATGAAATGTACGGATAGGTAGTCTTGGCTGTCAGATCACTTATTGAATATGGGATCCAGTTTGACACTTTGAGAGGAACAGTGACAAACTGGAATGGTTCATCTTCATCTGTAAGAAAACCACAGCTGGATAAATTTTATATAAGTTTGGTTGCCAGCTATGCTAATTATAGTGCAGATAGAATATATGGCCCTTGTTCCCAGACAGCTCACAGGCTAGTATGGAGATGGTAATTTATATATTAATGTGTCTGATCAGACTGTTCAAAGTGCTGAGCTCGCTCTTCATGACAACGTTAACTTTGTTTACCCTAATCCTGGATGCCTCCATGTTTAAGATATTCCCTTTACCTTAAAAATATTCTCACCTGATACCCACTGAAATGGCTACTCAAGCTTGAATGGTATATTTTGTCAACTTCTAGAATTTGCCCCGACTTGGCTTGGGCTGGGAATGAGGTCTACGACTGGGAATTTTGTCACATCACTGGAATCTATTCCTAAAAGGCATGTCTAAATTCAATTTTAAAATATTCTCAAATCATAGGCTTGTAGTTTTGAAAAATATATCAAATTTAAATAAGTTCCTTTAATGTCATACTTATGTAACATGTATTTAAGTTATATGTAAAGAGTATACCTTGTCCCCCACCCCCACCCCTAATGACTTAATTAGCTGGTGGTTAACTGGAGAAAAGTCATGAATTCATGTTACAGTGGGTTTCTTGGTTGACTTTTTTGCCCACAACTAAGCAGTGCTATAATGAAAGCAGCCACCCTTTGTCAAACTGGATAGTATAGTGAGATTTGTTAAATGATACTCTATTAGGATGGCTTATTTCAGAAAAAATATATCACTGTTTAATTATAAATAATGTTTGATATCTCTGAATATGAAATGTTGCTTTCATATTCAGCATACAGTCGCAAGCCTAGTAGGAAATCCAAAATTCATAAAGAAAAAGACTTACAAGTAAAGCTGTAAGAAAATGAAAACTTTCTACATTAAGTGACAAAGTTGAAATGCAAATGGCAACCTAGGAGAACATATGTGCAAAAAAAATAACCAAAGGGAAAATATTCATAATTATACAGTGTCCCACAAATCAATGCAAAAAATACTCCAAATCTAGTTGACTGATGGGCAGCAGAGATGTACCAACGATTTTACTAAGGAAAAACAAATTAAAATTATGTTCATTGCCATCAATTATTAGTAATTCAAATCTAAAGGATTGAATTGATCAGAAGGGTGGGAAGAGGAGGAAATTTCAAACATTTTTAATCTGGCAGATTGGCAAAAATCAAAAGGATTGATAGGTCCCAGTGTTAGCTAGTGAGGAAATGGCTACCCTGATACACTGTTGATGACTATGTAAATTGGAATAAACTTTTGGTATGAGTTAAAAATCCTCATGTTTTGACTCTCAGACTGCTCCCTGATCTGGGTCGCTTAGAAACTTCCTTAGCTTCATCTTACTCTGGTATCTGCTATACAGAACTGCATAGAACACTGTGTGGTCTCCATGGCCAGAGCAGCCCTTTGTTTAGTCATTCCTTGTGAATAACTAGCTTTCTAAGGTGGGCAGGTCAGGGATCATTTCCTCAGTTTTTATAAAGATGAGGAAACTGACGTTTAACTTCAGTGACTGTCCTGAGTCAGAGAGTTCTGGTTAGTAGAGAGGCGGACAGGGAATTGTAGTTTCTTCCCCCCCACTCACTTTATATGAGTTCCAGGAGACAGCTGGGCTGGAACCTTAAGACAAAGTAAAGCTGGGTAGGTCTACACAGAAAGGAAGGGACATACATAATAACTCATTAGAAATAATATCCAAAGCCTACGAATTGACTCTTTTTGCTGAAATAGTTAAAAAACAACCTGTCCCTTGGAGAAATGCTGTGATGACCCCCTGCTAACTCTGAAAAGAGCTGTGTTGATCCAACAGTTTCAACTATGAAGAAAGTGTGTGTTTACTTTTAAAATTAATTTTAAAGACATTATTAAAAGTAGTTTTCTGTGGAATTATTGATAAAAAATATTGAAAGTTTTTCCAAGTTACATTCTTTCAGAAAATTGAAACTTAAGGACATAGACCTTAATTTTTTAAACTTGACTTTATTTGTAGTATTATTAAGCTGATCTGGAACTTGATATTCATTTAGTCACAACTAGAAGAAACTCCTTTAGAAGAGTATTCCCATTGATGGCAACTTTTTTCTGTGCTGAGCAGACTACCTTTCTTTTAAACAAAAACAGACATTTGAGAACTACTACTTGGGCCAATATTCAACTGAGGCAAAAAGCAAATATATAAAGAGAAAACTTTTTTCCACGAAGTCAGAAATCAGATTAGTACATGTGTGTGTCTGTTTATGTATATATATATGATTATTAGAAGAATAAAGTCACATCTCTGATATATGATACATTCTTAACTCTTAGGAGTTACTTAGCTATGTTCAGTTGGTTAAAACACTTCCAGTTATATCTGTAAGTAATTCTAGAACTGTGTAAGTGGATGTTTTGTACATGCCCTACCTTGGTTTAGAAAGGATTTAAGGCAGTTTGAAATACTCTGTTGTATTTATCATAACTTTAGTCTTTGAAATCCTTAAAGACTAAATGGTACACCGAAATTTCCATAGTAAAACTTGACTGTAGTAGTACGATTCTCTCAATAATTATTTGAGATTTAACATGAGATTCCTATTTGTAAAATTAACGCATAGCTTTTTACAAGAGCTGTTGCTTTTTAAAAAATCCTTATAAAATGATTTTTCTCTAGAAAATCAGATGCTAAAGCAAAGCCCTCTTTCTGTTATAAGCAAGTATATTCTGCTTTGTTGCTCCAGTGAAGAATGAACTTTATCATTAAAGCATATTTTATAAACATTCATAATTTGACATTTGTCATGTTTTGTGTAAGTAAAAGAAACCCTTTAAGGATTAACAGAAAGCCTTTTTTAAGAGAAACAAATATTTCTAAACAATTCACTTACTGAGCCCATTTCATTAAGTAAATACTCATTCTGTAATTCATTCAGAATAAAAGTTCCTAATTTAAAATAAGCTATTTTTATTAAACATTTAAACTTGTGGGAATACTGTTAAAGATAAGTTAGCATAAGATTTGTTAAATACATTAGATTACAGAAATGGAACTAATGGTCCATATGACATGTCTAACAAATACATTTAGCTTTAGGATCATGGAGAATGTTCCACTAACGATGGTCTACCCTTACCTTTAAATTCTGAGAAGGTTAAAAAGATTCAAAGTCTTTGGGAAAAAAATCTTTCTTTTTAAAAATGTTCTAAGAAAAATGTAGGCATGTGCCTAAAGGAAATTTATTTTAGTTAAGACAACATTTCCCCATAGAATGAGTATATGGAGAAGCTCATACTCAGACCTATGCATGTGTTCCAGAGACTTGGTTCCGACTGGAAGGTAGTATACAGTATTCATATCCTAGCTCTCTGTGCAGTACTTATCTGATTTAATGGAAAAAGAACTTAGGTCGTCAGTGATGAGCAGTAATCCTCTTGAAGTGGAGGTATGGGCCAAAGTTTTTAAAAATCTTTTTATTGCTTTTTATTTTTTAAGGATGGCAGTATTCAGGGGTAGCCTTTTCATATTTACTTGACTCACAATCTTAGAAATTGCTTTTTGCCTTTTTGATCAGAATTTTAAAATCTGTATTTTGAAAAAGCCACTCAGCAAACATTTGTGGTTACTGTGTTTAAAATTAAATCATACTTTTGTATTGTACTTTTTTTGTATAATAGTACTTCATTTATTTATTTATTTTTATTTTTTAGAAGTGAAGAGTGGCACTGGGCCCCCACCTCAGGGGCAGGCAGACCCCTCCCTGCTTTTTTGTATAATAGTACTTCATCTGTATGTAAGATGCCAGAACAAATAAGTACAGAGTAGAATTTGGAGTCAAGAGACTTGCCTTGAATCCTGACAAATAAACTCATGTGTGATCTCAGGGTCAGTCTTTTATGTGACTCTAAAGATAAACAGGAATTAATTTCCATGGTAGTTGGTGAAAGGGTGCAGGGGTGGTTTCATAGATAGAAAGTGTTCATAGCCATTGAATTAGAGAATACACATTACAATTTGGTATGGTTTAATCAGTTACTAAGTTCATTCTAATTTAACTAAATTAGAATTTAGCTGAATTAGAATTAATAAAAACAGTCAATGCAAAAAAGTTGTGACCTCCATGACAGGATGGCTCTATAAATCATGCCTCAATCTTGGGACCGCAGATTAACCCTTTTCAGTATTCCATCTTGGTTAATTACATAAGTCCATCACAGTTTAGTCAGAATTTTGCCATGTTTGTATTCATGGCACAAGCACAAGTAGACAAATTAGTTGCTCAGCAAAGGTGTGGACCCAGCTTTGTGCATGGCAATAGGTAAATTATAGGCGCTTTCCTAGATTTCTGCTCGCTTACCCTCCTAGGTGCCTCTTGCTTCTGGCCTCTAACGCCTTTCCGGCTGGGGTTCAGATGAAAATTTTCTAGGTAACCCTTGGTCATTTATGTGTGATTTTTTTGTTTGTGTGTTTTTTGTTTTGAGAAATGTTTTTCAATTTCAGTCAATGTGTCTTGAGTCTTGTACAAAGTAGCATGCCAAATGTAGGCATATAAAATGATGGTTAATATATAGCTTTGCCACCAAGGAGCTTCTAGACTAATTGGGAGTGTATATAAATAATAATAGCACACGATAACCAAACTTTTTAAAATCTTAGGAGTAAAAGGAGGGAGACTACTTTTATTATGCGGGTCTTCATGGAGAAGCTAGTGTTTAAAAGTAGAGTCTAGAGATAGGCAAGGTTTTGGAAAAGTAGAGAAGCAAGGGTATCCAGAGGAGGAGTTACTGTGCTGGCATTGCTGGCATTTCCGAGAGTATTTTCAGAGGGGAAGGGAAGGGAAACTGTGAGCCACTTGTTGAAGGTACTGCCCATGTACCACTTTCCTCTATAGATATTCTTTCCTTTATCTGCCACCAACAAGGTGAGTTTGTTTGTGAGTTGAATTGCAGTGGACAAAATGAAAACACATGTAGATTGGAACAGTTAAGTAAAGGCTCTGAGACCCTATAGAGGGGAAAGGTTGTTTTCATGTCAGAAACAAGGAATAAGACGGTCATTTTGCAGTTACACATAAATTTAACTTTGAACTTCTTGGCAAATAAGAAGAAAATTAAGCAGAGCGTAACACAATGGGTTATGCAGTTTACTTTCCAGTGACATTTTTAAAAGAAACATACAGTTTTTTAAATAGAAACTTTCCTATTATTTTTTTAAATTATGAAAATATTTAAGCATATATAGACTGTAGTATAATGAATTTACAGCCTCAACAATTATTAATACTTTGCTAGCCTTGTTTTATCTGTCCCCCTACCTTGCTCTCTAGGAGGGGTGGTGCTGAAATACTTTAAAGCAAATCCCAAGTCACTCATGCATTGATTGGTATATATGCCTACCTGATCAAGACTTTTTTTTTTT
>VBSM01003186.1:231488-247235 GCA_008086735.1 Cheirogaleus medius
TAGAGATGGGGTCTCGCTCTTGCTCAGGCTGGTCTCAAACTCTTGACCTCAAGCAGTTCTCCCACCTCAGCCTCCCAGAGTGCTAGGATTACAGGCGTGAGCCATCACGACCGGCCCATTATTAGCCTTTGATATGTTTTCTCTTAGTATATACCTCTGCATATATAGATCACAGATGGAATTATAATATATATGCAACTTTATATCCAAAGTGTTTCCACTTAAAGGGGGAATTGTAGGTATTTTTTCACATCAGTAGAAGTCTTCAGAAGTATTGATTTTTTAATGACTTTGCAGTATTCAATTATATTTTCTGAGGATTCTGGTTGTTTTTCCTTTTTCCACTGTTTTAAATAACTATTTAGTAGCCATCTTTGTACATAAATCTTAGAGAAGCACTTGATTTATTAGGATACATTCTTAGAAGTGGGATTGTTGGGTTAAGAGAGAAACATTTTTAAGGCTACTGATACATAATGAATATATTCATTGTGGCATGAAAGATACTGGATAACCTGACAGATACTGCTAAGAATTGGTTAAAACCTAGTTTGAAGTCCCAACTTTTTTACTTTACTAACTTCATGATATTTGAACAAATTATCCAATATTTTCGAACTTTAGTTTACTCATCTACAGAGAAGAAATAATAGAACTTCTCTTAAGAATGAAGGATCAAGAGCCCCACTGTTTCTTTGAGGATCAAAAGAAATAGTTCATTCTACAAATATTCTATAAGTATATTCTGCTATGGTTTGAATATGGTTTATCCTCCCCAGAACTCATGTTGAGGCTTAGTCCCCAATGTGGCAATAGTGGGAGGTGGTGTCTTCAAGAGGTGATCAGGTTGTGAAGAGAAATTAATGCCTTTCTCATGGGAGTGAGTTCTTACTTTCTTAGGATTAGATTGGTTACCTGGAGAGTAGGTTTTTATAAAGTGAGGCTACCTCTCCTGTCAGGTTTCTTTTCATGTGCCCACTTCCCTTTCCACTTCTCCACCATGTTATGATGGAGCATGATGCCCTCACCAGAAGCTGACCAGATGCGGCCACCCAGTCTTACACCTCTCAGCCTCCAGAATTGTGAGTTAAATAAACTTCTTTATAAATTACCCAGTCTCAGGTATTCTGTAATAGCAACAGGAAACAGACTAAGATGGTACCACACACTATTCCAGTTTCTGGGGATACAACAGTGAAGAAATGAAACCAACAAAGTCCTTGTTTCATGGGACTCCTGTTGGTAGAGAAGGGAGACACATAAATACACTCATTTGTTGCTTAATGATGGGGATATGATCTGAGAAGTGTCATTAGGCAATCTCATCATACAAACCTCAAAGAGTATACTTAACACAAACCTGAATGGTATAGGCTGCTACACACCTAGGCTATATGATATAGCCTTTTGTTCCTAGGCTACAAACTTGTACAACATGGTACTATACTGAATACTGTAGGCAGTGGTAATACAGTGGTATGTATCTGTATATCTAAATGTGCCTAAACATAGGGTACAGTATTATAATCTTATGGGACCAATGTTATATATGTGGCCTATTGACCAAAATGTCATTATGTGGTGCATAACTATATATGTCAGGTTGTGGTGATAAGTGCTGGAAGACAGTGAAGCAGGATAAGGAGATGAGAATGTGGGAGAGATGCTCTTGGAAACAGTGATTAGGGAAGGCCTTATTGACAAGGTGTCATTTGAGCAGAAATATGAGTGAAATGAGGGAGGGAGTCATGGTGATTTGGGCCAAGAGCTCTTCATGTGAATGTGCTTGGGCCTAGTGGAGGAATGTCAAACCAAAGAATATTACTGCAGCTTAGAGTGAAGCAGATGAGAACAGAGAAAAGCAGATCACAAGGAGCCTTGTAGGTTTGGTTAGGAATTCAGATTTTATTGGGTAAAATGAGAAGTCATTGAGGGGCGGTGCGGGAGATTGAACAGAGAAGTGCTTTGTAAACTGTACACGAGAGAGCTTACATTATTTTAAATATTGCTGCTACTACTGTCACTACTATGATGATCTGGTTTACTATCTAGATTATAAAAGAATTTTGCTGTTAGTCCTGTGTAGTATCCAGTGTTGAACATCTTCAGCCCCTGAAAGTCTGGTCATGATATATTGATTGCAAAGCACACTCCAATGTCTTGTTCTCTTGAAGACTTGATTTTGATCTTGACATAGTTGATTTAGAGCTATATGTTTGGTAGCTTTGGTAGTTAACCAAAGGTTTGGCTTCTTCTTAAAGCTACTCATGTTTTATCTTAATGGAGCTAAGTCATCACATCTTCCTTGAAGCTAAGAAGGGCATGCATCCCATCCATCGAAAAGCTGTATCAAGACTTTCAGATGTAGGCTTAAAAAGGAGGATAACGTCACTCATTTTATTCCCTTTTATATTGTGACACAGTCTATGTAGGTAGATACCTTATCTACCCATTTTGGTTCTGGAAATAGTCATGAATCAGACTTTAGAGGCAAGGGGGAAAAAACTGTCCCCTACTACTATTTATGCAGATTTTACCATATGCAGATGCTATGCTAAGAACTTTAAACACATGTAATTTAATTCTTATACCACATTGTGAAGTAGCTATTGTTTTCCCTATTTTAGAGCTAAGGAAAGAGGCTTAGAAAAGTGTCAGTCAGTTAAAGCATAGTGAAGCCAGGATTTGAACCTAGGCTATTTTTAAAGCCCATGTAATTAACTACTGTGGTTTATATAATTGCTCAGCACTACCAAATATAGTCTAGCACCTAACACAGTATCTGTAGATATTCAGTAATTGTTTGAATTAAGTAACGTTAACCCTGAAAGCAAGGGATTAGGTCTTAGAGCCAGCTATCTAAAAAATGGATTCGTGCATGTACTACATTTTCATACTTTTCGTGACTGCTTAATTAAGGAACTTAATACTCCTTTTAGGCAACAATCTTATTATGTGGGTTTTGTCTTTGTTTGCACTTTTTGCATTTGACCATGAAGTTTATGAGTCAGATCTAACACATATGTTAACATAGAGTCTTATGAACTCAGCTGCCTAGGAATGTGTTGTGATTCAGCAGTTTTTCAATATTGTCTCTAAACATATACACTCGCATCCATGCACACCAGAATGTTGTCTTGAGAGCAGGCACTCTTTAGATGCCTTATGTTTGTGGCATGTAGTGAATCCATAGTATTTGAATGAATGAATGAATGAATGTCCTAATGACTGGCTTGGACCTTTTGACTACTTTTCAGTATTTGTCAATACATGGGTGAATAGGAATGTGTTATGGATGCCAGATTGCAAAAGATGGGCAGTACTTAACAGTCTTAACTTTAATGGGGTAGACTTTTGTTTTCCCAGTGGGTGTCCTCTGTATTCTCCAGCACTTTCTTGGAGTGGAGCTTTGTACTGTTAGGAATATTAATGTAACAGAATGGTGATTTGATGTCTTTGTGCTGTATGAGATAGTGGTGACCATTTCTAGTATCATCTGGTCTCCATCTGTTTTGGAGAAGAGAGTTGTAAACTCCCAGTGTAAAAAACTGTAAATATAAAGCAAGTAGTTAAAAGGAGAATGTATACCAAACTGTTAATTATGACTGTCTCTATAGGCTTTGCAGGTGGTTTTCACTTCTTACCTTATGTAATCCTTTAATGTTTGAATTTTGCATAATGAACAGTATAACCATTTTTTGAAAGCTAGAAGTTTAACTTTCAGTAGTGGACTTAGATGCAAGGGTAGATAGAAAGAAAGACTCTCATTATTCTGACTCCCTCAGCCCCCACCAAAAGATGTATTAATAGAAGCTAACAAAAGGATATGTTTATGTGAAAGCAATGTGAAAAGCAATGCTTTAAAAAAAAATGATAATTTCAGTGGTCAGTAAATGTCCCAATCATTATAACAACCAAATTTTCCAGAACATTCCTGTCTTAGTCCATTTGTGCTGCTGTAACAAAATACCTGAGTCTGGGTAATTTATAAAGAATAGAAACTTATTTCTCCCAGTTCTAAAGGCTAAGTCCAAGATCAGAGTGCCAGCATCTAGTGTCTCCTGAGGGCTGTATCCTCACATGGTGGAAGGCAGAAGGTCAAAAATGGGACAAACACTTGTTCCTCACATGGTGGAAGAGAGCAACCCACTCCTGCAAGCCCTTTTTGTAGCAACATTAATCAGTTCATTGAAGGCCGAGCCCTCATAACCTAAATACCTCCTGTTAGGCCCTACCTCCCAACACTTGCATTGGGGATTGTTCCCAGCACATGAATTTTGGGACACCTTCAGACCATAGTAATCCCATAGAGGTGATATTGGCCCCATTGACAACTCCTGGCTTGTGTGGGGGGAATGGGTGTCGTCTGTAGAGAGAAAGAAATTTTGAAAATAGAATTAACTGGAATTCTGAACTTATTATATATGGAAGAGTTAAGTGAATGGAGTCTGCTGTGACAACCAAGTTTTGTGATTGGGTGAACAGTGAATCCATTAACTGTGAAGGGAAACATAGAAAAAGAAGATGGACTTGGATGAGGTTTGGTTGCCTGGAAGATATTCATAGGGAGCAATAGCTGGAAATGCCCATTGGTTGGGCCAGAAATAGATTTCAAATTGTTGAAATACATGAAATCACCCACAGGGATTATGGGGTAAGGAGACAGCCAAGGGTGAAACCTTGAAGGACATCAACATTAGAGTAAAGATGAGTCATTGAATTAAATGCAGAAAGAAAAGTAGGTAGGTAGATGCAGGTGAAAAAGGGCATTTGGGGAGAGAGGAAAACAACTAGCAGAGAGCAGTGCACGAAAGTGAAGTGGGGAGTTAAATGTCCATGCAGATGCAGTGTTCATTTCATATAAAAGTAATATGTTAAATCCCTCCACCCCTATTTTCAAGTTAAATTTTCCCTCCAGGCATGCACCCTGCATCAAAAGCAAGTCTACTCCCTGTTTGAGAAATGTACATGTGGGTTTCTACAGCCCCCTTTAGAATTCTGGCAGTGCCTGGCTTTGTCCCAATTGCATTAATAATTTTGTCTCAATCCAAGGAATCCTGCTAAGGTTTATTATGAATCATTTTTTTTTGAGGGTACAGGGGAAATTATATATGAAAGCAAAATGATTTTTGTAATATATATTTCTGCTCATTTCCTTCATGAAGTCCAGTTATGTCCAAAGCATAGTTTAGGCTGTTTTAAAACAATATTAAGGGCCAGGCGCGGTGGCTCACGCCTGTAATCCTAGCACTCTGGGAGGCCGAGGCGGGTGGATCGCTCGAGGTCAAGAGTTCAAAACCAGCCTGAGCAAAAGTGAGACCCCATCTTTACTAAAAATAGAACGAAATTAGCTGGACAACTAAAAATATATAGAAAAAATTAGCCAGGCATGGTGGCGCATTCCTGTAGTCCCAGCTACTCGGGAGGCTGAGGCAGAAAGATCGCTTGAGCCCAGGAGTTTGAGGTTGCTGTGAGCTAGGCTGACGCCATGGCACTCTAGCCTGGGCAACAGAGTGAGACTCTGTCTCAAAAAAAAAAAAAAAAAAAAAACAATATTAAGAAAAATTTTGGATATACAGAAAGGTTGAGTAACAATGAAAACCCATATACCCACCACGCAGACTTTAAAATTACAATTGTACCATATTTGCAAATGTGATACTCTGCCTTAGAAGCAGTTGGCATATTCAGGGAGCAGGAAGGACATCAGTGTGTCTGGGCCTCTGGGATAAAGGCCAGAGGTTGTGCTATGAGCTGAAGATGTGTAAAGCCTAGAGGGCCATGGTAAGGAATTTGGATTTTATTCTTAGGGCAATGGGAAGTCATTGAAAGGGCCTTACTCAGTGAGTTTTTGTTGCTGTTGTCCCCTACAATTCCCCCAAATACTTCTCTAAGGAAATACTGCCGATGATAAACTGGAAATGAGGAAGGCAGGCAGATTGTTATAGTGAAAAATATCTTTAACCACCTTAACCCTTATTGAACTATTGCAACCTCCAACTTGGTAATCTCCATACTCTTGGGATTGGCAGTTCCAAAATTTAGACATGTTCCTGTGCGTTTAATATTCTTTAAGGTCACAGAGCACTCTGAATGGTACTGCTTGGTGGAAGACCAGGCCCTTTGGAAGGCATTGTCTTCATTCCTGGAAGAAAGTAGTGCGGCCAAAGAGTCTACTCTTAAAGGTGCTCTTGCTATAATTTGAGCATTGTCTGAAGGTCACATGTTCTGTGAAGGAATTAACTCTTGTTTCTTGCAAATAAGGAGAGTAAAAGAAGAGTTGAAGCATGAAGCTCAGTTCTTTTTAAAACTAACTTAGTATTTGGTTTCAAATTTTCCTGTTCATCTTTATTATCACTAAAAGCATTTAGCGATTCATGAAGTCTATTTAGTCACTCGTGTATTTTTTTAAAATGTAATTGAATAAAATAGAAAATATCAGTTTTAGCTTTGTGTGTATATGTGCGTGTGTGTAACATATTGAATAGGTTTTATACTGTAGATGTCATTCAGCCTTGCATTTGAAAGTTTTATGGATAGTACTTTCTGTGTATTAAGGGTGGATTTTTTATTTTATTCGCTGATTTCCTTAGTTTGTATGTTTACCAGAGTTATACATTTGTATAATTGAAGGAGTCAAATAGTTACCAAAAAGGCTTCTAAGAAAAAAATACCAGATTCCTACCCTTTTCCTGCTCCCCAGAGGTGTAACACCTTTAATCTCTTTTGACTGATGGTTTTGGTGTCTTCATGTCTTTAATGAACATGCTTACGAGACATTTGGGATTTCACCACATAGCTTGTGAGACAAAGTGCAGCAAGATGGATGTTTTACCTCAGTAGCTGCTTTAAATTTTCCTTACTGTACTCATTGTAAATTCAGTAACACAAAATCACTACTTAGTAGCGTTATGCACATTAATGTGCTTATTAAGAGCTTTATTTCTTAAAGAATGACTTTTCCTTTTAGCAGTGTTCTAGGCACATGTTCTATCTACTTGGTCGTCACTTAGGGGCTATTCTTTAATTCTAAGTTTTT
Organism: Cheirogaleus medius; assembly: GCA_008086735.1. Classification (NCBI taxonomy): domain Eukaryota; kingdom Metazoa; phylum Chordata; class Mammalia; order Primates; family Cheirogaleidae; genus Cheirogaleus; species Cheirogaleus medius. The sequence goes on from VBSM01003186.1 coordinate 238,528, forward strand.
CTGTATTTTCAATTATTTTAAAGGTTGGATTACTGAGTGGCATACATTAGCAGAGTCATGCACCACTTAAGGACAAAGACACCTTCTGAGAAATATGTCGTTAGGCACATTCCTTGTGCAAACACCTTAGAGTGTACTCACACAAACCTAGATGGTATAGACTACTGCACACATAGGCTGTATGGTGTAGCTATTGCTTCTAGGTTATAAACCTTTACATGTTAACTGTACTGAATACTGTAGGCAATTGTAACACAAATCACGGGGGTGACAGGAATTTTTCAGCTCCATTATAATCTTATAGCACCACTGTTGTGTATGTTGTCTGTTGTTGACTGAAACATCAAGATATTTGACACATTAACTGCCATGTGAGTTGTATTTAACTCATGCTAGTTTTCAGCCTGGGGCTACATGAAGCATATGTAACTCACATGTCTCTTTACCTTGAGCCACGTGAACTATTTTTCAAGTTGCATGTAACTCATGGAAAACAATAAAAAATAACAAATTTTTCATTATATTAGAAAGGATCAATTTGTTTTCCAAGTTTTTATGCTATTTTCATAATAAAACACCATGGCCACAGGGAAACATTTTTTTTTTCTAGTTTGGCAGCCAGTGTGTTAAGCTTACTTCATGGCAAACCTAGACATAAGAAACAAAATCTCTAATGCAGAAGTTTTAAGAAGTGTTATTTCCTTGCTTTTGCCCACCAAAATCTTGGGTAGTTAAGAGTTGGTGAATCTGAGGACATAAAGGATTTGTTGAGAATTATTGCACTCACAATTCAAAAATAAGAAATATATACTTAAGGGAAAATAAACAAACAATCATTTTTAAAACTAAATAATAAAAAAAGACTTACAAAGCAGAGGAGAGAATATGAGCATGTCTTGAATAATTTCACCAATGTGATTGGATTCTGCTGAGGAACGTCACTTCTTGTTTTGGGTAACTGTATTTCCTCAGAGTGCAGTCTTACAAATTTATATGTTCTATAAAATCTTAGCTACCTGGCGTGTTAATTAAGAGGAATGATTGTATCACACTGCCCCTTTCCCACTCAGAAGCATTTTATATGTGTGTTCTCTTTGGCACTGTACTCTTTCTGCTGTGACCAGCATTTGGTGTGTGATAGGACTTTTAAATCTTCTTTACCCTGGAAAGTGACCTCTTCCACTGTTGAGCCAGAGCTGAAAATATCTCTGTTGCATAGCACCATAACACTTCCTGCAAAATACCATTAAACATTCCCACCCTCCACCCAGCATTGACATATATAACATCACTGCTATTCTTTGCAGACTTACAGATAGGAAAGATAATATTTTCAGAGGACTTTATTATGAGTGTGACCCACTGTGTCTATGGAGAAGCAACCTGTGTGTCCCCCCACAAAGGAGAAAAAAAAAACATGTAATGGAAAAGAACGATCCAGGATTTATGTCCCATCTAGCTGGGTAATCAGAGAGATAATTTAATAGCTAGTTAGGAGTCACTCCCCTCTAGTCGGTCCAAACTTCTTGTCATAGAAGTGTTATTTAGAAGTGGACTTAAGCATCCTTGAATTTTGAGAACCTATGGCAGAGGACATGTATTAGTCTATTTCTCTTTGATTATGAAAATGTGGTTGTAATTTGATCAAAAAAGGATTTACAAGCTGACAGAAGGTAAGATAGGCAATATTTGGGGATAGAGATTGGTCAGAACAGATCACATTCACGTGTTGAGAAATAAATTACTTGTAGGCTTAACATTAGCGTTTATTTGTATGCTTCCCCCCTAAACATTTATTCTCTGTAAACAGTTATATAGGTCACTCTATCTCAAATGTTAGGGAAAAAACATTCAAGTTCTTTCTTCAAATGAAATCTTAGGCAAAGTTCAAAAGAAGTGTGATGATACCATGCAATGGAGATATTTTTGTGTTTATATTGGGGGAGAACAAAGTAGGGTTGGGGTGTCTGAGACCTACCTCTTCCTACTTTGGTGTGTGAGAGGCACCTGGGACAGGTAAATATAGGAGGTTGCAACTCACAGTTTGAAAACCACTGACCTAAGTGATCCACAGGGTTCTTCTGAAAAGTGTTATTTTTTGATGTCTGATATGAGGATATTTGATGCCTGTGAGTTTAACCTCTTTTAGTTTATTTAGCGAAAAATTGTAACTGCCGGTGTGTTCCCAAGTCACTTCCATTGTTTGTCTTGTTAACTTCATTTTTTCATAGTGGCTTCTTGGGATAGTTGCATGTCCTCCTTTCGGATGATGTCATATTATGGTTTATGTGGTTGAAATGTTTTCTGCTACCCACAAAAAATTAAGAACTTCCAAAAGTTCATTATCCCCAGGGTTTTATCCACTGAGTTCTTTTATAGGAGATGGTCACATCCATGCAGAAAGAGTACATGTTGAAACTGCCACATAAAGGATTGCAAGATCTAATGGGAGAGTTGTCCAGAGTGCCGTCCAAGGTTCTCTTCAGCTCTGAGCCCCTGTGACTGACTGACTAGGAGGAAGTGTGTGTGTGTGTGTGTGTGTGTGTGTGTGTGTGTGTGTTTGGTGCCTAGGAGAAGCAGCATGAACGCTGGGGAAAAAGCATCTGGAGAGACCTAAGTAGTACACCTGTTGCCACTGCTGTTTGGCTAAGCTCCTTACCTAGATTTCTCCCTCAGTCTCCTCAAGTAAGACAGAGATACCTGTTAATTGGAGGTACAGTGTGGTAGGACACTTTGGATCAAGACAGACCTGAGCTTGTTTTGCCACTTAGTACCTTAAGCCTGATTCTTAGCCTTGCTAAACTTCACCACTCAATGGGAAAAATAATGTCCCTTGGGATTGTTTGAAAGGATTCCATGAGCTGATGAATTAAAGTGCTTAGCATCATGCCTGGCAGTAGTAGCTGCCCTGTGAGTGGTAGCTGCTGTAGGCATCACCTGCATCAGCAGCATCAATTGGCATGTTCCTCAAAGGGGTGATTAGGAAAGCAGATGATTTGAATGAAAAGGAAAAAAAGTGTTTTGAAAAGTAACAAGGTGTTCTATAATTCTAAGACATTTCTGTATTATCATTTCTTGTGTATGTTAGTGGGTGTCCCCGTTCCTGCTGATTTTTAAAATGACTTTCTTAAACACTGTTTTCTTTCCCAAGTTAGGATTTAGAAAGTATGTCTTCTATTAATCCCGCTTTTTTCTCACATGAGCTTCTTGCTGTGTTGCAGGTAGAGCAGGCAGAGTGCAGCGGAGGCCTCTGGCGCTGCCGCCATGCCGTTCCCGTTCGGGAAGTCTCACAAATCTCCAGCAGACATTGTGAAGAACCTGAAAGAGAGCATGGCTGTTCTGGAAAAGCAAGACATTTCTGACAAAAAAGCAGAAAAGGTATGCATTTTGGCTTTATTTATATTTGAAATCTCTTAATTAGGAGCGAGTGCAAGACAACTCATGAGGTAACTTTAAAAAATAAATCCCAATTTGGGTTTATTTGGGGTTTTTAAAATGGAGTCCTAAAGCAGCCTATGATGCTGCTGAAACACAAAGTTTTCTTCTGTACTTCCGTCTAACAAAATAGTTCTTTTTTCTCAGTTTTTCAATTTAAGTTTCCAAGTTTATTTAAATTACTTATTTCATTCTCGAAGTGTGTCTTCTGATTCTTGTAATCAGTGTTTCCACTGGCAGTCTTCCTGGGAAGATTCCTCTTCTGGTTTTCTTTCTGCATTCTCTGTGTCCATGCCAGGTACCTCCATCTACCCAGTCACCCCAGTCCAACGCCTGACTTTCATCCCATTTGTGTCTTGCCCCCATTCCCTAAAACGTCATTTTTCACTAAATATTGTTCAGCTTCCTAAACCATTTATGAATGAATTCTGACTTCCATTTCTTGCAGAAGATCATCATACTCTTTGTGGACCTTAGCAATAGCCTTCTTACTGAACTTTCTAAAATATCTTCCCTGCTTTATTTTTTCACTGGAGACTTCTCTCATAACACACAAGACCCTTCGTGATCTGGTCTTTGCTTCTCTAGGTAAATTGTACTGGTTGAGTTTCACTTATCCAAGATGCATGGGACCAGAAGTGTTTTGGATTTTGGATTTTTTCAGATTTTTAGAATATTTGCATATATGTGTGTGTGTGTGTGTGTATGTGTGTGTGTATATGTGTATATATATATATATATATATATATATAAAACAAGAAGTCTTGGGGATGGGACCTAAATCCAAACATGAAATTCGTTTGTGTTTCACATATACCTTATACACATAGGCTGAAGGTAATTTTATATAATATTTGTGCATGAAATAAAGTTTGTGTACATTGAACCATCAGAAAGCAAAGATGACACTATCTCAGCCACCCATGTGAACAATCTGGTTGTTTGGCATCACCATCATTCCTGACTCTGAATTTATATGCTTCCAATAAACAATCATTTTTTTATACTTATATACATATATAATTACTTAACAGTAAAAAATATGTACCATTAATACTGTGAAAAAATAATGTGTCCAGGGTAACTAAGCAGCACAGCAGCATCACCAGAATCACCAGAATACCTGTAGCAGCTGTTAAACAACAGCACCAGCAAACAAGGGCAGACTTTTTGTCTCCATTTACAATGCTGTGTTTTTATTAAAAAGTTACTAGACACTGTATTTTATTTTTTTAGATGAGAAGAAACATTAGAAGCAGTTGAGGGACCAGGAGTGGGTACTCCAATAATGCGGGGGCATTCTGCTTAATGGCTTTTTAAAATGTTTCCTCCAGAGTCATCTGCCTCATTAACAGTGGTGCTTGTCTTAGAACTCTCTTTGATTTTATAAGCTGATATGATTTCTTGTTCTATTATGAATGCACATTGCTCTAGGCCTTCAGTAAGCCCATCACACATTTTCACCATGTCATTTATAGACACTTTTTCTGCCAGTGTTAATGTCATCTTCATTGTTGTGTGCCTGTGTTTTGACTGCAACCTGTCACATGAGGTCAGGTGTGGAATTTTCCATTTGTGGCATCAAGACAGTGCTCAAAAAGTTTGAGATTTGGGAGCATTTCAGATTCTCCTGTTAGGGATGTTCAACCTGTAACCCTTCTCTCTCTTACTCTGTAGGCTCCAGCAGTCTCAACTAAATTAAATTACCATATACTGTTTTTAATGCCTTTGTCTTGTTCCTTCTGCCTGAAATCTTGTTCACCCTTGTTTGTCCCATTCCTCTTTACTACCCCATACATTTCGTTTTCCAAGATGACTTCCCAGAATATTCCCTCTCCTTTCCCAACCTCACCCCCCTTAAACAAATTCTCTACCATTTGGGCACCTCTCTGGAAAACATCAGAAAATGCTGCCATCTTCAACCTGATTTTGTTTTTGCTGTATTTTTGTCTCTCTTCCTAGACCATGAGTTATTTGACCAGTGTGTCATTTCTGGCCTACATGTATCCCCCATAGTACCTTACTGTCATGGGCTAGATGCCTGCTGTTTATTGAACCAGTGTTTGATTAGAATGAAATCTTCCACTTTATCTTTTCTTTAGGAGGCTTCCTGTCTTGGAATGAAGGTTAGACTGCTTAACTACCACCATCTTTTTAAGTCTAAGACTCTGTAATTACCTGTGTTCTGACAAGGAAAAAAACAATCATGGGATTAAGATTTCTAATTATAGGCTATTGAGTTTGTATATTTTTCTTGTATTGGATGCAATCTACAATTCATAAAATTTTCTATAAGTCAGCTTTAGATTTTCCATGGAAATTCTAGACAGTTTCTTCCATATCTACAATAAAAGCTGTAGATAAAATTTAATATATTAAAGCTTATTTTTAAAATTCTTTGTAATTAAGAAGAATTTTGCCTTTGGTTTAAATTAAATGCAGTGTAGTTCCATAGTTCAAAAATCAAAAAGTAAACATTGAGAAATATTATTCCCACCCCCTTCTTCTTCTCACCTGATGGATAACTACTTTATTACTTTCTTGTATTTCTTTATCCAGATAAAAGAAATATGAACACATTCTTATTTTTCTTCTTTTTGTACACAAAATGCAGCATGCTATATACTATTCTATATAGCTTTCTACTGTTAAATAACTCTCACAGAAATTGTTATTCTAACAATTTTAGCTGTTTATCCTCAGCTAAAATTTGTCCTTTGGGTCTAGGGAGGGATGCAAGAGGATTTAAAAATATATATATGGGGGGTGTGTGTGTGTGTATTTTTTTTAAGAGACTGGGTCTAAACTTCTGTACTCAAGCAATCCTCCTGCCTCAGCCCCTGAAATAGCTAAGACTACAGGTGCACACCACCATGCCCAGCTAATTTTTAAATTTTTTTTTTTTAGAGATGGGATCTTGCTATGTTGCCCAGTCTGGTCTTGAACTCTCAGCCTCAAGTGATTCTCCTGCCTTGGCCTCCCAAAGTGCTGGCATTACAGTCGTGAGCCACCACACCTAGCTGGATTTAAAACATTTTTGTCTTTATGTTTTATTTTTGCTTTGAAATCCTCAGAAATATTTGATGCTTTCTTTACTTCTTAGATAGAATGTCATAATCATTGTTTGATTTGGGATTCTCATTATAAATATTATTATACTGCAGTGTAGTATGGGTGCCTTCAGGTGAGTTTGAGGAGTATATGACTGATTATTCCTACTCTAAATGCTCCCAGCTTCTGTGCTTATCACTTAGCATTCCTCCTTTGTTTGTGTTTTCCTTTATTACTTTATTGTGATCTTTTGGTATGTGCTGCTGGCTGATCTTATCCTTATCCAGCTTCTTTTCGTTTTCTCATTCTGTTCAATGTTTCTAATGCCCTTTGGACTGGGAAACCAGGCTAATTGAACCAATTTGTATTAAGGGAATATAGATTCTGAGAGAACTGGGTAAGGTAAGTGATATTGTAAACCCAGGATTTGAGTTCTTCTCCCATCTTATTTGCCAATGGAATATAAAAATATGAAAAGTCTAGTTCCAAAAACCAGACACAAGTGTCCTCAGGAAGTTAGTGGGGACGTTTGACTGAACCACATTCACAACTGCTAACTAAGAGAGTAGGAGTACATAGCTTGGCCTCCCTGTCACTCTTGGACACGTACAACTTCAGGAAGCACTTAGCAGTCCTCACAGTCTCCAGTGTTTCCATGAGGTGGGGGCATCTACAGCTAGTAGGAAGCAGGTAGGGCACCTATGACTAGTACCTGGGCTAAAGAGGCAACGTGAGGGAGACAGCAGACTCCACAGAATGGACGTGATACCTGTCTGCTGGAACTGCCTTCAGCTGTGAGTTCCTTCATCCATATCCTGAAACTGCTAATTTATGAAAGGATAATGTGTGTGTTCCGTAAATTAAAAATGATCCATCTTCTTTTGTCTGTGCCTAAATATACTATCCACACATTAAATTCATTCTGTTTGTCAAAATAACATTGAATACCTACTGTGTGCTGGATCAGATTTTAGGCACTAGGAATATGGTGCTCAGTAAGATGGGCAAGGTCTCTACTCTTGGAGCTTCCATTCTAATTGAGAAAGATGGATGATAAACAGGTAAACACAGAACTGAACAAGAATTTCAGATGGTAGCATTACAAAAACAATAAAATGGACTGATGTGATGGTAGAGCACACTTTTAAATTTTTTGGTCTCAAGATCCCTTTTACACTCTTAATTTATTGAGGACCTAAAAGAGCTTTGTGTAGGTAGGTTATCTACTAATATTATCCTAATAGGTTCACTTCATTCATTTTTGAGAAAACATCTGCCAAATATTCAAGTCTGAGTACTTTGTCAGTTTTTCTTCCAAGTACAAATGATATTCCATAAAAGAGTGGCTAGTTAACTTATAGTTCAGTCATACAAGTGCTTTTCTTTAAGGCAATCTGTCATGTTTCATAAGGAGCCAAAGGTACTCTCTATATACTTCCCATTTGTTACACCAAATGTTAAAAATATGTATGTGTACTCATAGGTCAAGATTTAATAAAATTAATTCTTTACTGCTTCTTCATGAGCATTCTTAAGTGAAACTGGCTTTCTTTTTTTAACTGAGTGCATGGTGATGAAGACTGCAGTGACTGCTGTTACAGTCACTGCCTTGATTCATGCCGGGGTGTCAGCACCATCAAGCAAATACTAGTACAATGGGCAAAAGGCAGATAATGTCTTAGTACTCATATAAAAACAGTTTTGACCTTGCAGACCTCAAGGGACCATACTTTGAAATGTACTGTGATAGTTAATGGAAGATGTGTAGGTGGGTGGGTGGGTGGCTGCAGGTAGGGGGAATGTCCTAATTTACATGGGTTGTATGGGGAAAGTCTCGAGAAGGTGACATTGGAAATGAGTCCTACAGTGATACAAGGCAAGTTTAGTCTGATGGAATCCATGTCATCTTCTTGACTAAATCAGTGATTTTTTTCAACCAGAGACACGTTTGCCCTCAAAGAGGACACTTTTAATGTCAGGAGACATTTTTGGTTGTAATACTAGGGGAGGGCTGCTACTGGCATCTAGTTATTACAGGCCAGAGATGCTGCTAAACATGGAGTAAATAGTATACCTCACCCCATACAACGAAGATTAACTGGCCAAAAATGTCAGTAATTCTGAGGTTGAGAACTGCTGCTCTAAACCAGCATTAAAAAGGATAGACCTCCTGGCCGGGCGCGGTGGCTCACGCTTGTAATCCTAGCACTCTGGGAGGCCGA
>VBSM01003186.1:247380-318537 GCA_008086735.1 Cheirogaleus medius
AAAAAAAAAAAAAAAGGATAGACCTCCTGCCATTAGGATAAACAAAACAAAAAAATATAGTTGAATTTATGAAAAGAAAATTTCAATTCAAAAGAAGGGGACAACTCTGAAGAGCAATTCATGCAAATTACTTATGCCAAAATAGATTAAGACTAGGAGGGGGAAAACCCTGGAATTTCTTTCTTATCAAACTCAAAAGGAAGTAGCAACTAATGCAAATGGTGAATAAGAGGGAACTGAGAGACCTGAAAATAATGGAAAGATGAAAATCTGTTCACTAAATTAAAAACATGAAAAACAACTTTGATATCATACTGAAAACCTGACAGTAGCCCCTTAAACCAGGGTGTCTTCCTACCTGTTGATTAGCATTATTCTTGAAATTCTAGCCATTGCATAAAGAAATGTTTTAGAAATAGAAAATATAGCTATTGCAAATAAAAAGGGAAAGTTACAGTGTTGAGCTATTCATAAATGTTTATAAAATGCAAGAGAATCAAAGGGAATATGAGAGTTTTTTAGGATGGCTAAATGAATAGAATATTTGTAGCTTCCCTAAATGCCAACTGTAACTATCTAGAAATTATAATTTTATAATAGAGTCTCTCATTCACTATAACAACAAAAAGTATAAGATGTCCAGAAACACTTTCATGAGAAAGAGTGCTGAGCCTATATGAAGAAAACTACAGAACCTTATTCTGAGACACAAAAGAATACTTGGTCTGTGTTATCAGCTGTAAAGATAGAACATAGGTACGATGCCATTTCTTTCCAAATTAATTTTATGCTTAAAGCAACTCTATTCAGATCACAGCAGGATCTTTTTTGAAACTTAACAGATATAAACTCTACTGTCTTTTGAAGCAAAACACACACTTCAAAACCTATTCTACTCCTATTCTTCACACTCATGGTTAAGAGGAATCTGTCTTCCAGTTTTTCAGGCCAAAAGTCTTAAGATTCATCCATGACTTTTTTCTCATTCCCCAAATCCATCTACTTCATCTGAGAAAAAAATAAGTAAATAAAAAATCCAAAATCTAACCACTTCTCCCCATTTTCCTTGTTACACCCCAGTCTAGGCTATCATTATATCTGCTCTGGGTTACTGTAGTGTCCTTCTAACTGGTCTCCCTTGTCTCCCTACAGCCATAGTGATTCTTTGAAAATATGAGTCAAATAATATTTTCCTTAGAGTATAAGTCAAAGTCCTAATAGGGGCCTAAAGTAAGTCCTACAGGCAAATCTTGCCTAGGCCTATTTTTGTAAGTCTCATGAGCTAAGAATGGCTTTTACATTTTTAAAAGGTTGGTTAAAAAAGAAGTGTATGTGACAGAAACCTTATATGGCCTGCAAAGCCTAAAATTTTTTTTTTCAGCATATTACAGGGGTACAAATATTTAGCTTACATGTATTGCCTTTGCCCTGCCCAAGTCAGAACTTCCAGCATATCCATCCCGCAGACGGTGTGCCCCACACCGATTAAGTGTGAATATACCCATCCCCTCCTTTCCCCTCCCACCTGCCCAACACCCAATGGATGTTACTGCTATATGTGCACATAAGTATTGACCTGTTAATACCAATTTGATGGTGAGTACATGTGGTGCTTCCATTCTTGTGTTACTTCACTTAGTAGAATGGGCTCCAGCACTATCCAGGATAATACAATAGGTGCTAGATCACCATTGTTTTTTGTGGCTAAGTAGTACTCCATGGTATACATATACCACATTTTATTAATCCACTCATGTATTGATGGGCACTTGGGTTGTTTCCACGTCTTTGCAATTGTGAATTATGCTACTATAAACATTCAAGTGCCTAAAATATTAACTATCTGCCCTTTTGCAGAAAAATAAATGCTGACTCCTTCCCTGGACAGTCAGGCCTATGATGTTAGCCATCTCTTCTCCTAATACTCTTCCCACATTGGCCTCCTTTCCTCTTGCACTTCATTCACACTGCTGCCTAGAGGCCTTTGCGTTTGGCTGTTTTCTTTGCCTGGAATGTTCTTTCTCCAGCTCTCTACTTGGTGGACTCCCTGTCTTTTTCAAGTCTTTGCTCAAATGCCTCTTTTCACTGGACCCTCTATTTAAAATACATGCCTGCCCTATGGCACTCCTGTTCTCTCTTATCATGCTCTATTTCTCTGTAAAATATACTTAATGATATTTTATTATTTTCTCCCATGTTAGAATATAAGCCTTCAAAGATAGAGCTCAGTAAATAGTTGTATTTATTGAAGATGGAATAGAAAGAGCTAGCATGAAACACTGCCACCTTATTTATTCTCTTCTAACTACTTAATATCTGCTGAATTAGACAAAACATTTTGCTAAGAATATTGTAACAATTTGTATATTGAGTTTGTGACTTAGAGAGTACCATAGCCACGTATCTTTTCTGGATTCTGTGACAGTGGCCAAGTACTGTATCATATTTCCTTTTACTGCTACAACCCCCAGAATTAGTAAGATAAATGACTTTTCTCAAGAGATCTACACTGCTGGTCCTAGTGTTGTCCATATAGTTTTACGGTTTATTATTTTCCCCTACAGTTAAGGATAATCAGGGGACATTTTCTACAATTAGATGAATAATTACACCCAATTTATCTGATGATTAAATCACCATGAGCTTGTTGGTTCTGGTGATATACAAGATACAGTACTCATCTATAAACTGACATTTATTGTGCTTATATGAGAATTAAAGAATGACAAAAATTCAGGAGGATAGCAAATTCCTCCTGGGTGACTGAATCAGGGTCCAAGGAAGGGTCAGTTAGCTAGGGGTAGTGGGGCAGTGGTTGGAGGGAGTGTATAATATTAACAGATAAAACACAGTACAGATAAAAGTATAGTACTCAATCTAAAAAAATTTACTAGATGCAATGAAGAAAATAAAACAATCATTAAAAATATTTGATTATCTAAAAGGCAGATAAAGAAGAAAAGGATTAAATAACAGATGGGACATAGAAAACAGGTAGCAAGATGATAGACTCAAATGTACTGTTTCAGTAATCACATTAAATATAAATGGTCTGAACACCTCATTTAAAGACAGAGATTGTCAGATTGGACAAAAAAGTTCCCATTATGTATTGCCTATAAGAAATGTACTTTACAGGTAACAACGCAAGTAGATTAAAAGTCAAGAATGGAAAAAGATATACTTTAATACTCATCAAAAGAAAGCTAGAGTGGCTCTGAGAAATCTTTGCAAAGCATATATATGATAAAAGATTGCATCCAAAATATATAAAGAGCTCTGAAAGCTTAACAAGAAAACAGTCCAGTAAAAAGTGGACAAGAGATTTGTATATACGCTTCACCAAAGGAGATATGCAGATACCATATATATATGTATATATAGGCACTTGAAAAGATGTTAATTGTTAGGCAGGCGTCCTCAAACTACAGCCCGCGGGCCACATGCGGGTGTTTTTGCCCATTTGTTTTTTTTACTTCAAAATAAGATATGTGCAGTGTGCATAGGAATTTGTTCATAGTTTTTTTTAAACTATAGTCTGGCCCTTCAACGGTCTGAGGGACAGTGAACTGGCCCCCTGTTTAAAAAGTTTGAGGACCCCTGCGTTAGGGAGTTGCAATATGAAACCATAATGAGATACCACCACACAGCTATTAGAATAGTTAAGATTGAAAATACTTACTCTACCAAATGTTGATGAGGATGCAGACAACTGGAACTGCTGGTGGGAATGTAAGATGGTACAACCACTTTGGAAAACAGTTTGGCAGTTTTTTAAAAACTAAATTTGAGTCAACTATGTGATCTAACCATTCCACTCCTGTAAGTATTTTACCCAAGAGAACAAGAAATGTATGTCCACATAAAGACTTGGCTGTAAATGCTCGTAGCAGCTTTATTTTTAATAACCTCAAACAGGAAATAGCCCGGGTGCATGGATAAACTAACTGTGGTACAGCAACATAATGGAATACTACTCAGCAATTAAAAAAAGAATGAACTATTGCTATACAACAACATGGATTAATCTCTAATTATGTTGAACGAAATAAGCCAGACTATAAAGAGTATATAATGTGTGACTCTTTTGTACAAAACTGTAGAAAATGAAACTGATCCATAATTACAGAAAGCAGATCAGTAGTTGCTTTGGGGCTGGCAAGGAACAGCAGGGTGGGTGAAGGAAGGGGACTACAAAGGCGTGTCAGGAAACTTTTGGTGGTGATATGTTCATTGTCTTGATGGTTTCATGGGTGTATACATACTTTTAGATTCCATCTCACATCTTTGTCTTCATTTGCTTTGATATAGGACTTTCATAGTAGATCGTACACTTTAAATATGTGGAGTTGTGTTAGTTGTAACTCAACAGAGAAGTAGGAAAGACTGTGTACCAACTGAAGCAGATGTGGCTTAGAAACCACATATGTATGCCTTAAGAATAAACAATATAATGAAGCACCCAGAAAGGCTATTGAAAGGCTAGACTGCAATAACAGAAATACACTATTGAAATTCAAAGTGATAATCTTCTGCGCTGTGGGGGCAAGTCCACACTTGAGGATGTGGAAACTGGAGTGTGTTGAGAGAGGCGTGAACAGGCTGGCATGGAAATTCAAACCTCTGCCATGAGGAACAGTTGAATGAACTGGAGATGTGAGGCGCAGCATGGAGAGAATAAGAGTTGAGCAGAGTAGCTTTGTAGAATGGAATTACTCACTATAGCTCTTAGTAGTATGTTTTTGGGGGACCATCTAATGTGAGGAAAGGGTTAAACAGTTTTTCACACCATGGCAGGAGATAGAATTCAGTGGAAGGAAAACAGAAAGTCCATTTTTTTCTTGATATTTGGAAAGTAATAGGTGTAAGTTGGCTTTCTCAGGAGATAGCAAGTTTTTCGTCTCTGGAGACATATCACCATGGGCTAGGTGTCCATTTAGTTAAGTGTTGTAGGAGGAATTCAAGCTTTGCATCTTTGACGCATCCTTACAATGATAAAACACCACACTTCGCAAGGTAACTTAGTAGAGAGGCCTCCATCTTATTTTGAGGTAGAATAGGTTCCTGTTGTTATTCTTACAGTGTGGATGAAGAAAGCTGTTGTTTCTTAGGTAACCCATTACATTACAGTCAGAGACAGAATTCACACCCAGCTCTGCCAAACCTATGGTCTTGCCTATTTCTGCTTTATTTGTTATATCCGTGGGCATTTTCCCAGTCATTTCTTGTGATCTTCTAGATGAAATGATAGATACAACAGTTGAGTATTTATTTCTTTATTTGTAATGTGTTGATATTTTTACTTGTTTTATATGGTACACAGCTGCCACGTTAAGAATTATGTATGATACAAATAGATTAGTCCCTTAGGAACTATGCCACAGCTTTTCAATGACTTTGTGCAAAACTAATTTTCTTACACCTTTAAAAAAAATGGTTTATCTTACCATCTTTATTTTTAGGTAACTGGGGGATGGAGTTCGGGTGGGACTTGTTCTTTCACTGCTAATAGCCAAACAGATGTGGTGTGTGTAACGACTGTTTACACACTCTTTGCCCACTATATTCTATATAAAGAAGGATGGCTGCCTTGCGCAGCTTATACTTGGTTTCCTTCATCAGCATGAATGCATGTGTTCACAGGGTTGAATGGCTATATTCACTCATTTCATGAGAGGAATATGTTTGCTGGAATATTTAAGAGGGGTTAAGGGAGTAGCAGAGCCTTTTCATAGCATGGCCATTTAACAGTGACTCATGGTTACTAAACTTGTTTAGAGTAATCTTTGACACCAGGAGGTTATTAATAGGTTTTTTTAAGTCCATGATCTTTCAGCTTAGAATACTTAGTTTCTTTATTAAAGGAGAGAGGGGGGTTAAAAGTATTTATCCCAGAATTAATGTGATAATAGAATTGTTCCCATTATCAAATACTTGGCACTAACAGTCTTTGTCAGTTTACTTTTAGATTCCATCTCACATCTTTGTCTTCATTTACTTTGATATAGGATTTTCTTTTTTAAATGAGGTCATTTAATCCCTTTTTGAGAATGAATTGGTATTTAAGGCAACAAATATAGATTGGTATATATTTAGAGGATTCTTATTTAAAATGATTCTTTTGCTAAAGAGTGGGTTTAAAGAAACTCAAAAAAGACAATAGTAAGACATAACAAATGATTTAAGCTTCCCCACTCCCCCTAAATGTGACCTCTTTGAGGCATTTCTCAGTAATGATAACTCATTATAAGTAAATTACAATAAATTTAGTTATGTAAACTAATGGTGAACTGAAGCATGGAAAATTTTGCTTAACAGATCACTTCAAAAGTGTCTCTAAAAAAGATGACTTTATCAACCATGATGCCCATTGGGATTTTTTTCCTTATGTCAGGGTTTCTGTACACAGTCACTGGCAGGACAGAGTTGCTGTCATCAACTGTCATTATCCCTTACAAAGAATTCCCAATTTGATTGAATCCACAGACATTTTAGTGCCTTTGTGTGCGGACAGATAGGCATGTGGATCAAATCTTCTCTCTATTCTTAAGGAGTTTATAATCTAGTAGAAGAAATAGGGATGTAAATAATATAGAGGCACTTGGTATGAATAATAGTCTGTGAGAACCAAGAGGATAAGGCAGTTGCTACCTCTGTTGGGGACAGGTATAGAGATGGCACTAGGTTTGAAGTGACATTTGAGCTGGTTTTAAGCTGTTTGGCAGGCAGAGAGTGAGAAGGAACAGAATGTGAAACAGTGTAAACTATAGCATGTTCAGAAAACAGTGACAAGATCAATGTGACTTTAAGGGGTGGAGATATAGAGGAATGGTGGGAGGTAAGGCTAGAGATGTAAGTTTGACAAGGGCCTTATTTACCAACCTAAAGATATACTGAGGAAGCTAAAGAAGTCTTATGTTGTGGTTTTGCTTTATTTTAAATGTTTATTTTGAAATTATTAATTCACAGGAAGTTACAAAAATGAGTTCCCATGTACTCTTTACCCATTTTTCCCAAATGGTAACATCTCATATAACTACATACAATATCAAAACCAGGAAATTAACATTGGTACAATCCATAGGCCTTACTCAGATTTCAACGGTTTTACAATTTTTGTGGGTGTGGGTATAGCTGTATGCAATTTTTATCAAATTTTGTAACCACCACTACACTCAAGATGTAGAACTGTTCCATCACCACGTTTATAGCCACACTCACCTTTCCCCTATCCCTAGCCCCTGCTGGCAACCGCTAGTTTGTTCTCCAAATCTATAAATTTTGTTATTTCTAGAATGTTACATAAATAGAATCATATAAAATGTAACTATTTGAGATCACTCAGCATAATACCCATGAGATCCATACAAGTAGGTGTGAGTATCAATAGTTCATTGTTTTTGATTGCTGAGTAGTCCTCCATGGGATGGGTGTACCATGGTGTGTTTAACCATTGACCTGTTGAGGAACAGCTAGGCTGTTTTCTGGTTTTTTGCTGTTTCAAATAAAGCTGCCATAAACATTTCTGTACAGGTTTTTGTGTGAAATACAATCCCTGGGTCATATGGTAAGCACATATTTAGTTTTATAAGAAATTACCACACCTTTTTCCAGAGCTGCTGTACCATTTTACATCCCCACAAGCAAGATTTCAAAGTCAGAGCCAGGGAGAGATTGAATATGTATTTGGGAATATAGACGTAATGACTGAAGACGAATTTGGTAAGGGAATTCTAGGGACAAAGATTAGAGGTAAGGAGGAGAAGTAAGTTATGAAACTAGATTTCTAAGAGAATTGAGAGGATTTAATGGTTGTCCACACTCCACTCCTAGTTCACATACCCTTTGACCATCTCTTCTTCTACCCACCAAATATTTATCAAAGCATGAGTTAACAGACTGCATCTCAGGTTGATCCACTACCTGGTTTTCTAAATAAAGTTGTGTTGGAACCCAGCCATGCCCATTCATTTACATACAGGCTATGGCTGCTTTCTTGCTACAGTGGCAGAGTTGAGGACTCATGACAGAAACCATATGGCCGCAAAAAGTTTGCCACCTACTTATCTAGAGAAACTTGATGGATACTTCTGATGCGATAGATTATAGCAAGGATTCTTATTTTGGTTAGAAATTGGGGCAGAGGGCAAGGGGAATTTTTGTTTTGTGTGTATTTGTTTTGTTTGTAAACTTAATGTTCCGCATATATATAGAGGGTATTCTGCAGACGCAGGTAGGCCAGTTTCAGGTCCTCTTTCTCCCTTCATCCACTTTTTTAGTTTTACTTTATCTTAATTTGTACATTGAGATCCTACATAAGATTGGTATTTTTAAAAATGATGGCAGGAGTAGAGAGTGGGATATCAGTGGCCCCCCAAAAGATTTGAAAACCACTGAATTAGGTGACTTCTGACGTCCCTTTCAACACTTAGGGTGCTGTGGTTCTGTACTGCAGCATCACTTCAAACTTAACGTGTGCAACTCAAAATTCATTTTCTCCTTCCCAGAATTGGTCTCTCTCTTCCTGACTCCTTTAAGAAACATTCCCTTTGTATCCCTGGCTCCAAACCTTGGAATCATAAGATTCTTTCTCCTTTAGCTTCTGTTTGCCAGTCTTGTGCAATTTTAATCATTTGCGGGGGGCGGGGGGTTGCAGATTTACAACTTCTTCCTCTTTTTCATAAGCACTTTATAGGCAATGTGGAAATGTATGTGTGTGTGAGAGATCTTTGTTTTCTTCATTAAACCTAATAGTTTTATTCATTTCTATATTTATATCTGTACAAAGTAGTATGTCCTAATATATGTTCATTCAAAAAAATCAGAAAATACAAAAGCGTATAAAGGAAAAATAAAGCTCATCCTTTATTTACTACCACGTGAAATGACTACCATTAATATGGTGGGGTATCCTTATAGATTCTTGTTCATGTTCTAGCTCGTGCCTTCCCTGTTCTGGAGCAGATAAGTAAATAAGTATGGAATCATGCTATTCTGTAACCAGATTTGTTTTTTAATTATGTTAACATCTTTGCATGTCAGTGTAGATCTGAATTATTTTTAAAGCTTGTCAGGATTCTTCCATTTTATGGGTACAGCATGATTTAACTGGTTCAGTAGGATAACTTTTATTTCTGTTCTATTTTATTTCTATTTTTTCTACTTTCATTTCTATTCTATTTTATTTGCTATTGTAAATGACACTGCATGTACTTACATCTTTTTGTATTTGTCTGTTTCCATGAGGTAAATACCTAAAAGTATAATGAGCGAATCAGAAGGATAGTACCTTTTAAAGCTTTTTGATACATTTGCCAAATCGCTCTCCAGTAAAGTTATACCAATTTATTTTCCCACCAGCAGTGTATCAAAAAGTCTTTGCCTCTCATAGGAAGGAAAAAATTTTTATCAGTTTAAGTTTATTATTATTATGAAATAGAATGTTTTTTGTAAAGTGTTTAATTTCTGAATTAGCCATTTCTATACTTTAACCATGTTACTCTTTCTATGTTTGTCTAAGTATGCTTTATATATTAGGTTAGTCTTAACTTGTAACTGTCTATTAAAAATTTGAGGCAACAAGGAGGGCAGCCCCAGACTTGTATCCTGCTAGATATAACCCTGTCCCTCCATCTGTGAATAGCCAGCCACCTTGTCACCTCCGTCTCCTAAGGTGAGGCCAGTTTGGATCCACTGAGTAGCTGGGTCCAGAGGAGGAATGGTTGCGAGGGCCATGGGTACTACAGGAACATGGTCTGGAAGCACTATTGGGCGAGTGGGCTATCTTCTCTAGTCTTCAGAAGTTGTATTTTTGTGTAAGTGCCTTGTGTCTGAATGCTTGCCTCTAGTGATGGTAAAATAGTACAGTAATGGGTACTGTGGGAATATTGGATTTAAGGCAAGAGATTTAATAAGAAACCTCCTGAGTTTTTAGCAGTTTTGGAAAAGGCCATTTATACCAATATTTGGCATACTAACTCTAATTTTCCTGCATTGTTTTATTTTTTAATGGAAAAACAGGCAGTGGAAAGTCTCAGCCTTAGTGCTAGTTGATGAGGTTATTATGGTCACTACTCTTAAAATTTTGAAGTATAGTCATGTGTCACTTAACAGCAGGGATAAGCTCTGAGCAATGTGCCATTAGGTTACTTTGTCGTTATGCAAACATCTATGCTTACACAAACCTAGATGTTGCAGCATACTGCACACCTAGACTATACGGCATAGCCTCTTGCTCCTAGGCTACAAACCTGCACAGCATGTTACTGTACTGAATACCATAGGCAATTGTAACACACCGGCAAGTGTTTGTATATCTAAACTTAGAAAAAGTACAATAAAAATATGATACTATATCTTATGAGAGCATCGTCGTATACATGGTCCATTGTTGACTGAAATGTTGTGCAGTATGTGACCGTAGTTGCCTATCTCCTTATCCTGGGAAGGAAATAAGTTTAGTTTTAATATTGCTATTATTGAGGTGAGCATTAAGTATGAACTTTGGGATACTGGTTACTGTTTAAGTTGATCCTATAACTTAAATATTTTAATTTAGAAATTTCTTAAAGTTAATTAAAAATAAAGTTGTTCTCATTCACTTGTATATCAGTGAGGCTTCATAGTTTAGGATTAATGGGCCTGGCCCCAGTGGGACTTAGGGACTGTACTTCTCAACTTGGAGCCTTGATTCTGAGCAGCTCTGCCAAACCCCAGACTCTTCTCTGTGACTCCACTCTGTTAGGGTGACTCCAAACTCCCACTACATATGGCTGCTAAAAGCAGAGCACACAGGGTAAATCACTTTAAAAGCCATAAGAAAACTAAGAACTTAAACAAAATTCTGCACCTCTCTCCTAGATGAGTCAGCAGTGGGTGATCCACATCACTTTCCTGTCAAGTAAGTGGGCTTGTCACGAGGGGCACTGTTCTCTCACGTGTTTCTCCTCTTGACCGTGTATTTATAAGACAGTTGGCTACTGTTAATAAAGCAGTCTGTGCCCATGAAACATAATATGAGGCTGACTGGCCCATGCAAGTGTACCATCTGTGTCTCGGAACACTGTGTTCAACTAACGAAAACTTTCTAGACAATTCAGTCAATTAACAAAATCATGACGTTATTTCATGTGTAAATCACCATCTTAGACACTGGAGTGGGGATGGGGTGTTATAAAATTATAAACAAGCCTCTCTCAAAGCCTTGAGTATGTTAGGGAAGTTAGAAGTTATAGCACTGAAGTAAGGCTGCAGCCCTGCAGCCATCAGAGGGGAGAGAGCCACTGCAGTGGAACAGGGACTCTGAGGGTAGAGAGGAATTGTGCAGGCGCTCAGGCTTTCAGCTTAGCTTGAGCAGAGACAAAACGTCCAGGGTAAGAGGATGAAAGTAGATGACAGGGCAAAAGAAAATCCAAAGACCTTTATTTGGAATTTGAGATCTTAAGAAATGGAATGGATCTCAGGAGTCATCTGCTCCAGCTCCCTTAGTTATCCGATGTTCCAGTAAGACTTAAGAGGTTTCCATGAGGCCACACAACTGGCAAAATTACACAGGGGAACTTGAGTCAAAGCAAATCTCTTTTTTGTTTAGTGGCCTTGGAACTTGTAGAATGCCCCTTACCTGTGAAGAAAAGGCAAAATAAGAGGATTGATGAATGTGTCAGACTTATATAAATGGTTGCAAAAAGAGCACCTTTTACCCAGCTTCCCTGAATGTCAACATCTTATGTAACCACAGTACAATGATCAAAATCAGGAAAATAACATCGATACAATACTATTAACTAATCCATAGACCTTTTTCAAATTTTATCCATTGTCCCACTAATGTTGTTTTTCTGGACCAGGATCCAATTCATGATCACACATTACGTTTAAGGGGTTGCAACATCTTCTTTAATTTGGAGCAGTTCCTCAGTCTTTGACTTTTGTGACCTTGACATTTTTGAAAAGTACTGGCCAGTTATTTTGTAGAATGTACCTTGATTTGGGTTTGGCTAATGTTTGCTCATGATTCAATGTAATTTAAGCATTTTTGGCAAGAATCCCACAGAGGTGATACGGAAGCGCATGGTATCTGTGGTCCCATTACTGATGATGTGCACTTTGATCACTTGGTTAAGGGTGGTGTCTACCCTAAAAAATTACTATTTTTCCTTTTGTCATTAATAAGTATCTTGGGAAACTGGGCATCTTCTCTAAAAGTTCCTTAAGTGATTCTGAGTATATTGCCAGGGTGGAGACAGAGGATGGCAGAAATACATTAAGATGAGTGAGGAAGTTGAGAATATTTTAACTAGAAAGTCTTATATTAATTAATATGTAAGGAATGAAGCTAGATGTTTAGAGATGGAGTAGAGAAAGAGACACTAAAGCCTCTTAAGGAAAGTGGAGCAGTTTTGAAATATGTGCTGCTAGGAATTACTGGTTAGAAATCAAGCCAGTTGAGAGGAATGTTCCTGAGCTGGATTGAACAGCATGAATTATTAGCGAATCAAGTGTGCACAAGTTCCATCACTTTTTCTACAGTGCTCCGAACCCTGGGAGCTGAAGTAGAGAAAGTTTTGAGTAAAGCATATCCAAGATTGTGTAGGGGAGCCACAAGACTGAGCTGCTAGCATGAGTGGCACTGAATAAAATGTGCAGTCTTAGCAGAACAGGTAATGTGGGCGTTAAAGGGCTAGTAGGCTAGTTGATATATGATGATTTCAGCAGCTTGAAAAGGACAAAGTGTTCCAAGGAGCTTTAAGTGTGAATAGCTTACTTGGTAGGTATGAGGGGACAAACAGGAAGGTGACAAGTAAGAGGGATGTGGTAAGAGGAGCAGAGAACATATTGATATAATGCCTGCAGGCCAGAGGTGGGAGACTGGGCATGGTCCCTAATGCGAGGGGAACCAAGCTAAATCTAAACAAGACCAGAGTTTATATGTTGTGTGTGTGAGTATCTTCAGTCAGTAGATACTTGCTGAAGTGCCTTTTCTTGTGAAATAGTTTACTTAACTTTCCTGATCATCTTTTGATAATAGTTGGACATGTTTGTTTTTATAAAGTGTTTTGTTTAATCTACTTGTAATTGTCCATGTAAATAGGGAACAGAAATCACACACATAGTTGAAATATACATATAATTAAAAGTCATCAATTGAAATATGAACTTAATCTCATTTATCAGGACTGCTAATAATTCAGTTGATTAATTTCAGTTTTTCTTTTATATTGAGCTGCTGATTATCCTATGGTAATCCTTTGATAACTAGCTGTGGGAATGCCCATGTTTAGAAGTCTCTTATTCCCAATGTCCATTATCTGGTTCTGAATAGTTGAGCACCTTCTAGCTGTTAAATCCCATTCCAGTCTTTGGGTTTATACTTGGCATTGTTTGTGGCACAGTTTTTCAAAGTGTAGTTGGTAGAACTACCTACGTATGGAGACCTGCATACTTGGTTATTTGTTAGAAATAAATCTGAAAAAATTTGGATGGGGGAATGTCCTGAGGGATGAAAAAGGGATGAAAAAGAAGAAATAGAAGAAGAAACTAGAAGATAAATCAATTAGTACCAACCTGATAAACATTTTGATCTATTTATCTTGTCCCCTTAATATTTTTGTTTTTTTAAATGTAAAATGTAAATCATCAAACATTCAAACAAGTCTGAAATAGAGCAAGTGAAAAATAAAAGTACTCTTCTTACCCCTCCCCATCAGACCATACTCAGTTTGGTGTGCATTCCCACAGACTGTTTTCTCTGTGAAATCACAGGGGATTAGGTTGTAAATTGAGCACAAGGCAAATCACAACCAAACTTAACCTTTGAAAATCCCTCAGTTGCCCATAGAAAGCAATATCCAGTTGAGTGTACTATGACTCAAGATTTACAACACAGCAAGTATTTCCTCCAGCACTGAAACAGACCCCTCTTTCTTCAGTTGAGTACCAGATGCAGGCTTTCAGTAGGCTCAGCTTGGGGAGATGTCCACACTGTGAGCTGTGCACACACACTGAGGCCTAAGCTCAGGATGTATGCTCAGTAAGTTAAATGGTCAGCATTATTGAGACATACAAGTGGAGACTTTTCCAGTAGGCTGCTGAATGTAGTGGTAAGGCCTGGGAGAAGAGAACTGGATTAGAGATAGGAATCAGTGAGGCATCTGCATTTAGGCGTTAATTAAAGCAGTGGGTGTGGGTGAGATCACTTAGAGACTATAGAATGAGGAGGACCTGGTGGTACCTTGCCTTGAGGAATTCCCTGTGTTTAAAGAAGAATAAGTCTTTGACAGTTGACTTTTCGTTTGATGAAGAAAAAAAAAAAAAAGAAGAAAGAAGAATAAGTCAAAAAAGAAACAAGAGAAGGAACAACTAGCAACCAGAGAGATAGGAGGGAAAATTAGGGTGGTGGTGAGTCACAGAGGCCAGGAGAGGAAGAGTTTTTAAAGGAGAGTGTAATCAACAACTCAGTGAGTGCTGCTGAGAGCTCAGGTGTAATGAAGACAGAAAATTGTATTGAATGGCACGCAGGTCCGTGGTGACTAGCCAAAAGGGTTGGGCCGAAGAGTGAATGAGGAAAAAAATATGGACTATAGCAAATACAGGCAAATGTTTTCAGAGCTTTAGTTATGGGGTGGGCAGGAGCTAGGAGACAACATTTTTTAATTAAAAAATTTTAATAATTTTAAATAATTAAAATTATTTAATTTTGTTAAGGGGGATCTTTATCATGTTTAAAAACTGATAGGGAAAAATGTAGGTGAGGGGGAGTGAACTATATGAGGAGATGAGATAGTAGGCAGGTTGAGTTCCTGAGAAGGGAGGACAAGGAGGGATCCAGAAGCAGGTGAGGAGGAGTATAGGTAGGTGAGTACAGTGGTCAGCTGGAACGGAAAGTCCACTGGTGTTTCTTCCGCACCCATAATGTAACAGTGGCATCTTCTGAAAGGGAAGGGGGCTCTATCTGTGAGTGTAGGTTGCCATTCAACTCAGAAGAGCAATAAATAGCTTTCTAATTATGTCCCTGCCTCTCTCCTCCCTTTTTATAAAGAACAGCTTTATTGAGATATAATTCGCAAGCCATATAATTCACCCATCACCCATTTTAAGTGTACAATTCAGTGGTTTTTATTTTATTCACATATGTGCACAACCATAACCACAGTCAATTATAGAACATTTTATCACTTCAAAAAGAAACCCATGGCCTTTAGCTGTCTACCCCCTTCTTTCTCATTCATGTTTTGCTGTCAGAATAGACTATGATCTGAATTCATATTTAAAATCATATAAATGATTTCAGAGAACAATATAAACTGAGGTATATAAAGGGTTGCTAAGAGCTTTGAAACTTTAAACCAACCAGAGAAGCAAAGGAGGCGAGGCCTACTACTTAGGGTCACTGTTGTAAAATCAACAGATAATACCTTCAGAAAACCTATTAAGTGTCAGATTCTTCCCTGTCAAAATCATCTGAAGGATAAAGTTTAATAAAGTGGAATTGAAAAGGGAACACGTGTAAATAGATTATAAGAGAACACCTATTGTTGCTAATGATTTTCTACTGTCCCAGAAAAATTATGTTCTGGGTTACTTAAAATTTGCATATGGGATGATGAACTGCTGTCTGAAATCTCTGAGGCATTACTGAGAATGGGATAGTAACAGCAGACCAGAAAAGGTAGACTCAGCTTAACATTGATACTGAATTAGGTTTCATAATGAGATTATTAGGATGATTTATAAGCATTTAGAAAAGAGTGTTGTATCAGGAGAAATTAGCATAGGATTAATAAAAGGATCATACCAAATTCATTTCATCTTCTGATAGTCAGGAAATAGGGAAGAAATCATATTTTTATTTTATCAAGGTATCTAACAAAAAGCCTTTTGAATATGATTTGAATAATTGGCTGATAATGAGATTAGTGAGAAGTGTTAAAATCTTC
This sequence comes from Cheirogaleus medius, assembly GCA_008086735.1. NCBI lineage: Eukaryota > Metazoa > Chordata > Mammalia > Primates > Cheirogaleidae > Cheirogaleus > Cheirogaleus medius. The sequence continues at coordinate 263,316 of VBSM01003186.1, forward strand.
ATTGCAGTGTCATTCACTCCAGTTTAAGAATATTTGGAAAGACCTGGCTTCAACAAACAGTGCCTGTGAAAGCCAAAGGGTTAGTTCACTTAGAGCTCTCTTTGAATCAGTTACATGATACAATTGCAAAAATTCTTAAAGGTATTCTTGGGCTGCATTAACATTTTCATCATTCCAAGCAGAAGAGTTGGATAGGGTTAGAACATTAGCCCTGCCTTTTTTAGGATAATTTAAGAAAAGTTTTCTGGAGTAGATGACAATTTAGGAAAGATAGGCAAGCTGCCTTCAAATAGGAGCCTTTATGTGGATGAGACGTTATAATGCCACCTGACCTGCAGTACAGACCCAGGGCCAGCAGCCAGTGTAGTGAAGCAATCTTTGTCTCATTATAAAATTGTCTAACAGCTATCTGATTCTGAAATCTGCTAATACTGCATTACTGAATACTGGAAGTATTTAAGGTGAAGTGATGTGATCATTTAGTAGAAGATTAGAAGCAGGTTGTAGAAGGGAGTACCATGGGACTAGATGATTCTTTAAGTACTGTTACATGCTCATGTTCTGTGAATCTGTGCTAAGTAATCTCCCTGAAGTATTTCTCTTGTCATAAATGGCTTCACTTTTTGTCAAGGGAAAAGAACTCTTCAAAATAAAACTCTGTAAAATACTTAATGAGGTCTATTCTGAGCCAAATTTGAGGACCAGGGCCCAGAGCCACACCCAAGAAGCCTTGAGCAAGTGGACTCACTGTGGTTGGGTTACAATTTGGTTTTACACGTTTCAGGGTGATAGGAATTACACCCTGAATTATATTAGATTAATATAATCTAATTATATTAGATTGTTTAAAGTCACCCATAGCTCACTAAAGAAAAGTCCTTTCCCCCACCCCCATGTTTTATTTCTGCGGTCCTCAACCCCCAGGCTGTGGCCCGATACCGGTCCATGGCCTATTAGGAAACTGGCTGCACCATCACCTCCTGAGCTCCACACCATTGCCCCCCTCCCACAACACCCCCGCCCCATGGAAAAATTGTCTTCCATGAAACCAGTCCCTGGTGCCAAAAAGGTTGGAGACTGTTGTTTTATTTTAGATAGTTTTTATTGTACTGTCTTCATATTTACTAACCTTTATCTCAGACATGGTAGTTTATATTAACTACTTTAATGTACTTGTTTATTAAGTCTACCAGCTGTGTCATTTCCAGGGCTGTTTCTATTGATTAGTTCATTACTGGTCATGTTTTCCAGTTTTGATCCTTTCCAGGCTTGCCTTTAAGCTTTCTTGGGCAGACCAGCGCAGAGTTTGGTCTAGGGCTAATTTTGTATACTTACTGAGGCAAAATCCCGAGTATTCTGCTTGATGTCCTGTGAATATGGAGCTTTTTCCATTTAGGCTGATAGGGACAAGAGCTGTTTCCAGCCGTGTGAGCTCCATGGTTCTGTTGCTGGCCTTGGCTACTTTCCTCTCATACCCGTGCTTATCGGTACTCGCTAAAGATGCGAGTGGGGCTGTGCAGATCTCTGACATGCTCTTTCTGTGTGGCTCTCTCTTCTCTGGTACTCTGCCCTGCAAACTCTAGTCTCCTTGGCCACCCTAGATTCCCAGCTCTGCCCCTCTACTCATGGAGACCACCCATTCTACAGGGCTTCCCTTTCCCTGTGCTGTGGCCTGGCAATAAGCTAGAGCAATTGTAGGGTTCCCCTCATTCATTTCTCTCCTCTCAAGGATCTCTGTCCTGTTTGTCTTGAAGTTCAGCGTTTAAAGTCATTGGTTTCATATACCTTATCCTATTTGTTAATCTTTTTCATGGGGGAAGGTAAATCTGGCCCCTGTTCCTCCATCTTGGCCAGAAGTGGAAGCTCTTTTATGACTTTGTAATTATCCCTAACAACTTAGCTTTGCACTCAAAGCCATTTCAGCTACCTCTCCCTTATCCCTCCATGCCTTTTCTCTGACAGACCCTGTACTTTCCCCTCTCCCTCATCCCCGGCTGGTGCCACTCTTTTCCCTGATACTTGCTTATCAGAGTCTCTTTATTCTCAGAGTCACCTCAGGTGCCTCTTCCATGATGTTTCCCTCCCACTTGAGGAGGACCTGAACCTTTCCCCCGTTCTGTTTCTACCATACATAAACCTGGCTTCCAGTGTTCAGGTGTCTGCTGTGCACAGGCTGGCCTTCCTGTGCAGTAAGCATGTTGGCCCCACGTGTGCACGTGTGCACTATGTCCAGCTCCGGAGGGCAGAGCTGGAGCTTACCCACCTTTGCCTCTTGTACATAGGTCCATAATGTAGAGGGTCTATAATGTAGAGAAAAGTTATTGAACAAATGTAGGTATGTTATATGTTTGTTAAAATGAATTGTTTTTCTCTTCTTCCCCAACCCCTCCCCCCAAAATCAGGCTACAGAAGAAGTTTCCAAAAATCTGGTTGCCATGAAAGAAATTCTGTATGGCACAAATGAAAAAGAGCCACAGACAGAAGCAGTGGCTCAGCTCGCTCAGGAACTATATAATAGCGGGCTCCTCAGCACCCTGGTAGCTGATTTGCAGCTCATTGACTTTGAGGTAAGAAATCAATTTCTTGTTTTTCAAAAACAGCACCCTATTCATAGTCCTATCCCATATGTTCTCTCCTTTGGAGCACCTTAAGTTTCCTATCCGACTGTTGGTGGGAGTCACTGACCTCCATCAGCATGCTTGGGCTGCCTGCCTAATGAGCAGAGCCAGGTCAGGAACTCAAGGTTGTCTCAGGCTTGGGACAGGGTTTCTCCCTCTGTTTCACCACATTGTGTATGGAGTAAAAGACCATAGAATGTTAGAATTTTATTTATTATTTTTTCTGGGTTTTTTTGTTTTGTTTTGTTTTTTCTTTCTTCATGTCTTTAGATTTTTTTATTTTTTCTTTTTTTTGTTGTTTTTTTGGTAGAATGTTAGAATTTTAGAGGTGGATAAGATCTTAGAGAACATCCAGTTACATCTATTTTTTTTTTTTTTTTTTTTTTTACTTGTTGATATTCATTACAGCAGAGATCATATGTGTTTTGTTTGCTCAGCACTGCTTTTGAATTTTAAATTAGTATAACATTTAAATAGCAGGAGATTTTATACACAATTCTGAATTTCTGGTTTCTCTTGAGAAATTTAACTCTGGCAACGTTGGGCCTGTAGTCCTATTTGGCCTCCAGGCTGGACAAAGAGCAGCAGCACAGGGCATCCACGCCTGAGTTTGCTATAGACGGCACAGATTGTACTTCTATCCCAGGGCCTGCTTTACCCATTTGCATCTCCTGCTCTGCCCTGGTAGGCATTTGAGATTGTTACCCAAGCTAGCACAGCTGCCTTGTGCCATGGTAAATATTTAGTGAATTTAATAGTAAGAATAATGGTCCTTGACACCAGTCTGAGTAAACTAGTCTGAGAAGCATATATCATAATGAAGCACTCTGGCACAGTCATGGGCAGTCTCCTCTTTGACTTTTGTCATGAGTGTGCTTTGTTTTAAGCCCCAGTGTCTATCAGCCTGAGCCGTTGGGTATCTGTGCAGGTGCTTACAAGACAGTACATGTTCCAGGGGAGAAAATGACAGACATATAGCCAGATTAAATTTTGGAAGAGAATGAGAAGCTATGGTTCATAGGTTACTTGAACATAATATTGATAATAAAAATTTACTTCTGTCCTATAGAGCAGATAGAACTAGGTTATTTCCATTTATATAGCTGATTACATTGAATAGTGTATCAAATTCTAACAACAAATTTTATTTCTTCTGCTAAGTTAGATTGCACTGGAGCATCTAATTCCTTCTTCTTTGTCTGCCCCCACCCATCCTGCTCCCCAACCTGGACACTGAATTTAATATTTAATATTCATTAGGGATTTTAGAGACATCAACTTAAAAGAAATGTGTGCCATTAGAGATTGCCATTACTGCTCCTGAGCTAGCACAGGCTCCAATATGATCTGTTTGTGCTTTAGGTATACTGAAAAGCTAGCATTTCACTCACTCTTCTTTGTCAGCCTCATAACAGGTGGCCATTCTGAAACATCTCTTGGGGTCTATTTCTCCATTTGTTAATTTCTTGTGCAGCCTTTTGATTGTAAGGTTCACCAAATGGGTTCATCTATTTTGTACAGTGGTGTGATGAAGTTCTGATCTCTGAACTACTGTATCATGTGATACTTAGCATCTTTGTTATTAATATATAAAATCTTTCCTAAGTAGACCTAGTGTAATCAAAAGATATGTCTACTTGTTATTAAAGCTTAGCTTCTTACAGAATTATTTCTTTTTTTAGTAAATGAATTATTGTAACAGCAGAATACAATTTCCCCTCCTTTCATCATTATAAGAGGAAAGTATATCTGTATTATTCACAATGCAAGCATCTAATTTGAAGCTACTTGTTCCATTTGGGTGGGATTCAGATCCCTATAGATTGTTAACATATACCCAGGTTTTGTTTTTCATATCTGAGTCAGCATGATCCTGAGTTAGAAATGATTGAAATTATATGTGAAATGTAGTGAGATTTCACTTTGTCAACACATTGTTCATGTTAAAATAGCATGCTATTAAAACTTAGAATTTGGAATTACAAATGAAGAGATAAAATAAGAAAATTTAATATCTTTGAACATGTTAAAGTCAGATATTCAGTCATAACTGTAAATATACAGTAGCTTTATCTGAGTTTATTTGGGAGAGTGAATGGACATTTTGATGTTTAGTTAGGTAAATATTTTAATGATTGTATTCCTAATAGGGCAAAAAAGACGTGGCTCAAATTTTCAACAATATTCTCAGAAGACAAATTGGTACAAGAACTCCTACTGTTGAATACATCTGCACCCAACAGAATATTTTGTTCATGTTATTGAAAGGGTATGTACAATGTAATAAAATTTTTATTCTTAGTTTAAAATAAAAAGGAAAGATTGCCTTGGGAAAAAAACAGGATGGTGAATGTGGGAAACATTCTGTCTGTAGTTTAGTCAAATAATTTTTCTGTAGGTCTTGAATACATTTCCCTCCTTAAGTTCAACCTGTGAGCTAAATTGAATTTGCAAATCCCCTATAGAGAGTTTAAAATTTGGTTAATTGTGAGCCTTTAAATTCATAAACTGAATATGACTAATGGAAAAAAAATAAGTCTTCTATTGTCTTATTTCTAATCTTTAAGACTAAATTGAAATATCAGTTAAGTCGTGTATTTAAAGACATCTCCTTTGTACATAATATATACACTGTAAGGCAGTATAGGCTGCCTCATGAACAGAGCATGGATGCTCATAGCTTCACTTTGTTTGGTCAACAAGGCATGTGTTTATGATGCAGTACCCTTTGATTTTAGCCCTCTATGTCCATCACTGACCCACTTAATTTGGCAGTTCACAGTGCATCTTCCTGGAGTTACTACTGGACTAAGCAGGCATTAATGTTTGGGTAATCTTGTCAGTTTAAAAGCAAACAAAACTGAAAAAGCCTAAAAACTAAAACTTAAAGAAAAAAAAAAGAAAAAACAAATCCTCTTCTCCCTCATCACTGAGCCTTCCCAACTGGCAAGGTAACCTCCTGTTGTTTCACACAAGAGTTGTCTGCCAGCTCTGGGTATAGTGTGCATCTGTTTGTCCCAGCAGTGGCGGTGTTCTGTTAAACTGGTGGGCAAGCATGTTACTGGCATGACTGTTGGCGTGAATCAGCTTGCTCTCCTCCTGGCTTTATATCTTGCCTCACGATGATTCATATCTCTGTGGTTTAACACTTCCCCCAAGTTCATACTTGTTTAGACAAAGCATGAGTCAGTGCATGTGTTGCAGGCCAGCATTCTGTTTCCTTCTTTCTATTTCTGACCATCATGTTGTTTCTTCAGATATTGCCATACAGAACTTCTGGCATCTAATTTGTTGTATCAATTCGGAGTTGTGGGTGTAAACATGTAATGAGTAGCCTGAAACTCTGGTATTCTTAGACCAGCTTCCAGATGCCTTTGTATATTTCCTTTTCCATAGAAACCAGTGATTATTAAAACCCATAAAGTAGTTAACTCTGCCTACATTTTCACTTTAGAGTAGCCAGAGGTATGTTACGAACATTGTTAAACATCATGTAAAGTTAGATTTTTGAGATACAATTTAAATTTTAAAGCTCTCATATGAGTTGGTCAGAGCAGAAACCTCAGCCAGGAAGGGAGGAGAGGCGTGGAGAATGCAGCTGGTACTGCGATCCAGCAGACCCCTCACTTTGTTGTTGAAAATATACATACAGCTGGAGGGAATGATACAATAAACTCGTCCCCAGCCATAACCCAGCTTCAGCACTTATTAATGTTCTGTCATTCTTGTGTCCACTATTCTTTGCCTCCTTTGTTTCTCCTCACACATGATATCACTTCGGCGTGCATCCCTAGTACATTATACATACACAGTGTAACAGTCACAATACCATTTATAGATCTCCTTGGTTTTCACAAAATGTCACTTTACAGTTAGTTTGTTTAAATCAGGTTCCAAATAAGGTCCACAAACTGCATTTGGTTAATATGACTCTTAGTTCTGTTTTAATCTATAATAGTTAATGCCCTCTTTTATAAAAAAATGCCATTTATATGTTGAAGCAACTGGGTTGTTTTATAGAAAAATCACATATTTTGGATTTGCATTCTTATGGTTTCATTTTCCCCTATTGCTTTAAATTGGTGATTAGCTCTAGACATTTGTTTAGATTCAGATTCACTTAGAGAGGGGCAAGAATTCATCATGAAGAGTGCTTTGTGCTTCCTATTGCATGACACCTATTGTCCCGTTTGTGGTGATGTTTGGATTGACCAGTGGATGCAGGTGTTATTAGTCTGTGATCTATCCATTGCAGAGTTTTCCATTGACTTAATGGTTTTAGTATTCAATGGTCATTGCCTAGGTTCCAAATAGCAATTTCTTGATTCTTTTATTCCTTCTCCATATAATTAAATGTATTTCTTCTATAAAGAGCCTTTCCTCATTGATGACTTAGTTATCCCTAAATACAATCTGTATGGGAAAGACAGATATCATTATACTGAAAAATATAATCAGTTGGTGCCCTGGCCACATCCTTAGATAAGCATTGAATTGTTTAAAGCATCATTATAAACTCTAGTTTTTGTTTTTTAAAAAATATATATTTGATGTGTCTCAATCCATTGCAGTCATTACTTACGTCCAAATTGCCCCATCTTAGGCCACTGGGAACTCCTCCAGATTGGTTCCTATGTCCTTTTGGCAAGACCCCATTAGTCTGTGGTAGCTTCCTTGCTTTCTGGTTCAAGATGACCTTGCTCATTTTATACAGTTCCTGCCAGACCTGGTAACAGCCATTTCTTATTTTTGTTGTTTAATTAGTTTAGGCTACTTACATACAATGTGACTGTCTTCTTAAGCTATAAGTATTTTGAGGTTAGATATTGGGGAGGATATGCTGCTGCTATTAGTATGCATTTAAAATCTTATTGCTAGTGTTAGACTGCATTTGTAGGCAACAGGGTTTTTTACTGGCAATTTAAATGTTAATGTGCTTTCCACTTTAGTGCTAACAGGTTGAACAGCATAACTGTTTGCCTTGTACTCATTGGTTTATGGTTTAATCATTTAGACAAGCTTGACAAACATCCATCAAAACCTGCCCAACTTGTTGAACCAAACTGTCTTACCCTTGGCCTTCTAGTTTCCTGCTTATTAAAGATCAGCAAAGATAAATTGTATGATCAGCCATTTATGAGCAGACATTTCAGATAAGAGCCAGTCAGCAGTCTAGCTGCCATACCTCAAATGATGTAAAGGAATGTGGTTTTGATCTTGTTGAGGATCAATGATAAGCATATGTACAAGAGGATGACGCTATTAGATAACAAATTAGTACTATAGAATTTCAGAGAAAAAAATGTGGTTTTGGTTTAAAAGTTTGCAAGAGTTGGTAAAAGAAGTGGGACTTAAGATTGGAGTTCCCAATAGTTTAAAATTTGTATGGACAGAAAAAAGAGAGAAGCCATCCTTATGGTGTATTGCTGGCAGGAACGAACACAACATGATTGACAACAATAATCTGAAAGGTTTATGGGCCAGTGGGAGATGGAGTTGTGCCAGAGTAGTAGATACGATGAGCAGAAGACTGGACATTGAGCCCACACGTTTGTGTTTATTTGATTACCTAGAAGAAATAATTTTAAGCTCCTAAACTGGAAGTGCTGTTGATAGACTGTGTGTTGGGCAGATTTATTAAGATAGAGCTTGAACAAAGATACTGGTTAAGAGGAAGCATTTGCATTTTTCTGGGTGTGAGTTAATGCAGCCGTGGAGATGGATATAAACAAATGAAACTGAGATATTTCAAAGAAGCATTTTTAAAAGTCTGGTGACACTGAAAATGGGAAGCTTTGGAATGAAGAAGGAAAAAAACCATTTCAAATTAATTTAAATTAAATATTTACAGTTCAGTCCTTCAGTCACACTAGCCAGATTTCAAGTGCTCAGTTAGCTGCACATGGCTAGTAGTTACCGTAATGGACAGCACAGATCTAGAACACTTTCTCCATCACAGAAAGTTCTGTTAGACCTGGTTTAGACCTGGCTATCTAAAACAAAATAATGATGCCAAATTATAGAAAGGAAGAAGCAGCAGAGTTGGGGAGTTATTTTGTGGAGGGCAGTGAGATTTGATTTTAGACATGTTGCATGTATGTAGACCTTTAACTGAAGTTGTCCAGAGGCAACAGAAAATGCCTAACTACAATTCCGGAGTAGACTTGGGGTGCGGTTAGTAGTCATGGTGGGAGCCAGGAGACTGTGTGGGCTTTCATTAGCAGGTTGTAGGCAATTGGTAAAGACCTCAGCTAGCCAAGAAATAGGAACAGTCAGAGATAGAAAGGAGAACTGGGAGAGGTTTTATTTCTTTCTTTTTTTTTAAAGAGAAAATGCAAAGATCAGCACTGTTAGGACACTTAATAAAAGAATCTATGTTATGAGAAAAGATCACTAGTTTTAGCCAAGTGGAGGTCTTTGCTAGCCAATTAGTTATTTCACTAGAGTGTTGGGAAATGGAATTTGACTGCAAGAAACTAGAGGAGAATGGGAGTGGGAAAGAAAGCCAATGCGTGCAGCTTGAAAGGAAGTGGAAGAAAAGAAAGCGATGTGTTGAACAGGGTGGCAGGGTCCAGTCCCAGGACTTGGTGCACGTCAGAAGAGGAAACACCTCTTGCTTGGCTGAGGGGCTTTTTTCTGATCACGGGCAAGGAGGAGGTGAGAGACTCCAAGATGAGCATAGAGGAAGGCTGCATGCAGAAAGCTGGTGAGGGACGAGACACTTTGAGAAATGCTCAGGAGGAGGCTTCCAGTTCTGTGGTGTTTACAGGTGGCTGGGAGTCTCAAAGTACTATTTTGAGTACTGAATTGAAACAATGAAATATAAATGCTATGTATTTGATAGACCTATTTAGATATTCTGAGTTTCTGAATCTAGAAAAATATTTTATATTGTTTTTTGATTCACCTTTTTTTCTGAGTATTGAGAATACCATATTTAAGAGCTAACCACTATACAGAGTGGTATCACCCTAAATACTTCTCTTCAAATCTGTTAGCTTAAATAATGAACTTTTATTCACACAATCATTCTCATGGCTATTTTTCTTTGGTTGAAGGCAGTTATCACCAATCAATGTGTTGTGTGCACTAGAGTAAATTTACCCGAGCACATGTTCTACTTACTCTGAAAGAAATGCCTTGTTTAGGACACATGTCTGCAAACTTCCTATTGTAAAAGTTTGAACTGTTCAGTATTGGAGTTTTAAAAGAGCAATCATGTTTGGGTTTTGTTTGTTTGTTTGTTTGTTTGTTTGTTTTTGCAGGTATGAATCTCCAGAAATAGCTCTAAATTGTGGAATAATGTTAAGAGAATGCATCAGACATGAACCACTTGCAAAAATCATTTTATGGTCGGAACAGTTTTATGATTTCTTCAGATATGTGGAAATGTCAACATTTGACATAGCTTCAGATGCATTTGCCACATTCAAGGTAACATAAAAACTGTAGAATTCTAAGTATACTTGCAAGTTAGATTAACAGGTGTGCTGTTTTTCCTAAGCCCTCCTAAATCTCTACACACAGTTGCCCTCTAGTGGGAAGAGATAAGATATATTTTATATATGTTTGTGTGATTTAGTTATATGCAGTGAAGTCACAGCTTAAAGAGGGTGGAAGAGGAGTTAGATTCTAAAGTCTTTCTAAGAGACAAAAGTCCTGTATGGTCAAAATTATACTTTCCTGTTAGATTGCCCATTAAGTAAGATATACCATATGGTACACATAATAACCAGGTTTTCTCCTGTGTTGGAACATTCTATAGCAGTTTCTTTGGTGAAACACCAGATAAAGTACTTGACTCTGTTCAGGGTCCATGTTAATTTAGATTATACATGTCATTAAATAGTAGAACCACAGTCAGGACAGAGAAACCCACACTGTGGACAGGCCCAGGGGAACAGTCGATTCACCTTTTCCCGCTCCTGCTCACACCAGCGCATATCTGTTAAATGCAGTGTGGATACAGAATCACCTGCACTATTCAAGTTGTTATGTATCCTCCCTACACCCCCATCTACCTTACCTCCCTAGTGTATTTGTATAAATTAAATACACATGTGAGTCCACTGTACAACATGCAGATTTTGTTTTGAGTTGCAAGGTTCTGTGCTATTTAAAGTATAAATAAAAGCAGTAATCTTTATTAGTTTTTTTCACAATGAGAGCAAGCCTTTCTTTGTTACATTTTCTTATATAAAAATGGCTGACCTTATAAATAAATATTTAGAACTATTTTAATATACTCAGTATTTAGCATACTTACATGTAGATGACCACACTCAGAAACCATGAACACAATTACAGTGAGAAGTGGCCACTTTTCTTGGTGACGGTTCAGTTTTATGGTTAAAAAGAGCCCATGAGGAATGAGCACACACCTTGGTCTCTGGGTAAATATGCTGAGCCTCGGAGTAAAATAGGCCCTTAAGATAGGATCTGGCCTGAGGATCTGGTTATTAGGGTTTCACATTGAATAAGGTCATAGCAAAGGAGGTGCCCAGGGGTTATTTCCCAAAACCATGAAAGAGGGTATGTCAGAAGCCTTAAGTAAGACCTCAGATGTTTATATGTCAGTGTACAAAGCAAAATGAAATGAATTTGAGATTATAACCTAGAGTGGTCAATATGATGTCTTAGGTGTCACCGCAGTTGGTGGGATAGGACTCATGATTAGAATACATCGATGGAAGGGTGTGCCCCATTCAGAAGCAGCAGACCCGGCATGGAGGGAGGTGTAGCAGCACCATGTGTCAAGGAGAGATTCCCCTGTGTGGAAGGACAGCCAGGAGCCCGAGAGTGGCAACACTCGGGGCACATGAGGGTGAGGGAAGAGGATTGAGGAGCAGCAGTGGTGTGGGAGAATGCAGCGAGACCCCTGACCACGTGGAGGACATGCTCTTGGCACAGATGGCAGAAGTGGCTCAGGTGAGAGAGATGTGCTGACTACATGCCAGAATGTGATTTGCAGTATCTGACAAAGTCTTGATTGGCCTTGCTGATGATAGCATTTCAGTTATTCTCACCAAGGAGAAAATGGTGGTGACAGAATCACTGTGGGCAAAGCAGCCTTGTCAGGTCATGGTAGCCAGAGAGGAAAAGACTAGGCAGCCAGGCAGGTCTTCTCTGCTTTAAAAAGGGATACTTCACAGCCTGAGCAAGAGCAACACCCTGTCTCTACTAAAAAAATTAGAAAGAAATTAGCTGGACAACTAAAAAAAAAAAAAAAAATATATATATATAAATTAGCTGGGCATGGTGGTGCATGCCTGTAGTCCCAGCTACCCAGGAGGCTGAGGCAGGAGGATCTCTTGAGCCCAGGAGTTTGAGGTTGCTGTGAGCTAGTCTGACTCCATGGCACTCTAGCCTGGGCAACAGAGTGAGACTCTATCTCAAAAAAAAAGTGGGGGGGGATACTTCAGTAAACAACGAAACATTCTAGGGGAGAGCTCTAGGAGAGAGCGCTGAGGGGCAGGTGTGGACCCTGTGTCAGGTGCTCTTGAGTCCACAGAAAGGGGGAGCTGATAAAAGAGGCCTCTGAAGAGAGAGCTCACCAATAAACAAAATGAAGCAGAGCCTGCAACCAAGGCAGTGCATAAGAGAGAGGCACAGCCCTACCATCGTGACCTCAGGGTGGCTAAGCTACCACACAGGCTGGAGCTGCCTCCCCACTTTACCTTAGGAGAATCTGTAGCTAGAGCAAGGAGAGGGGCCAGGAGAGGCAGCGGCACAGCTACATAGCAGAGGCACCGACTAGAAAGAGAGGGAAATTGCTCCTCTCCTTCCTTGCTGGGTCCTCATCGCAGAGGGTATTTTTGTAATGGAAAGGGAGACCAAATCTGTGGTTCATGCTCTCCTTGGAGAATGTGGCAAGAGCTCCCTTCCAGAAAATGTCTTCGACACACAAAAATGTTCAAACAAATGCAGTTCATTCATAACCCTGGATTTAAACCCCCTGAAATAGGTACTGAGTCTTAAAAGGAAATTAGAACTACCTGCTCTAAATGTCCAAGATTCATAGCTTGAATGGATGGATACTGAGCTGGTAAGCCAGATGGCCAATATTTGTTAATGATTTTTTTCTTTTTTGAGGAATTAGAATGGAGAAAGGGCTTTAGAAAACCAACAAATATATTTCCAGTTTTCCAGAATAAAAGAAGATAGGTTAGACTGGTTGAGCTTGGGGCTTGATGTTATACCTATGTAAGTTTCTAGAAAGTATTTCTAAAGAGATGATTTCTGAACATTTTAGAAAGGAAATTGTGTCCCCATAGCCAGCGTGTGTTCACTAAGAGTAGGTTCAGTCATACTGATCTCATAGATGCCAGTGGATCAGGGAGAGAGGGTGGTTTGCCTGGATTCAAACCATCTCTGCTGCTGATTTAACCTCCACTTCTTCATCTGTTAAAATGCAGGTGATAATACAAGCATATCAAAGTCATTGCGCCTCCACACAGTATGTATGCAGTAAATATAAGCTATTAGAATTATGCCTTCATGCTGAGGATATGCTAGATACTGAATAATTCTACAAATCTGTTCTCATGGAAGCAATTTTAAAAAGCTGAGCTAGACGCAGTTTCAGTATAGTGATTCACAGCTAATTGAATGACATATTCATACACCGTTGGCAAATGGATTAGCATCACCCTGGAGAGAAACTTGTAGTGGAACTCCACTGGCAGCCCAGCTGAACATTTTTATTAATGACTGGAAAAAAAGGGTGACAAGGCATACTTATCAAATATGTAGATGCTAGCTATGAAGGGAAAGACAGCAGATAACAGTGGATCCTAAAATTTATGATGATCCAGAGAAGCCAGAATATAACAGGATGAAATTAAATACAGATACCTGAGGTCTTCCACTGGTGGACCCAATTGTATAAATATGGGATGAAGGAGTAAGACATAATAATAGTAGTTAAAACTAAATGAAGTAATTACTCAGTGTAATAATTACTAGAATGTAGGTCATTTCATCTCATACTTAACCCTATGAAGGAAGTATTGTTATTATCTCCTTTACAGATGAGGAAAATGAAGCCTATTGATATTGAGCAAAGTCAGAATTTGAATCCAGGCAGGCTAACTGCAGTGCCCACTCAGAGTGTACAATTCTGAATATGTACAATAAAACAAAACAGTGTGTTGATGCTGCCCTCAAAGCTCCTTGTGACAACACATTGTGTAACCTAAGGAGCTAATTGATGGTCTCACTCCACTATAAGCTTATCAGGTAACAACACATAAATGTGTTCCATTCCAGGCGCTACACTTTAAGAGGCACATAGACAAATAGATGACTTTCAGAAGACAGTAGATGGTGAGGGGGACTCAGAACCCTGTCATTCGAGGAGTGGTTAAAGGAACTGGACGTATTTAGCCTGGAGAAGAGAAGACTCGGTAGGGGCTTGCCATGAGAGTACTACTTGTATTTGAAGTGGGGTCCTATAGAAAATGGACTAAACATATCTGTTGGCTCTGACGGTTTTTGGAAAGAACTTGAGGATAGGTTTGACTCTAGCACAGGAAGAACTTTCTAACTGTAAGAGCTCCAAAGGTGAACTAGCCGCACAATTGGAAGAATTGAGTTCCTTGTCTTTGGACATAGTTGAACATCAAGTAGGAAACGGGGCCGAATAATTTGCCAAGGTGAATGTGAAAATAAGCCCCCCAGTTTAGCAGTATTTCTTCAGGGGTTCCAGGGCTGTTTGTCACATGATGTTTGGGCCCAAACTTAAACTTTTAGGAAGCTTTTTAATTCAGCCCGCCCCAGAAGTTGGCTGCTCAGTCTGCTGGACTTGGTAAATGATCCCTGGTCTTTCTCCAAGTTATGCCAGGGCCCTGGGTAGACTGGAATTCAGATAGGTGTGGGAGATTAGACATCTTTTTCTTCTCCCCTCTGCTGGCTGACAGCAACTCTGCTGGTCTCAGATTACATGTACCCTGTCGGCTTTGTGGATCGCTGACCAGATTCTGACTGCATGCCCTTTGCCCTTCATTTTCTATTTTGTTGGTTTCTAACCAGCCCCAACCCCGTCCCTGCACCCTGCGCTGAGCTCTCCAGAGCTTTTAGCTCTAGCTGCTAGGCTGGTTAAAGGAGTGATTAAAGGAACTGGATATCTCTCAGCAGATAGAGGCACTGCCCAAGTCCCCATCTCTTCCTTTTCCCAGCTTAATGTTAGCCTTATTCTCAGTGCTGGCTCTTAATAGTTGCTCCTTTCCTGCTAGTGCTTCCCCCAGCCACCCACCCCTTCTTACCATCCTATTGTGCATTGGGTCCTACTCCCACTTTGGCAGTCTCAGAGTGCCCCCTTTCAGTCTCTCCTATGCCACGGCCATTGAGACTTGATTCCTAGTTGGCAACAGTTTCCTGAGTTTCCAGATGATAACAAATAGAATCTCCCCTAGAGGGGGAGAAGTTGGAGGTCCCCCTTTTAGTGTGTGGCCCCACTGTGTGCCTCTTTTTCTTTTTTTTAGAAGCCACCATACTTTAGAATCAACTCTGAGCCTCTTGCTCCTTCTTGAGATGTCCTTCAGAGTGAATAGTCACTTTAATCAAACATTCAGTAAAAATCTTTTGTGCAGCATGTTTACACCTAGAAAACCTTTGCTGTATAGAGTAGATACTTTCTACCTACCTATTCTTAAGAACCCAACCCCAGTTGAGAGCCAGCATCTCTTAAGACCCCTCTCCCTTGTCATCCTCTTTCATCAGACTGTGACAGAACAGCAAGCAAGTGGGTTCCTTCTGCTATCCTTCCTCATACTGGCCTCCAGAACGATTTAGCCACAAAAAAGTAGGAGTCACACTCAATCTTGCATGGATCCTGATACACATTAATCCCTTAATTCACGTATTCATTTGTTCATTTCCCATGTCTCTGAGTGCCTGCCCTGGGTGCTGGGCATTCGGTGGTGAACCATACAGCCAAACCCTGCCCTTGCGGCACTTCCACAGAGGGGCACCAGCCATGAACAAACACAATAATGTGTTAAAAGGTGGTAAGTGCTCTTTAACAGGCATGTATTAAATGCCATCTGTGCTTAATACATTCCCCTCCAAGTCTTCATGTTCTTCTCCTTCGCATCTGTCCCCATGGACCAGTGGACTAAGATAATATAAATTCTCCTACCACTGTCCTCCTCTTCCCTAAAGGGGAAACCTTATAGCACCTCTTGCCAAATTCTTGGGGGTACACAAACTCCAGGTTTTCTAATTTTGCCTATTTAGTCCTCAAGGAGGATTTGGAAAAAAATGGGCAGGTTCTTCCTGGGCATCCCTGTTATAATCAGGAAATATGATATATATACCCTATCCAGCAGTGTGAACAACTGTAAATCTTTGGGGTTGGGTTAGAAGCCTTCTTAAAAGCATACTTTGAAGATTGCTTAATGTGATATTTTTCCAAGTAGGCTCCCTGGTTTTATTAATTCTTTCTCAGACTTATTAAATATTAAGCTCTTACTATGTGCTGGGCACTGCATAGGTGCTTGGGATTCAAAGGTTAGTAAAAATAGATACGACCACTGTATTTATGGAATTTATAGACTAGCACAAGAGAGACTTTACTCAGATAATCCCACAAACAGATGTAAAGTCACAGCTGTGACCAGTGCTTTCATGCTGGCGACCTGTCAGGAAGGGCTCCCTGCAGAAGTAATGCTTGAGCTGAGGTGCGAGGGATGAGTACTAGGTAGCCAGGCAGAGGGGAAAGCCTGTTGTATGGAGGCCTTTTGGGAAAGAATGTTAACAGAAGGTAGGTGACAAAAGGGTCCCTACAAAGTCTCGGAGACCTGACAGATCTCTACAAGGGAACTCGAGTTGCTGCGACTTCCATGTTTGTTTTACCGAGGAAAATTACCTAGAGCATTTCTCGAGACCAGTGTTACACTTCAACATACTTCAGGAAACACTGGTTCATTATAACCTGGGCAACCTCAGGAATGAAGACAAGTTAAGGAAAGTTGGTTTGGAGAAAGGAGATTATTACACTAACATCTGTAGTAGTGGTGCTGAAGAGACTTAATTCATTAGTTCTCCAGGTACTGACTGGGCGTTCCTGCTGTCGCCTGTTTTCATTCTCTTTCCCACCTGGTGAGAACAAGACCTAGTCCATTGTGAACTTTTAGGTCCTTGAAGGCAGGGATCATATCTCTTTGTCTTTGAAGCTCTAGCACCTAGAACTTTACCTGGCACATAGTAGATGTTTCTGAATGATTGATCCTCGAGTTGTTTCCTGGGAAAGCTATGGGGTGAGGCATTTCATGATAACGCAGAGTTGGGCCATAGGTCAAACTAATTGTTAATCCTACATTTTTATAGCATTATTTTGCTTACATAGAAACTAATGTTTATATAGGGGGCCTTTAAAGAAACATTCTATCTCTGAAAAAAAGATTACATTAGATATAAAACTGAAAGTAATTAAATTTAGGAGGAAGAAAATAGAACCTCTGATACTTTTTCTAATAAAAGAAATTTCCTCTTTCTCTACCAGGAGCACTAAATGGGTACAGGATTCTGTTTGACATTTACCACTACTGTTAACTTATTTTGCTATACTTCTTTAGTCCTTTTCTTTTAGTTTATGTTTTTATTGCCTTATATGTTTGGGTTTTTTTGTTTTCCTGCTAAGAGCTATAGATTCATGCCTAATTATAATCATTAAAATGGCAATTTCAAATTATTAATGATTTTATTTGCTCTTATAGAATCAGCATTTTGAGTACAATTCATGCTCAAGTGTTAAATATAGTAACTTTTAACAACAGTTTTTATCAGGTAAAATGGCGTGGAATGTTTTAAGATTCTCTTTTCTGAAAAAATTTTGATTGGAGAACAACAGTAAAAACAATTTTTCTTTTTTTAGGATTTACTTACAAGACATAAGTTGCTCAGTGCAGAATTTTTGGAACAGCATTATGATAGAGTAAGTATATGAAATACCATTTCTAAATAACACATTGTAACTTTTGTTACCAGAAATGAAAGATTTAAACTAGATTTTGTACCAGAATATGTATTTTGCAGATATGATGTTTTTAAGTGGTGGTAAGTAGTGCTGTAATCATTTCTCTACTGAAATAGCTTACGGAGTGTTACTTGGTCAGAAGCAGATTTTTTTTTAAGCCAGTCAAATTTAGCAGTTGGGGGTTATATACCAACTTAGTGACACCAGTGTTAATAAAAGCAGATCTTTTTCATTGACACACTACCCCTTACATCTTTTCTTGCTTTGAAAGAGAAAAATAGAGCATTTTTCTGCTACGTAATAGTTCAGTTAAGATAAAATGAAAATATTATCTGACTTTTTAACTTTTCCTTCCTTTCCATCAATTGCCCCACATCCCTGCTGCATACAAACAGAGAGGAAGGGGCGGGAGGCACGGCTGAGGGCGTGGGAGCAGCACTGGCAGAGGGGACAAAGCCGGCTCTGCTCCTGCCCTGCTGCTAACTTCTCTGTGGCCGTGGCCATGGTAGTTAACTGCTTGGGGACTTAGAAATCTGTCCTTATTGCAAAATGAGGACATGGGACTAGCCTTCCAGTGCTGAATCAGTGTCAGACATTCCTGGTAATGGTGTCCCCTAGAAATTTATAAATGATTCTCAGGGTGCTTTGATAACATAATTTCCTTAGACCAGCACAACCGCCTCTAGGGCTAAAGTGGGTTCTGCTTTCCTCAGGAGGGTCTTCTGAGATGCCCACAGGCAATCTCTCCTGCCATAGCGGTTTAACTACAAGTTGTCCAAGACTGACAGGTACCCTTAGAGAAGTTAGAACAATAACAATCCACTCGAAATCCCACAAGATTTGGGTTAGGTTTTAATTCTTCCAGTAGTACGTTTGAATTTTTGAAATTCTAAGTATTGTTAATACTTCATTGTTCACTTTACTATTCAACTAAGTTATAAGATTCTTGGAGACAAAATAACATGTTTTCTCATTCTTTTGTGTTCTTTCTCCCTGTCTTGCCCTTCTACTCCTACAGCATCATAGCACAATGCTGACTGCATACAAGTCCTTCCTAAATAGCCTCATACATGGTTTCAGTGTCACTAGTGCTTTATTTGTATTTCTGCACATGTATTTGGATATGGGTGTGTTTCTTTTCGAATGTTTGCTGGTTAAAAGTGGCAGCACTGTCATTTCATTGGGCCTTTTTACATGAATTAGAAACACGGGCCTGAGTATCACACTGCCTAGAATCTGGCTACAAGTCCCAGCCTTCCCATGTGCTAGTGAGATCTCGGGCAGCTGCTTCATGTACCCTCTGTGCCTTCAGGGTCTTCAGCCCTAAAGAAGGCTCACAGTAGCACTTGCCTGCTGGGGTCAGTGTGAGGATTAGGTAAGAATGTGTATGTGAAGTGTGTGGCGCAGTACCTGGAACATAGGAAGCATTTAATAAATGTTAGCTAATTTATTATTATCACCACATGGTCTCAAAGATTTTTTTTAACATACTGGTATCTCATTTTAAAGCCTACCAAAGCCAATTTCCAAGAAATTTACTGCAGGCAGTGAAATCTGTTTAATCTTGCAGGAAAATAGTTTCCTACCTGTTGTTATTAGTGGATGACATCAGTTAACAGGATGTCATTTTAGAAGAATGTATGTGAGGCAACTAACAAGTATATACAATACAGTCAGATTTGATGGAGGGAGAAGCAAAGTGAGGGATATGGTTAATTTAAATAAAGCCTGAGGTAAGATTATTACACAAAAATGCATGCTCCAAAATCCTGTACACTTTGGCACTGCGCTTTCTAATAATAACCAAAGCATAGAAAGGAACAAAATCAACTAAAAGATCTTTACAATATTTGCAGTGTAAAATATATGTGCTGGTTGTTAAAAAGAAACATAGCCTTTTCTAACACTGGGACCTGAAACAAATTTCTCCCATTGTCCTCTTAAAGCGGAGTCAAATTGCAGTGCTGTGTAGTAGACAGTTACCGTGGTTGACACCACAGTAAGTACAATGCTCAGCAGAAGTGCAGTGCCCTGAGAGCAAGTCTTGGAGTTTCCTAGAGTGAGGTGAGGGGCAAGTGTCTAGGTTTGCTCCCTGACCTCTGTCCTAATCTAGAGAGAAAATCTAACATGTCTTGGGAAAACATGGACTATTCTGGACATACTCTTCATGCGGTTCCCCATGAAAAATTTCTTATAGCCAAGCTTATCCAAAGAATTATGCGGCAGAAAAGCTTAACTTGGATTTTCTGTCAAGAACTTGGGATACACATATTCTGTGTTACTGATTAAAAGATGATCCAATTGTTTTGATCAGTTTAATCATTTGAGGAGAAGATAGAGTTAACAGCTTTTTCTGAAAAGAGGGAGATCTAACTTGCTTGCATATTAAATAGATGGCCATCCCACCTCTGACTGGGATGTGTAGACATCTGGGTCAGCTCTAAATGAAGAGGGCCAGATAATTAATATTTGAGTCTTTGTGGGCCCTGCAGTCTCTGTCTGCTCGCCTGGCTCTTGCAAACAGTCACAAACAATACATAAATAAATAAATGAATTCATTTTCAGGAAACAAACGAGCATGGCCGTGTTATTTGTAAAAACAAGCAGCAGGCTAGATTTGGCCCATGGTCTTAGTTTGCCAACCCCCACTCCAAACCACAGATGAATGGCTGCTGAGGACTCCTCCTAGAAGGTGGGACACATGTAGTTTTCACACAGATGACAAAGCTGGCATCCCCTCGAACTCACCATGACCAGTGAAAAGTCTCAGGAAAGCACCAATCCAACAAAGTCATACTAGTTCTGCAAACTTTTGGAATGTTTTAAATCTCCATAGTTTAAACAAACAAAAAGTATATATAAAATCTTTACACTAACTGGCCTTCTCTGTTTTTGAAGGATAGCCTGGCCCCTGCTGTGTCTCTGTCATTTTTGCTTCCTAGTTTCCTACTTTACTTGGCTTCTACCCCTTACCATTCCAGTGACGCTGTTCTTGCTAGTGACCACCATTTTGGAGATTAGTGGACACTAATCACTTCTTAAATCTGCAGTATTTTGCTCTCCCAGGTCTTCACTCATGCTGTGCCCTTCCTTTCTTATCCCTCAAGAATCTCTTTTCTCCCCATTTCTGAACGAAATCCTTCCTGTCGTCAAGCTTGAGCCTAAGTCCCACATTTTGCAGGACATCTGCTGTAACACAGTGCTGAATTACTCCTCTCTTCTGTTTTTAATTATTTTCCCTCCTTGCTTGGTACGTTGAAAGAACAGGTAACTTTTGTCATTGTGGTTGTGCTTTGGACAAATTGAGTTCTTGTTTATAAAAAATATGAATAACACCAAGAAATGGGAGCTGATTCAACAGTGGAGAAACCACGGGGGGAAAGGGAGTTACGTCTGGGCATATAGAATTGGGTGACAGAGGGGACTAGATTTGCACTCTCCATGGGCCTACCTGGAGCTGGGCGGGGAACAGCAGGTGTCACTCTGAGCCCATCAGAGGAATGTGTGAAAGAGACCACAGTAGGGTCGCCAGGGCCTCCGTTTGCCTTTATGGTGTTAGAAGTTTATACTCAAGCTTTATGATGTTATCTACCAATTTTTTTTCTCAATAACCCTGATATATGTTTTCTTATCTCTTAGTTTTTCAGTGAATATGAGAAGTTACTTCATTCAGAAAATTATGTGACAAAAAGACAGTCACTCAAGGTATGGCAGACTATTTTGTATAGTTTATTTCTCTTCACCCTGTGTTTGAAATTTGGATTTGGGGAAAGGGAAATGTGCTGGTTTGGGTCTCAGACCTTTGAGGGGAACTACATTTGCTCTTGGCCAGGATTTTTGCAGAAAGGAACAAGGTTCAGCAGTGAGCCGTGCAGAGCACCTGCCCAGCTCCTCGTATGGAAGAGACACCAAAAGGGAATGGGCTGAAGTTTGAAGAGGACTTTATCTCCTAAAATGCATTACTTTAGATTTTGAGGCATATTTTTAAAACTTAGGGTCATATCAGCTAGATGAAAGCACTGCTGGTGTTTTGCTCCCTGGGCTGCTGTTTGAGGGGAGGGCACAGGACAGCATGTAAGTGTGAGGCTGCAAGCCGTGGACAGGCTTAGCTGCCCTGCGTCAAAATAGGATGTCCATTTGCAACTTAAAAATGTTAAATTTAAGATTTAAACTCTAAAATCAGTTGGCAAACTACAGCCCATGGGCCAAGTCCAGCCAACTACCTATTTTTCTAAAGTTTTATTGGAATACAGAAATGCTCATTTATTTACATATTGTCTGTGGCTATTTCAGGCTACAACAGCAGATTTGAATAATTGCCTCAAAGACCTTATGGCCTGCAAAGTCTGAAATATTTACTATCTGGCTCTTTATAGAAAAAGTTTGCTGACCCTGTGCTGTAGGAGATTCTTACAGGAGTTAATAAATGCACACACCCACATTCTGTCAGTAAGCAGTGCTGACAGGAACTCTAGATGGAATCACAAAGGACTTGGGGAGAAAATCCTAATCCTATTTAATTTCTTGCCAGGTCCATTGTAAATCCTCCTCTACCCAGAGTTCTCTTCCCTTCCTACCTTGAGGAAATTTCCCTTGAAGACCTTATCTTTCTGTGGAAAGACACTAAAGGACACTAAGAGCATCTGTAAATACTTTGTGTCCTTTGATAAGAATGTTCTCTGTCATCCCAATTTCCAGTCAAATCCTTTTCACCTGACCAGCTACCTTCTTCTTTGCCCAAAGGGCTGCAACTGTTGCCGTCAGGGATCATTCGTAGCCACAGCTTAGAAATGTGCCACTACTGACATGATCCCGTCAGGCCCCAGTGATTTCCACTAACTGCTCTTGGTTGGGCCCGGCCTCACAGCCATCCTGGGGATACTTACCCTACTCCCCATCTCCAGGCATTCTGGCTAGGTGATCATCTGGTGCCCTGTTAGGTGAACTTTTGGCAGCTCTTGGAGGAGTTTGTCCTCCCTGTACATTAGGGTGATAGAGTGGATGTTCCTAGGGTCTTTCCTGCTCTGTGATTCTCTGCCAAGACATTCTGCTCTCCCTAGCGGCTACACAAACACACACAGCTCAATGGAGTCAGTAGCTTTTAGCACCAAGAACGCCACACCAGATTGCCTAGGATAGTAGCCTCTAGGGGCAGGGCAAGGGGAGTGGAATTTATTGGCAAAGCAATAAACTTTGACCAAATTTTGGATTCTTGGGCTGCTTGGACAAGGAGAAAGGCTTTCAAGACTCTTCTGCCATTCAGAATGACCAACATGAAAAAGAAGGTTGAGACCGCCATCTGCAAGCCCCTAGGAATAGACGTGAAGCAGCTCACTCGTCCTGCAGTTTGTGTTAGTGACCATCTTGAATACCCGTGAACACGTGGAGTAGTTTCAGGACCCGTGGTATTTTAAAGATGGATTTTAATTTGAATTCTTTTTTATGGCCACATTGACATTTATTCCTATATTTATTTTGCCAGCAAATTTATATTTCCCAAGCAAGACTTCAAGTTTTTTATTTTTATGTCAAAAGAAATTTAAAGAATTAACCAGTCATCTTCCTTCAGACAACCGAACTGAAATAAGCCATTTTCAGATTTTCTTTGGTTTCTGTGATAGGAAATGAACACCATGAGACCTATAAACTTTCACGTGATTCTAACTTTTGAGTCTTCGTGAGAGTAGATACTAGTTGCTTCTCACCTGGACAAGAATTAGATTCTGTGATTCAAGTTGATGTGAAGCCTGAGCTTTTGAGTTCTTCCTATGGATTCCTCATAAATCCTAAGTAAAATAGATTTGTTTTCTTACACATCAGATTATTTTTTATTTAATATGATGACAAGCTACTTTTCAAGAGATCAGTTATCTAGAGCATACCCAGGAACCCAAAAAGGAAGGAACAAAAGCAATAAAACCCGAGGCACAGAGGCTCTGTTCATGCATTTTCCTTCCTGTAGACCGCACGTCTCTTCAGACACAGATCTAACATATGCTTTGCACGTGTCAACACTGATTTTTCACTATGCTTTCATGAGATTTAGGCACTATTCTCCACCCCATTGTACAGATGATGAAACTGAGGCACAGAGAAGTTAAGTAATGTGCTCAAGGTTACAGAGCTGACAGGACGGGGAGACCAGGATTAGATCTCAGGCAAGCTGGTGCCAGGGGCCAAGCTCTCACCTGCTCTCTGCTCCCACCTCTGTCCACAAGGACCGCAGCTCGGTGCCTACTCCACAGAGGCTGTGCAGCCTGCACACTCAACCTTGACTAGAGGTTGGCATGTTGGCAACCTGAAGTGACTGCTGGTTTTTGAAAAAGAAAAATCTAGAATAAGCAATGACAATTTTAAAATTATGCACTTATGTAGTATAATCAACTCTACAGAAATCAGTAAGCCCTGAAGTAAACACAGATGTTTTTTAGCTTAATTGATATCATTAGTGGTGATGAGGAGTCAATAAGAAAAATTGGATTATCTTCAGGATACTTTGTTGAAGAAGGAACAGAAAAGCACTCACTTTTAGGAACCTTTTTGAATCAAGATATCAATAAATAATAACTTCGGCATGTGTAGGGGTGAGTGTATTGAAAACTTTGGACACAAGCCCCTTTATCCTGTTAAGTCCACCTAAATAAAATTTTAAAATAATAAAATTTAAATTAGGCTTAGGTTTATGATTAGTTAACAGGAATCATCAATAACCTTTCTTCTGTACATTTTCTTTATTTCTTTTTAGTGAGCTAACACAAATACACATTTAAAGAGTAGGCTCTGACAGGCTCTGATCCTGGGCCAAAGGTGCCTTGAGTGTCCTCTACAGAGAGCAGTGTCAGGTTTACCATAGATTTAAACTCCTAAGGGAAAGGTAGGTTGGTATTCAAATGGCAGAGAATAGACACTTGATAGCTTTTAGATCATAATTCAGTTCAGTTATGAATCTTGTGAGTGCCTGTCCATATTCTATGCTTAATAATGATGATTATAAAATGAATTATGTTTTTTAACTTTGCTTTTTCTTTAAACCTTAATGATAACATAAGAGTAATTGTTTAAATGTCTTCTCAGCTTCTCGGCGAACTACTGTTAGATAGACACAACTTCACAATTATGACAAAATACATCAGTAAACCTGAGAACCTCAAATTAATGATGAACCTTCTACGAGACAAAAGTCGTAACATCCAGTTTGAGGCCTTTCATGTTTTTAAGGTAGAGTACTAAAACCATAAACAATATTTTCCTCCACAGTTGTTAATCTCCTTTCATTTACAAATTACTGAAATATTATTAGCCTCATTTTGGTAATCTAAGTGATACAGTCCAGTCAGTTGTCATATTTGTGTGGTACGGCATTTAAACAGAAAGACTCAGAAACAGGGCATACCATTTGGATTTGGGAACAAGGAAGTTTTATTTATAGAAGAATGTCATTTATCTTCGGCATAGATTATTAATCACAAAACAAAAGCATTTATTAATGCTTTCCATAGAGGTTTTATTCTTAAAATCCAATCTGACCTCCTATGCTCAGAAATAATTTCTTCCCATTTTATTCTAAAATCAAAATCTATGTTTAATACTAACCACTATGTTTCAGGGCTGGCAGAATGAGTTTGTCAGTCCCATTTGTGCTGAAACATGTAATTGTTATTTTTCTCCAAAGTGTAAAATAAGGTCTTCTAAAGCAAAAACTAATTACCCTGACTTCACCACCTGCCCCAGGACAGCAGCAGATGGTGCTTTTGTGTGCTGTGACTGCAACTCGGGTGTCTCTTTGTGTCTTGTTATTTCTCTGTGACTTATGTGGATTTCTCTCCCTGCAGGTGTTTGTGGCCAATCCTAACAAGACACAGCCCATCCTAGACATCCTCCTCAAGAACCAGACCAAACTCATAGAGTTCCTCAGCAAGTTTCAGAATGACAGGACCGAGGATGAGCAGTTTAACGATGAGAAGACCTATTTAGTTAAACAGATCAGGGATTTGAAGAGACCAGCTCAGCAAGAAGCTTAATTTCCAATAAACATCTAAAATATTAAATCCAAATTCAGCGTTTGCTGTTAGCTATTCAGCATCAGGCACTCTTATCGATTCATGAGGAACATTACTGCTAATCTGCTGTTAAGTGAACGGTTTTTCATTTTACCCTTTTGTTTTTCAGTCCAGGTTGGAGATCGTAGCTGCTGCCGCTTACACACTAGGGCACATGTGGGCTTTTTCTTGATCTTTGTGTCATTTCAGAATTCAAAGACTCCATTTGCTACAGGAGTTCTGAACACAGCTGGGTTCACGAAGACAAATGTATATTTGAGAGTGTCGTTTGGGGAAGAGGGCGTTGATGTCATCAGATTAAACCTCAGTGTTCACATTCATCTTTGTTGATGATCTGAGCGCAGTGTGGCATGCGCACACTTGGTATCCTTGCGTCAGATTGTGCATCTTCGCTGAAGGAAATCAGAGGGGAACTGTATCCAGGATGTGAGCTTTTAGGGCAGATAAAGTTGACATGCGAATAAATTGATACTGAAACTTAGCAACTTCTCAAAAGTGTGAAGCTTCGTATGGAAAATGTATATATGCTTTTCACAGCTTTCTAGAATTTTTTGACATTTGATTTTCTTGAGACTTGTAAACCTGGATATCTTGAAGGGTATTTGTTAATTTTACTTTTTGGAGGCATTTTAAAACAGTAGAGCTAGCAACACCTTGGCATTTCATTTCAGCACTGCTTACAGATTTCTTTTGTATATAATTCTTAGAATGCTCATTTCTTTAATTTGTACAGCAGAGGAATGTTATTGTAGTAGTATGTAACTATTACCTAATACTGAGTTTTTGCAAAAAAAAAAAATGAATGCTCAAATATAATTGAAATACGTCAGATCTCATGAAAATGCTGATTTAACACTTAAGTATCACAGCATTAAAAGAAAAAAAGGAAACCAATCCTTTGTATTCAGTTACCTAATGGGGTGCCATCAACAAGCTGAAATACAGCCCTGGAACTCAGTCAGCCACACTTTCCTTCATAATATTGGCCTTATTCATTTAAAATGAGTTAGGAATTTGCCAGATCCATGGATGATAGAGATTATGCTAAATTAATGCTGATTCTTTGTGTGTGTGGGAAACCTCTGTAGAGCACCTTTTCTTTCTTAGAGTAAGTAATCCAGTACAATAGGTGTGAAACTGAATAATTAAAACTTTGGCTTCTCTTAGGAAAAGAAGAGTTCCTAGTCATAGGTGTCATGGGGAAATTTATTTTTTTTAATGTCCTGTTCCTTAATGCTGCAAATTATCAGTATTTACAAAGTAACTGATTTTGCACCACTTTTTGTTACTGTGACCACGGCAGAACAATGTCTCCTAGACTCTATCTATGTAAAGTTATTAGAATGGTATCTGTTCATCTTAGTGATGCGAAGATCACAACTAACAACTTACAAATCAGAGTTTGCCAGTTCAAATTCAGCATGGCTATAGCTGATTAAGAAATTGATATAATTACTCTTTGCTAGCCTCTCTTACTAATTGAATTATTTATCAGCCAGTAAAATGAGCCTCCCAATTGATGTTTCAGCAGGTTTTAAAACTTCTTTCAAAGAACATCAGTTAAGAAAATAGCTCCAGAAAATACAGGCATATTTTATTCCATTTAATTAAAATGGAAGTCTACATTATAATTGGCTTTCCTGAGACTGTCTTTAACAGAATCTGTGTGAAATAATTCATGTTTTTCTTCTGAAAGTAGGGAAAGCAATCTAATTTCCTTGAAAAGAAAATCTCGAATGTTTAGGCAGGCAGACTTGGCCGTGGTGTTGCATTCTGGCTCTTGTGGCATCGTGCTGTGTGCATGGAATTAGTGTGAAAACATTGATGACACCAAGTGGAAGAAATGTCTCCTTGCCAAGCTAGTTCTTAGAACTTAAACAACAAAAAGCTTCCACTTTGGTAATTACGTGGTAGCACTAGAGCCTTTTACATGGAAGACAGTGAGGGGTGCAGTGTGTCAAAGAAAACAGTAATGTGTTACTATTTTGCATTGGAATCTGAAGGTAGTTAAGAATTTCTGGGTTTTGTTGTTAAAGCGACGTGAAAACACTCAAAATTGACAAATTACATTTGAAGTTATGATCATTTAATATATTCATATTACCAAAACTATTATACTGGAAGTGGTTTCTTTTTGTGTTATAAAGGTTTAATTTTACATAAGGCAGTTAAACTTAATGTGATTTTTTAACCCTTAAAAAAAAGTGGAGATGTATACATTTGTTAACAATGCCATGAAAGCATTTTCTTTCTCCTGAGAAAAAGTGAATTTCTTATCAGAATATCTGGCTGGCCCTGTAATTTAAATTAAAATAAAATTTTGGAGAAACAGCATTGTCTGTCTTTATGATGCATTTTAGACAGTTGCATTCATGTCACTGTGAACAGGGCTCAGGAGACACAAGTACGGATTTTGTCATATGCTGATGGAAAGGAACCAGTTAATTACACTCTGTCTTTTTCCTCATTCAAGGTTTTATATGACAGAAGCACAGTTTCACTTACCTCCCACCCCATGCTCACGTTTTCTCACGCCTCATATTATGCCTTTTACTAGCACCAGTTTTTAGTCCATAACATTTGAGCAGTAGATCCTTCCTCTTGGGTTCTGTGACCCTTTATTATTAACACTCCAAGGTAGAACTAACGGGCTCGGCAGGAGCGTTTACAGGTTACTAGAGTGAAATGGTAACGAAGGTGAGAGCAGCGTGGGAGCTCGGAAGAGGACTCTGGCACCTGAGAGAACGTCAGTTGTCTGTGTGCCCAGGCACCTCATGGCTTGTAGTGCACAACCCTGCCCTGATTCTGTTCTGACCCTGTCAGTAAGTGAGATCTTCATTCTCTAGGGTGAAGGCAAGGGACATTCTCTTGCCAAAAACACTTCATCTGAATAACAGCGTCTTACTGTCATTTCTGCCAGGCAGTTCAATCTACTCGTATGTCCTAGTTCCCTAAAGATGGGAGGGTCCCATTAAGTCATAGCTTGTGACTTTGCCACTTCTCAGGGTGGCCACACTGAGGTCTAGACTCTTGCTTCAGCTCAAATTCTACTTCCTACCACAGTCGCCAGTCGAACATTCTCCTCCCCTTGCCAAAATGCCCCAAACTGTCCAGCCTCAGGCTACTCAGGGGTAGTGTAATTCTTCCCCTACCTTCCTAATTAATAAGAATCAAACAAGATCACAATCAAGAAAGCTCTGAGGGCTGCAATGCTCGATGCCTACTTCATTCTGGAGGCTAAAGCCACTCCAAGGTAATGAGAAATCTCACGTGAGAATTTGCCAAAGATGTCCTACCGAGGACAGGGACAGCCCAGAACATACTGCCCTTCAGTTGCTCCTGGGTTTGTAAGGTGTGTTCTCCCCAACCTGTGACCTTCCACATCTTCCAGAGCACAGTGCCCACGCTGTTACCATCTGGCTTCCGAAGGCGTGAAAGACAAGGTAGGATTCTCCCCACACGGCAGACTCAGTGCCACTGGCTCCCCGCAGAAAGACCAGGGGCAGCCTGAACGCATCCTGCTTCCGCCGTCCACTGTGGATGACCACCGGCTTTTGCCCGCTAACGTCTCCACTTCTGCACACCTCCGCCACCACGCACTTACAACCCGAGAGGTGCTTCATCAGGACATGAGCTTTTGAACCTCCAGGGATTGCGCCCCCGTGTTCATGCTGACCTGAGGATGGCGGTAGTTGCACAAGGCCACATCACTTCACAGTTCGCATGAGGCCTTCTTGTGTGTGCTTACATCGGCCTCTCAGGCCTTGCTTAAGTCTGGTTACCTGTGCGGGCGGCAAGTGACAGCTGGCAGCCCGGTGCCCTTCCCCACTGCGGCTGGGAGGCGGGGCATGTTCCACCTGACAGCTATCCCCAGGGAGCTAAATCCCCAAGGATGGTCACCCCCAGGTTTCTCTGGAGGACATTGTGTCCTCTGCAACTGATTAAACATTTTTTTCTAGGTAGCTCTTCAGTGAGGCCTTAGAGATTTCTGCAGAAGGTTGACACTTTTTCAGTGTTCTTTATAAGATTGACAGGTTTTACAGATGAACTTCCCCTGTTCCTTGGTACTAAATTTTTATCACGTAAATCTTGGTGTTCCGTCTGGCTCTAAGTTCCAGTAGCTGGGCCTCCCGTTTGGTTGAGATGCAATCGGTGTGCAAAGGCGGCAGCAGGAAGAGCCACGAGCCACCTGGGAGGCTTCAGCCCAGGGGAAGCTTCCAGGCGAGGCTGCGCCCCAGCCGGCTCCCTCTTTCTTCCCCAGTGGGCTGGAGCTTGAAGACACCAAGTCCCCTCCAGCCCTGCCTGGTCCCAGGGAGCAAAGGCCTCTTCACGCTGCTTACACACATTCATGGGGACCTTTGCATGTCCCCATCTTACAAAGTCCTCACCTTTGTGAAGAAAACGGAGGTGAGGGTCCCACTGCATCCCTCCTAACCCAAGGGCTGCCTTCTCAAGCTTAGTCAAATTTCTGTGTTGTCCTGGACTCGCCTCAAGCTGTCAGGGACCTGCTGGTTTCTAGGACCTTGCTCCTTTGGAGATGCATGGGGTGGGGTAGCATGGGGTGCTGACCTGCATCACCTGAACGCTCTAAGAGGACTCTATCGGTGCCCTGCGCCCTAACCTACCCACTCCTGCTTGCTTTGAACACCGGTGACTGCCTTGGCAGTCCCAAGTGCAGGAGTAGCTGTCCCCAGCAGCAGCCTTCAGCTGATGATGATGATGGTGGCTGATGGGTAAATATCCCATGGCTCAGCCTTCAGTGGGGCAGGTGCTCTCCTGCCTTCCAGAGTGCACAGCAGGGCTGGGCTCCGATGCCCACAGTACTACCCGGCTTGCTGCAGGCCTTTCTTCAGATTCTCTGCCTTCCCGAGCGCACGCCCCACCCTGTACCAATGTTTCCCTGGATCGAGTCCCAAATAAATGACCAGCATTGGAACCCTTGTCCCAAGGTCTGCTTCTGGAGAAACGCAAACTAAGACATGCTCGTTCCTTCTCACGCAGAGGCGGGAGCAGCCACGCCTGGTGAGGGGCCCCCTCCTAAAAGAGGAGGTCAGTGGGATAGCAAAACAGCGCCGCCCACCACTCTGGAAGCATCCTTCCTGTCCCTCTTGCCTCAATGTTTAGGAGAGACTGTGGCCACCATGTGTGCATCGAAGCCTGACACCAGGGCCCGCCAGGCATGGCAAGGCTGCCCTTAACCACAGCTTCTGCAGCCCGAGGCCCGTCCTGGGGCCCTGACACAGGCCTGCCACCCCCAGCCCCAGGCCCCCTCTGCTCATGCCTCCACACGCTCATCTTTGCAAAGCAGCTGGATGGGACACACCCTCTGCTCCCAAATGGTTCTTCATGGTCATCAAACAGGCTAGCAAAACTGGAAAACTCCGGATTCTCGCGCAAGCTCTGCCTCTTTCCAAAAAAGACGTTTTTGAAAGGTGTAGTATAAACCTACAAAATGACTGCACAGTTGGGAATAGGGGGCAAAGAATGTTGATGGGGACCAGTGAAAAGGAGGCTAGAGCCTGTGTGGAGTCTGAGCCCGCCCGAAGGTACTAGAACAGCTCAGGGACGCCCAGAGGGGCCCCTTTGCCTGCCCGGACTCCGCCACCTTTCCCTGCGGTCAACTCGCTGTCATTCTTCAGAGCATCCACTAGGGGCAGCAGAGCCCTTTGGCTTTAGCAGGAGCTGCGCCCGGGGGTGGCGCGTTTTTGGCGCGAACGAAAAGACCCAGAGACCCCAGCGGTGTCGTGTGCCGCGGGGCGAGGGGGAGCCGAGCGTCCTGGGCACCTTTCTGACAAAAAGGTGGAGGTAGTCAACGAAGGTTATAAAAAGAGAGAGGGAGGGACAGATGTGTAGGGCTGTTTTGCTTGTTAATAAGCTTTATTTTTTGGAAGAGTTTTAGACTGACAGAAAACAGTGCAAAGATAGCTGAGATATCTCCTACTCCACGCTCGGCTCCCCGTTATTAACATCTCGCGTTGCTACGGCACATTCCTTGCAGCTGATGAACCAATGTCAGTGCATCGTTAAGTCCGTGCTTAGATTTCATTTCCTTAGTTCTTCCCCGCCGTCCTTCTTCCGGTCCGGACACCACGCTGCGTTTGGCGCCGTCCCTGACTCCCTCCTGGCGTCTGACGACGGTGTGGAGCAGGACGGACCAGGTGCACGCCGTCCCGGATTACAGATCCGCGCTTAGGAACGGCTCCCAAGCCTTCCCATAAGGATAATTTATAATCAAACGATCAATAATCGGGGAACCAGTTTCTTCCGCGCGTGTCAGCAAACCGCGGGTCGCCCGTGCCGCGTCCTGACGCTAAGGGACGGTCTCATTGTCTACAGGGTCGCTAACGCACAGCAGCGCTTCCGTCTTAACTTTTTCGTTCGATCATGGGAGTCTGCGTTGACCCTGATGACCACCCGCAGCGAAAGTGCACGGCAAGTCCCCTTGAGCCTGCAGCGAAGACACAGGTGATTGGCAAGTCCCCGTGAGCCTGCAGCGAAGACACAGGTGATTTCGATGGAAACATAATTAAGTGTTGGGAGAAAGTCCAGACGCCATGGTTCCCTGAGAAAGCATTAGGCTTCAGTCACTGCCCTGTGGGGACAATTACAAAGGATACGGTGAGAAGAATGGAAGATGTGAAAGGCATGCAACAACGAAAGCATCAATGATTACTAAGCAATGCCAACAGACAATCATAGGCCCAAGGGGTTTATTTCCATTGACCCCACAGACAAAAATAGACTCAGAGGGTGCATCAACAGGACCTGCTCCTGTTTGCCTGTCCCTCTGAGACCTGGTGTGTTATCAACTCCCTTAGACCATGGGGAAACATTTGCTAACGCACTAATGTACAAACAGGGATATCCCTGTTGCGCAATGCTGCTTCCGTCCATAAAGCAGCATCCTGGCCGTCCAATGGGAGGGAGGGGATTAAGGCCAATTGGTTGGACAATTGCCAGGCTGCTTTTTTGGCCCTCAAATCTCCCATAGACAGTTCTCTGATGTCCCTGGCAGCGCATGGCGGCTACCTCCCTGCGCAGTAAAACAGCTTTTGGTAATTCAACAATGCGTGATCCGTGTTTAATTTTCTTGTTTTCAGAGGTAAGGTACCCTCGTCTCTTCCAAATAGCTTTATGAGTATGCACCACCATAAAGGCACATTTAGATCAGTCTAGTTAGTGCGATTAACTTATTCTTCTGGGCAGATGTCCCAGGGGTAGGGCTTGTGGCTCAATTGCCTGTTGGCGGTGACCACAGCACACCCAGCGTGGCACCATCGCTGCTTCCATCCGTAAAGAGCTCCTCATCTGGGTCTGACAGGGGCTGCTCGGTTAGATCCAGGGGATTAGCATACACTTGGTCAATAATCCGAATGTGATCCCAGAATGGGGAACGAGAGTCCACAGGCAGCAAGGTGGCTGGATTTCAAGCGGGCACCACCTTCAGAGTGGCACTAGGTGTATCTAACAAAGTAGCCTGACATTTACCCATCCGGCCGCTGGCTGTTAACCAAAACCCTCCCTTCTGTTCTAGTAGGAGTGATACATAGGCATGGTGTGAACACGCGCCAGTTGCCCAAGGGTTAACTTTTCAGCTTCCTGTAAAATATCATAAGTAGCAGCCCCCACTCTCAGACAAGTGGGCCATCCTTTTGTTACCACATCCAGTTGCTCAGAGAAATGAGGTACAGCTTGTTTATGATCCCCCAAAAAACATAACCGGCTAGCTTGCAACCAATACTCAGAACACATCAAGAAGAAGCCAGACCAGAAAGACAACTGAAGCCTCCAATTCAATTTCAGTTCTTGTAACTACAGCTCCTAGGGCAGCTTTAAATCCCCAACATTATGTTAATATCAGATGAGAGAAAGAGTGAGTCAGAAACAGATTTTGTGTGTACCTTTCCGCAGACAGTAAAGTTCAATGGAAGAAACTGCATCTGCAGCTAGGATTAACAGACCAAAACCAAAATTTCTTCATAAGCCTTTGACTGTAAGTTTCTGGTTTTGTGCTATCATTACTTACAGTTTTATTTATGCTAATGCTGACACTTATTTTTGTTTAGGCATGCCTACTTTTTTACCTAAAAAAGAACCTTAAAGTTAAGCACATGGATATTTTTGTAATTAACTCGTGAGATTCAGCTGTTTTCATTATACCAATACTATTAAATTAGTCTTAATTATCACACAAACACAGGTCATTTTGTTTTGGCTGGGTTTATAGTTTTATAACTTTTGTGTCAAACTCTGACACTTTCATGTAAGGCTGGTGGCGGGCCTCCCTGCCCTCCCTAGATCAAAAAGAAAAGGCTCACAAGACCAGACCCGCCAATGACAACCACCAGGCCCCCGCTGAAAACAAACAACACCTGGATGTCCACCCAGATAAGAAAGTTTTTGGTTCTTGGATTCCACAAATACCACCAGCCCTCCTATTTCTCAATGACCACCAAAGGTCACCCCAGCTCTTCCCTAGCCCACCCTAAACAGTATAAAGGCCTGCACCCCCTTCAAATGGGTGCAACTTCTCGGGCCCCCGTCTTGGGACCCGCAAACCTCGTCCGGGAGCACACAATAAAGCCAAGTTGTTTGGCCTCACATTCTCTCTCCCTCTGTCTGTTTCTTTCACCACTGGAAAACTTTATGCTTCAAATATGAAAATGACCAGTAAACATAGGCAAAAATGTATGCTGACAATTTTGGAGATTTTTTTAGTTTTATTTTACCAGTAATATTTTAAAAACCAGCTTATTTACCAAAAATTACTAAATTCACATGAACTTGAAAAGCATTTGGGTTTATTTAATTTATGAGGGCTCCTTTTATT
Organism: Cheirogaleus medius; assembly: GCA_008086735.1. Classification (NCBI taxonomy): domain Eukaryota; kingdom Metazoa; phylum Chordata; class Mammalia; order Primates; family Cheirogaleidae; genus Cheirogaleus; species Cheirogaleus medius. The sequence continues at coordinate 297,801 of VBSM01003186.1, forward strand.
TATAAGACAATTTGGTACCAGGTAGACAGAGTATATAATACATGTATATACACAAAACACATCTAAACACATACCCACGCACACAAAGTTTCAATAGCTTTTATCTCAGAACTCCAGCCATTGTTACGTAGATAGTTAGGCTCTCTGGCTCTTCTTGTACAAGGGTTCCCTGTTCTGGTGCTGTTTCAAGCAATTGCTCCACCTGGGAAGAAGGATGAGGGCGGGCACTCCATTTTGGTGTTGCTCCACCCTTAATCCTATGCTGAGCAACTGCTACACCTGGGGAAGGAGGGAATGCTTTACAAATGTAGTAATTCCCCAACCCAGACATAATAAGATTTAGAAAGTGACCTAGAGTCACCTAACGGTAATTAATATGCCATTAGCTTGAATCTGCATTGTGGTTCACCCCCCCCCCAGGTGGGCTTTCTTAGAAGGAGCTCATATATGCAGATGGAATTTTGAGGACACCTGTTGATCATTTGATAACATCCTACACCTCCCAAGAGCCCTCCCCAAGGCTGGGCTCATAAAAGGAAACAATCTGAGAAGTCAGAAGTAAGTAAGTGAGTCAGTCATTGAGTGAGTTGGTCTGTTTCTCTCCACTCTCGGAGACAGACCTGTTTTATCCTACAGTAAAGAGCTGCTCTTGTGAATCTGCTCCCTGCCTGAGGCTACTCCATGGTATTGGCCTTGCTGGTGATTTTTCCAAGAAAGGAGTCAGAGGATGGGGATAATAGTTTGGACTTGACACTTTGGCGTGTCTGGTCATTCTTTGGCCAAGAGCACACCAAGAACCAAGGGCAGACTCCCGCCCTGACACTATGAGCTCCTCTAAAGTTCCACGTAAACCTGTATGTCATTTTTCCCACTCCTCTTCCCCTTTCCAACAGCCGGCTTCCCGAATCTCAGCCTCCATGGACAGAGATGTCTTTCAGTCTCCTAGACCTTAAGACAGAGATATCTTCTAATCTCCCAGACTTTAGGACAGAGATGTCTTCTAATCTCCCAGACTTTAGGACAGAGATGTCTGTTAATCTTTCAGACCTTAGAACCTGCTGCAAGAAAAACTACCTTAAAATTCCCGAAATTGAGAGGGGCATCCCCCACTGTGCAGTACCTTCCAATAGCGCTCACCCGTCCGTCCGGACACAAATGGCAAAATTCAGAGATTCGGAGGTCATTTCTTCTGGGACAATGACGAATGCGCTGGAGGCCAGCGACAGCCCAGCTGGCAGGAGTCCAAGGCTGCTCTCCGGCAAACGCGGCCAGGCAGCTGCTGAGGGAGGCTCTCGGTCTCTCCTCCCTGCACAGCCGCTGACCCACGAGCAACACCACCCCAGTCGGGGAACCAAAAGTGTTACCAAAACCACAGGGGAGTTTCAGCCTGGGTCTAGTTACTCGCTGCACAGAGACCCACGTATCGACACAACGAGGATTGCCAAGGAAAAAAGGAATGTTTTAATACAAACGATGTCTTTTTGGGAGGATGGGGGAAGCTGCCTCAAATCTGTCTCCCCAGCTAATGGAGATCAGGGGTTTCTTAAGGAGGGAGCACGTGGGGGCCACCTGCCCTGGGGCAGGCCAAGGGAGATGGTGAGTCCCGGCCTCAGGAGTCTGCCCTGGGGCCTTCAGGGTCCCAACCCCTTTTTCTTGCAGAAAATCCACCGTTTCTGGGAAATAACTCACAAGGTCAAGGAGTTAAGGGAGAGGATATAAAAACACAGAGGGGTCATTGGAATTTGTCATGGAGCCGATTACGGTGACTTGTGTGTCTCCCCCACTGAACCACTGCGCCACGGGGGCCCGTTCGTGTCTGTGTCATTGCCAGACGTGTCTGCGTAACTGACCGTGTCCCAGCAGATGACAACAAGGTGTCTTGAGGAAGGTGGCCCTTTATTTTAGTGCCCACAACACACCCTCAGGGCTGCCTGTCATCGACCAATGAAGGATGACCCCCACCGCCCCCAAAGCCGGGAGAGGGGCAGGTGTTCAGACTTGCCAGGGAGCCTGCCGCTGCCCACCCACTCTGGAAGTTGGAAGTTCATGTTCTCGGAGCAGAGCCTGGAAAAGCAACAGGCAGGTCTGTACCGGGGAGCCCCAAAGGCATCACAACCTCTGCCTTCCAGGCTGAGTGCAGGCCGCGGGTCTTCGAGGCTTGGCGGTGATGTCTGAAGGCCTGGTTCTTCCTGGGGGGCAGTGAGAGGCCCCCAGCGAGCCCCATCAAACATGAGAGCACGTCTGTGACAGCCGGCCGCTGGCTGAGGTGGCGCCCCACGGAGGGGTGGTGACAAGGTCTGATGACTCAAACGCACTCCTCCCCAGTTCGCTGGGACCTCACAGTGCCGCCACCTGGGGAGCAGCTGGGGGCCCCCCTGAGAGCGTCAGTGGGAAGCACTGTGAGTGGTGGGACCGCACTGCTCAGCCGGCTCCCAGACCACGACCCACCCGGCATGGGGACAGGACCTGAGGACGGCAGCCGGTGCCATGGAAGCCTGAGCGGGAGGCGACAGTGTCCTAGCGTCTGGTGTCTTCCTGGACACGGCCCTGAACTGGACTCCACCTCGGGCATGTTTGTGCAATGAGGAGAACACGATGCCACTGCCACACGGCTTTCACCGGCGCCCAGACACAGCCCCTAAGGAAGGGGGCCCCGAGACCCCTGTCGGCCACCGTAGGTGTGGAGGGGGGAGGAAGCCCGGACGAGCGGGCTGTTCCCCACGGAACAGTTTCTTCCGCCGTAAGTGGGAACGTCGCACAGGCCGGGATGACTAGAGATCCTTTATTCCTCATTTAAGACGTGGAGCTTTGACCCAGACCTGCAGCTGTGAAGGACAACGTTGTAGAACTGTCTCAGTGGAAGGATCTGTCAGATTAAATGCTACTGTGAGAGACAATGCCAAGTTCATGCCGGAGTTGAACGAAGAGCAACAGCAGGACGTGCCTTTCCCCCCTCCCAGCCTTCCTCGCCTCGTCTCCGAGCAGCAGACGCCAGACTAAGAGCCACCTCCTAGGCTTTCTACAAGGACTCATCAGTCGCTATTCACAGACCCTAGGACAGTGCCCAGCACATGGTAGATCCTCAATACACACTTGCTTGGAAAAACTATTAGGTGTCACGTGTCAGGCGTGTCCTTCAGGATGCTGCCTTGCCTTGGTCCATCACCTCTGTTCAATGGGTAAAAGCACATACATCCACTCACCAGCATCTGCTGTGCTAGAAACATCCTGGCGCCTGCCCCACTTGGGCCACCACGCTTTGTGACCACCGTGACAGCCACTGCTTGTTGAGCACTTACTGCCTGCAGGGCGTGGTGCTGAGAGTGTCTGTGCATCTGCTCATGTCGTCCTCATCAGCCCCGGGAGGTCAGGGCGGAAGGGACAGCAAGGCCCTGTGGTTAAGAGCAGTCGCTCTGAAGCCCAAGATCCCCAAGGGAAAGCTCCAGATTTGACCTCTGCTTCCAGCTAGGACTTAGAAGGTAATGAGAAGAAAACAAACAAACAAAATAAAAACAATATGTTTCTTATGAAGCTAGCAAGAAGTAAACACAGAACTACATTCCTGAGAGTGCTGAGGCTTTTGTGGAAGCTGAGGCAGCTTCCAGCCCAGGAGGTGATGCTCCATCTGGTGAGAGCAGCCCTGAGCATGGAGAGACTTCGCCAGGATGCGGGAAACCAGCCAGATCTTGGAAAACAGAGGGAGTTTGTGGGACAGATTGGAGTCTGGAAGAGCCCCAAACACAAGAACAGATCACTTGGCCCAGAAATATCCTCCTCTGAGTTTTTCCAAGAAAGCAGCAATAGATTAAGCATTATACAAGGTATCCATGTGACAAAAACATTTGTACCCTCTTAATATTTTGAAATTAAAAAAAGAAAGAAAGAAAAGAAAGCAGCAACAGGGCAGAGGATGATAAGCAGAAGGAAACTGCGTAATCTCAAACATTTTGGTTGTGATTGGATCCTACGGCTCTGCCAGAGTTGACTCCAAAGGTGAACCCAAAATAGCTGAAATTGAAGCAAACTGGCTCCCAGTTGATAAGATCAGAGGGCAGTGACCCAGGACTGGGCTACCACAGAGAATGCAACTGATTAAAGCTGGAGCCCAGGCAAAACTCACCTTGTTCTAGGGGGAATCTGAAGGATCCCCCTGCCAACCACCAGACAGAGGGAAGAGCTTACACCAACAACATGATTGTATATGAAACAACAACATTATTCTACACATCCTAGAAACTCAGTGAGTCCCAAGTAAGATAAATGCATAAGAGATCCACATAGTAGGTCCTCAACTATGTTGAACCTACAAAGAGGAAAATAACTCATCAATCTGGGGAACAAGAATGCAATTAATGGCTGGCTTCTCTCATCTGCAGCAATGAAAGCCAGAAGGCAGGAGATGGCACATTCAGAGTGCTAAAGAAAAAACTGTCAATCAAGAATATATTTTTTTTGAGACAGAGTCTCACTCTCTTGCATGGGCTAGAGTGCCGTGGCGTCAGCCTAGCTCACAGCAACCTCAAACTCCTGGGCTCAAGCGATCCTTCTGCCTCAGCCTCCCCAGCAGCTGGGACTACAGGCATGTGCCACCGTGCCTGGCTGATTTTTTCTATTTTTAGTTGTTTGGCTAATGTCTTTCTATTTATAGTAGAGATGGGCTCTCGCTCTTGCTCAGGCTGGTTGATCAAGAATTCTATATCTAGCAAAACTATCTTTTAAGAATGAAGGTGTAATACAGGCATTTTCAGATAAATGAAAACTGAGAGATTTTATTACTAGCAGACCTGCCTCAAAAGAAATACTAGAGAAAGTCCTTTAGAGTGAAAGGAGATGATACTAGATGTTAAGTTGAATCCACAGGAAGAAGTAGAGTGCCAGAAAGAGTAAACTTGTAGGTTGATGTCACAGATAAATATGTGTTTCTCTTATTTCTTCTTTTAACTTCTAAAAGACTAAAGTTTGTGTTAAGCAATAAGTATGACACTGTAGAATTAAGTTTATAATATATAGATTTACTATCTGTGACAAAAATAGCACAAAGGAAGGAGAGAAGGAATTGAGCCATATTGAAGCCAAGTTTCTATATTTTACCAGAAGTGAGTTAGTACCAATCTGCAGTAATTTGTGGTAAGTTACGATGCCTAAAGCAATCACTAAGAAAAAAACTTCAAAATGTTGGTCAAAAATCAACAAAAAGAATTAAAATGGTACACTAAAAATATTTACTTAACATAAAAGGCAGTCATGAGAAACAGAGGGGGAAAAGATAAGAGACATTCAGAAAACAAATAGCAAAATGGTAAATACAAATCCAAATATAACAATAATTACATTAACTATGAATAGTCTAAACACTCCAATCAAAAGGCAAATACTGTCTTAACTGGGTCTAAAAGCCAAATCCAATGATATTCTGCCTTCAGGAGACAAACCTTAAATTCAAAGACCACAAATAGGTTGGAAAGGAAAGGATGGAGATAGGTTAACCTTGCAAACAGTTAAACATAAATTTACCATATGACCCAGAAATTTCATTCCAAGGAATAGTTCCCAGAAAAATGAAGATATATGCCCACACAAAGCCATGCACCTGAATGTTCATAGCAGCATTATTCATAATAACCAAAACCTAGAAACAATCCAGATGTCCAACAGCAAATTAATGTGTAAACAAAGTGTGATAGTTCTATACAATGGAAAATTATTTAGCAATAAAAAGGAAAAAACTGCTGATACATGCTACCATGTGGGTGAACCTGAAAAACATTATGTTAACTGAAAGAATCAAGACACAAAGACTACATACTGCGTGATTCCATTTATATGAACTGTCTCAAATTTACGAAACAGAAAGCAGAGCAGCGGATCTTTAGGGCTGAGGAAGGAAGCAGGGGTTAACTGTAAATGGACATGAGGGAACACTTGGGGTGATTGAAATGTTCTAACACCGGGTTTTGAAGATGGTTGTTCAATTCTATAAATTTACTAAAAATCATTGAATTGAAAAAAGTTACACATTTAACTAAAAAACAAAGATATTTGACAGAATATTTTGCCTTTCTCCATTTGTTTTAAAGTTTGGAAATACTTTAGTGTTAAAAAAAAAAAGGTTTGTATTTTTTCTATTGACTGAATTTAATCCATTGAGAAACAAAGTAACAGTTGCTAATGAATTATTCCTAGCACCAAGTAGTGGCAAGACTGTCTCCAAAAAAACAAAAAACACAAAAACAAAACTTCAATGAAATCGAATGTACACTAACTTAGCTGAAGGCGATGAACTCATCGATGCCCTCCTTTGTAAAGCCTGCAAACGGAGAAAGCTTCACCCAAGTCGGGCAAACACAGACAGGGGAGGCCACAGCTCCAGCAGGAACTCCGAGTCCTTCCTGAATCACATCAAGAGAAAGAAACAAATGTGCATCAAATATCCAATCTAGAGAGAATTTACCCTTTAACAGCAGGGGAGACTATTTCCAAAGCAGATGGCAGGATCGGCCCTGCTGGACATTAATAAAGCACAAGCCAAAATTCTGTCAGCAAAACTCAGAAGAATCATAAGCTGTTACTGAAGCCAGCTTATTTCCTATGAGATAAAAAAAAAAAACTAATGATAAAGAGCTGAGAGCGCTATTGGCTGAAAGAAACTCTGATAAGAAAAATTAGACATTGGACAAAAATTGTTGGGGAAGAATTTGAATGTTTGGGAGGGTCTCCCTGCATCCCTGAAGTTCGAAATGGGCACCTGGCAGAGGCCGAGAGGACCACCAGGTAAGGTTGCAGATTAAATGCAGGATGCCCAGTTAAACTGGACATACTTATACTAAAAAATTATCTGTTGTTCATCTAAAATTTGAATTTAACTAGGCACCATGTGTGTGTGTGTGTGTGTGTGTGTGTAGTGTATGTATGTGTTAAATCTGGCAACCTTATCAGCAGGGAATCCTTTAGACACTCAGATCCCCGAGGAAGGAGAAGCATCAGGCTGCGGATAGTCAGGGTCTGGTGCCTGGTGTGGCCTGGATGCCACATGCCAGGGTGGGAACTACGGGGGCAAGATCCCTGGTCACCTTCCAAGTTGATCCTGTCTTCTAATAAACCGACTTCTGAAGATCCAGAACCATAACGAATATTTTTTTTTACCTTTCCAGTGCTTTCTATTAGTTTTTGTTTGTTTTGCTATTGAGTTAACTATACGGTGGCTCAATGCAAGCTTGATAGGACTATAATTCTTAAGTTGTTTTATAATGATGACTATTTAAATGTGACTCTTTTAAGTTAATTGCTTCCATTTCATCCTATTTGCAGGTAGCAAATTTGTATTGCCATTAACAGGTCCATTAAAATAATTCAGAAACACAGAGTACATTTTTGTGTTTCTTCTAAAATAATTTAATTTTTTTTTCTCTTTTTTTGTTATTATTGGAGTAATTATGCAATAACACAAGTGAAATCTTGATAGAAGTATAATTCTTAGGATTGTGCTTAATATACATCTCCTAAATGTGAATCTTATTAAGTTGTTGCCATCTGATTTGATTTCTAGATAATGTAAATATAGTGTTTTTGTTATTTTTAACAATTTTCTCTATTGATCCAAAATCATAGCAATTTGTTGCCTTTCCATTAAAGCAATTTGCCATGTTCTCTTGTTTAATTTCAATGCTGTGGTTATGTGATTATACAGTTGTTCAAATGGAAGCTTGATGGAATGATAATTCTTAGGATAATGTTTTACAAATACAGTTCATTTAAAAGTAAATTTAGTGAGTAAATTTATTTCCTTTTTTTCTATTTTTAGAGAGTGTAGGATAGTATTCCTATTGTTGCCATTTAATCAATCCCTGTAAGATAAACCATGGTAAGAGTTTTATGTGAGAAATCTCTCAGTTGGTAACAATTGAAATGCAAAGTTTACTTTTCTATTCCAAAGGTTGTAATTACTTCAGTTGTAAGGCTACTATTGCTGGGAGATGCTATAACCAAATGAATAAATGTTGTTTAACAGTAAATTTTTGGTTTGCAAAAAAAGTTAGGTGAATGGATAAACAGCTGTGGTATATGCACACAACACAATATTATTTAACCATAAAAAGAAATGAGCTACCATGCCATGAAAACCCTGGATGAACTATCCATGCATATGTTAAATGCAAGAAGGCAATGTGAAAAGGCTAAACTTTATGATTCTAACAGTATCACATTCTGGAAAAGGCAAAAAGGGCACCAAGAGTTCAGGGGAGGTGGGAGCATTGAACAGAGGATCACAGGAGATCTTTAGGATTCCGCCACTCAGCAGCTTTGTGACCTTGGGAAAATTAAATAGCTTCTTCAATGCCTCCGTTTCCAGATCCATAAAATGGGGACAATAGTAATAATTACATCATAGAGACGGGAGAAATGAAGTCATGGATGTAAAGTGTTTAGCACCGCAGCTGGCAGAGTCAATCCTCAGGACGTGTTAGCTGCTGCTGCTTTTGATACAGATACAGGTCTCTGTCTCCTAGGATGACACAGACAGATTCAGAGACATAGATACAGACACAGACAGATGAATACATACAGATACCTCGAAGGAATCCCCTTCCTCACCACATCCACCTTCTTTTATGCTGGGAAATCAAATCATCTGAAGTCTCCTCCCGACAGACTCTGTTCTTGACAGCCCTGTCCTAGCTGCTGAGAAGGAAGGATGAGTAGATCCTCTGTGCCTCCCCTGGTCCCACCCGCAATTGTCCTAGCCCCTGCCCGCTCTCCTTCACAAGTAACCACGTCCATTACTGTCAAAAGGTTCAGCACTGAAGAGTTGCTGGGAGCAGAGGGGCCTGGCGGCCAAGCAGCCTGTATTGTACCTCTCAGATTTCATCCTCCTTCCCTGGTAGGATCTCTCATTTCTATTGCTCTTGTCACTCATCCTTTCATCCTCCACATATGACATCCAACAGTCCACGTGACCATCCAGGCATCCATCACCCAGGGGGATTCTGCAGGGAACTTCTGGCAACGTCTAGAGATTCTTGTCATCACAATGGGGGGAGGGAGCTGCTGGCGTCCGGGGTCAGAGGTCAGGGTTGCTGCTAACGCACAGGACGGCCCCACAACAAAGGATTATTCTGCCTCCAATGTCAGTAGTGCCAAGGCTGAGAAACTCAGCCATTCATCTGCCCAGCCAGACATACCTGCATCTACTCATGCATTATATATTGTCTCAAAGATTGTATAGTTTAGCCCAGAAAGACTGCAGATGAGGTTTGGTCATAGGCCCTCATCCCAGCCTCTAATGGAGTTTTATGCCTTCCTATTCAAGGTTGAGAATTTAGTCATTCAGAGACAGCAGATACCTAGATAACGCACTTTGATCTTTAGCTATGTTCACTGGTTTTGGTGGCAGGTGGGGGCTGTCTAGATAGACACCCAGAAATACTGCCTGCTGTGCTGGGGAACCTCACGAGGTCCTCAGTTTGCAGCGGAGAGCAGCACTGTCCCGGTGGAACACTACCTGTGTGGCTGCCGGGCAGGACAGGGCGCCATAACTTCCATTCTCTGTCCTCATCTCACCAGACCTCTCTGCAGCATATGCCACAGTCGGCCACACCGGCCTTCTCAGAACACTCCCCTCCTGGCTTCTGTGCACCACACGCTCCTGGCATCAGGCGGCTTCCTCTCCTGTGTGGCTCCTCCTCTTCTGTCCAACCTCTAAAGGTGGACAAGCCCCAAAGCTTGGCCCTAGGCCTATGGCTTCTTCATCGATGGATTATTCCTAGGTGACCTTGTCCAGTCTCATGACTTACATTCCCTGTAAGCCACTGAGTCTCCAGCCCAACCTCCTCCCAGGATCCACCTATCGAACTGCCGTTTCATGTCTCCTGGATGCCGAGACCATTCCTGACCCCCCTCCACAAGTGCCGCATTTTACCACCATCCACCCCGGTCCTTAGGCCTAAAGCCTGGGAGTCATCCTGGAGTCCTCTCTTCCCTCCTCGCGTCCCCGCACATCCAATCCTTCTGCAAGTTCTTCTGACTCTGCTCACAAACACACTCAGACCACCTGCTTCTCCCCACGTCCCAGAATATAAGTCTCTCTAAAACCAGGGACCTTGTCAGTCCCTCACTGTGTACCTCCAGTGCCTGGCACACAGTAGGTGCTCAATAAATACAACTTGGGCCAGGTAGTGAACAACCCTCTCTTAGGTCAGTGGGCTTGGAAAGCTAAATTAGAAGTTGAAAGGTTGTCCTGTGAGCAGGGACAGGGCAGGAGGTGGGGTAACGGCGGGGGTGACACCAGGCACTATTTCAGCAGATGACGGAAAACCCTGATGATGTTTCCTGGACTCACAGCTTCTCGTTGTTTAGTTTCCTCCAAACTTCATGTGCCCCCTTCCTTGGGCTTCATTCGCCTCCATTCCCTAGAAAGTAGGTGGCACTTCCTCAGCGTCGGTTGAATGGGTGAGTTTCTGAAAGCTTTCCGGTCGCTGCCATCTGAGCTCCCAGTTCTACCTCCTCTCTGTCAACACGTTCTTCCCTCACGCCAGGTACCGCATGGTTAGTTAGGCCTCAGCTTCTTGGGTTTCGCCACATTCCAATCTCATGGCCCTGACACTAGCAGGGTGTTCCTAATCCTTCTAAGCCCATATTTACAAATTATTCTTAGAGTAGGTCATGCATTTCAACCATGACACTTTGATTCTTTTAAATTTCATCCTAAAGATAACATTATCTAAGTGTCTTAGTTTGCTCAGGCTGCCATACCGATACTTAAGCTGGGAGGCTTAAACAAAGGAAATTTATTTCCTCACAGTTCTGGAGGCTGGAAATCCAAGATCAAGGTGTCGACAGGGTCGGTTTCTTCTGAGGCCTCTCTCTGGGCTTGGAGATGCCGTCTTCTCCCCACGTCCTCCTGTGGTCTTCCCTCTGCGTGTGTCTGTGTCTTCATCTCCTTATTTGACACCAATCATTTTGGATTAGGACTCGCTCTAACAACCTCATTTTATCATAATTACCTCTTTAAAGACCCTGTCTCCAAATACAGTCACATTCTGAGGTATTGGAAATTAAGATTTCAACATACAAATTGGGGGTAGAGGCACAATTTAGCCCATAACACTGTTACTAATTCCTAGATTTGCACTTTCGTATCGACAATAATTACAGCAGAAATAATATCCTTAAGCGCAACCCAAAAAAGACAGTTCGAGATCTAAAGGGAAAAATAAATAAATAAAAATGAAAAGGGAAATGCCTCCCACCCCCAGGCCAAAGCTGACACCTGCATCCCCTAAACAAGTACAAATTGCTGGGGGGCCACAGACCCTTCTCCCTGGGGACGAATCTGAACTTTTATCTTGTGGGTGAATCACAACTGCATTGTGAAATGTGAATACGAAAGAATGAACACAAGGCAACAAGAGGCATATACTACACTTTTTCCCCCTGATTGAATTTCCACTTCTATAAAAAAAAAAAAATACAGAGTCTGGATGTGACAAGAGTGGGTGACCTCCAGTAGCCCCATCTCTGGGTCACTGGCTCCTCCACTTCAACAGTAGCCAGTACTGGCCACCCCACCCCTTTCTTCACTGCTACTACATCACTGTTTTATTGTCTTCAGACCACAAAGATTATTCTGGAAATAAGCACATGTATTTCCTTGTTGTTTACCTGTCTCCTGTCACTAGAACACAGATGAAAGGGAATAGTAGGGCCCTTGTCTGTCTCGGTTCAGGTCTGAATCCCCACAGCCTGGCCCCTAAGACACCCTCAGTCAACAGGTGTTGGCACGAATGAATAATCAATAGGTGTTGAATAAATGAATAAAAAAGCTGCTACATTTTTAAGAGTAGATTTGGCTTGAACTTTTTTTTCCATATTCCTCTTCCAAGTTGTATTTTTGTTTTTCTGAGTCTAAAATGTTGAAAATCGTTTGCCTCTCTTCACGGGCGGTGACTCAAGCGTCCAGCCTGGGAGGAAGATCAAGGAGATGATGCCGAAATAGAATTGAAAATTAGCAGAAGCGTGGCCCTGAGGTGGCCACAAGGGGGCGCACGGGGACCCAGTTTACCGTGTGGCCCAGCTGGGCCCCAGGCGCGAGGCTCCCTGAGGCCGGAGGGGCACCCCGCTGTCCGCCACCACCGTCGGGTCCTCAAACGTGCCTCTCGCCCTCTTCAAAGTGCCTCGACGCAGGAAGAGGGGCCCGGCCTGTCCCCTGGAAGAAGGCTGGCGGCAAACACATTCCCTTAGCAACAGCAACTACAAATTCAGAACTCCTAGGAATAAATGTATGATCTATATGAAGAAAGGCACAAACCTTTCCTGGGGGCCATAAAGCTTAACGTAAACGGAGAGACAGACCATATTCTTGGATGGGAAGATTGTGAAAATGTTGGTTCTCCCCAAATTAAAGCAAATCCAGTTGAAATCCCAGTAGGTTTTTGCAAACAAGTAGCAAAACCATTCTAAAATTTGTCTTGAAAAGCCAATATATTGCAATGGTCAAAAACATTAAAAGGAAAAAATGATGGCCAAAAATTTCTATATATATATATAGTATATATATATTATATATATATATCAGTGCAGGACGAAAATATTGGTGAAGATACAAGTTTAAACAGGAGAGAGACTTTCTACGTGTAGAGGCAAGGAAGAAATCATAAGGTTAGATGGATTTACAGACCAAAAGAGTTCGTGAATGCCATAAAGAAGCAGATGTCAAAATGAGAAAATACCAGTGGCTTCTCATGGACAGAGCTAATATTCTTAACATATACCAAGGGGTCTTCTCTGTTTATTAAGAAGATAAACACACACAGAGAAACTGGGCAAGGACGCAGGCAGGCAATTCAGAAAAAAGTACATGACCAATAAACAGGAAAGTATCCAGATCTCCCAGTAAATCTGAGAAGTGCAGCTTAAAAGACTATGACGCCGTCTTCTGCCTGCCAAACGGGCAAACGTTTAAAAGACGTGGCCAGGACCTGCAAGGACTCGCTCGCCCCGCCGGCTGCTGTCGCGGTCCCCGCGCGCGGGCTCGGCCCCGCAGCGGCTGCGGCGGTGGCGACGCCGAGCAAAGTCCCGCTCCCAAGGGGCCGGGCGGGGACCGGGAGCCGCGCGACGACACCACTCTACGGGAGGCGGGGGAGGGCGGACGCGGCGAGGGACGCCGAGCAGCCCTGATGACGTCAGCGACGTGCGCGCGGAGCCGGGCGAGAACGTCCCGGCAGCCGGCGCCGAGGCCGCGCGGGAGCGGGACGCACGTGCTCAAGAAAGGGGAGTGGATGGTGGTCGGGGCGGGGGGCGGAGGTGCGGTCCGGGAGCCGGCGGGCGCCAGCAAGGGTGGGGTCTGGAGCCCCCGGCCAGGTGTGGGGGTCGTTCCGCGGGAACCCGGAAGCCGGAGCAGGCCCGGGCGCGGCGGGCGGACCTGACGCACGTTGTGCGGCGCGCCCTCTGGCGGCTGCGGGGAGAGCCGCCCTGTCGCGGGCGGGGGCGGCTCCTGACGAGGTCCGGGTGACAGAGCGGGTGAGATGGGCCAGACGGGAGGACGACGTGAGCAAGTTGGGGGAAACGGGCTGATCTGCACAGGCTTTGGAGGCAGAGCCTGGGGAAGTTGCTGACAGATTCAGTGTGGGGTGTGAAACGAAGAGAAAAGGATGGCTTCAAGGTTTTGGCCTCAGCTGCTAGGGCAGAGTGGTCCTCCCTGAATTGGAGACGGCTGGGAGACGAGCAGGTGTGGCCCAGGGAGCATTTTGATGGCGGGAGTGTAAAGAGGCACAGCGTTTCGGAAGGCCAGGTTTGCAAGGTGCAGGCTGTTTAACCCAGCTGACCCACCTGTAGCCAGTTACCTTAGGAAACTAGCGCTCTAGGAAGCAAAGCAGCTCACTGGACATAGAACTACCTTCAAGCCTGCTTTGCTTATGAGAGCAAACATTTGGGAAAATATAAACATTCTTCAATAAAATAAAGCACAGTGCATCAAAACATAGAAGCCTATACATCCATTAAAATATAATCCGCGTTTGATGACATGGAGAAGCAATCAGAACGTTTTCAGTGAAAAGAGCAGATCAGGAAACTGTATAATCCCATTTTTTTTTTTTTTTTTTTACAAAATCAACTTTGTAAGTGTGCATATCTGTGCAGAGAAAACTGGAAGAAAATACGCCAACTGCATATTGACATTGATAGCAGCAGTTATCCTAGGGAAGTGTAATTATGGATAAGGCTGATGTTATGGGTTGAATTGTGTCCCCCTGAAATCCCTATGTTGAAGTCCTAACCCCCAGTACCTCAGAATGTGTTGGAAATAGGGTAGTTACAGAAGACAGTAGTTAAAATGAGGTCATTAGAGTGGGCCCTCATCCAATATGATTAATGTCCTTATTAAAAGGGGAAATTTGGGCACAGACACAAGGGAGAGCATATGAAAATAAAGACAGAAATCGGGTTGATGCATCTGCACACCAATAAGTGCCAAAGATACCAGTAAAGTAGCAGAATCTAGGAGAGAGGCAAGCAGCCAGTTCTCCCTCAAAGCCCTCAGAAGGAACCAACCCTGCTGGCACCACAATCTTGGACTTCTGGCCTCCAAAACCGTGGAACAATCAGTGGCTGTTGTTCGAGACACTCCATTTTTTGGTACTTTGTTATGGCAGCCTCAGCAAACTAATACAGCCAACTTTCTATGTCGTCTGAAATTTCTACACTATGCAATATAATTTATCTTCAGAAAAACAAAATATTTTCATTTGAAATAAAAGTTTTAATTAAAAATTAAGTTATCTCGTAGACCTTAACTGAGTAAAAACAATTTGCCTCAAATGTATTTCAAATTTATATTCCTGTTGATGGTATTTTTATTTTCAGAGCGTATTCTGGAAAATGCAGGTAAACAATATTATTCTTTTAAAAAAATGTTTTAAATTGAAAAAAGAAAAATCCACTCCCCTTATGGGGAGGCTGAAGGAAGGAAGCGCAGTAGCAGTGATGTGGGTGGGTTTACTGAGATGCCCTTTGTGAAGAGTAATGAGGATGTCCACAGCAGTGTTGTTTATGATAGTGAAAGCTGGAAGCAATCCATCCAACAGCAGGTAGTTAATCTGGTTAAACACCAGGCTTGGTGGTGCGAGCCTGTGATCCCAGCTACCTGGGAGGGTAAGACAGGAGGATCCCTTGAGCTTAGGAGTTCAAGGCCAGCCCGGACAACATAGTGAGATCCCCGTCTCTTAAAATATATACATATATACATATATATATGACATAGGTAATATTTCCTTCAATTTGTAGACAGAGACATAATGAACATGAGAAAAAGAGTTCATCTTTGCTAGCAATTAAAAACAGGAAGAGGAAAACAGAACAAACATGAACAAAAGAGAAAAAAATATTTTTTAAAGGCAGAAATAATTAGAAAACAAAAATATAGAATTGATAAATCCAAAAGGTTGTTCTTTGAAAACATTATAATCAGCAAGTATCTGATTACACTCCAAATTGTAATTTTTTTTCAATAAAAAATTAACAAAACATTACAATATCAAGGTATATGTTCTTACTTATCAAATTAGAGGACATGTTTTAAATGATTTCACTAACAATTGATAAGGTATGGTGTTGCCAGTTCTCTCAAATATGCCTGATGATAAATTGAAACAAAATTGCTAGAGAGAATCTTGGTGATGTCTATAAAAAAGCCCATGATATGGGGACAAAGATTTATACACAAAGATGTTCATGAATATGAGAGAATCTTTAATTGTGCCAGACGTATTCGTTTTGTATTGCTGCTGCAACATATTACCACAATTTTAGTGGCTTAAAACAACACAGATTGATTATCTCAGAGTTCTGTGGGTCAACAATGCAGGTGGGCTCTGCTGTTCCCTCCACTCTTGGTCTCACTGGGTCACAATCGAGATGTGGCCAGCTTGGGCTCTCATCTGGAGGCTCTGGGGGAGAATGTGCTTCAGGCTCATTCAGCTCGTGTGCTGTAGGACTGAGGTCTCCCTGTCCTTGCTGAGTGTCAGCTGGAGCCTCTCTCAGCTATTCGAGGGCACCTGCCTTCCTGGTCACACTGCCCTCCCCCATCTTTAAACCAGCAATGCATCCAGTCCTTCTCATGCTTCCAGTCTCTCTTCCAGTCTCTCCTTCTGCCATCTGTCTCTCCTCTAGCCAGAGAAGCCTCTCTGCTTTTAAGAGCTCATGGGATTAGATCGGACCCACCCAGATAGTCCAAGCTACTCTCCCTATTTCAAAGTTTATAATCTTAATTACTTCTGCAAATTTCTTTTCATCATGTAAGGTAACAAGTCCACAGGTTCCAGAGATTAGAATGTGGATATTGTTGGCAGAGGGAGGAGGCATTCTGTCTACCACAGGAGAAAACGCTGAGATTGTCTTAAAGAGAGAAAACAAAAAGCAGGATATTAATCATGGTTTCTCAACCTTGGACATTTTAGGCTGAATAATTCTTTGTCATGGGGACTGTCTTGTGCATTGTAGGATGTTCAGCAGCACCCCTGGCCTCTACCCACTAGAGGCCAGTAACACACACCACCGCCCAGTTGTGACAACTGAAATTATCTGTAAACATTGCCAAATGTCCCCATTGGGGGAGGTCAAAATCACCCTCAGTTGGGAACACACACACACACACACGCACACACACAGTGTGGTCCCAACTATGTAAAACACACACACACATGCTCATATATTTATGGAGAAAAAAATAACAAGGTATTAATAGTGGTTACTGTGGGTCTTGTCATAATAATTGATTTTTGTTCTTTATGTTTTTCTATGCTTTTCAACTTTGAATACCTATTACTTTTAAGCATTATTTTACAAAGCAATTTCCCCCAAAATAGATTTTTAAACATGAAATTTATGTTTTTATTCCTAGGAGAAGTTCTACTTGATAGCAATTCACTGTTCTTCTAATGTACTGTTGAATTTTTGTATCTATTCATAACTAAAGTGCTTTTTCCCCTTTTATTTGTCAGATTTTTGTGTCAGAATATATAATCTATGCCTGAATTTAATCAAAGCATCAACAGAATTAGTTGTTACTCTTGTTTGAAAAAACTATCTAGTTGAATGGTCTGGCTGCTCAGAATTATTTTTTTGGAGATAATTGCTTGAGAACTTTTTTCAGTAGTTTCCTTGATTATAGGGTATTAGAATTTTCTAACTTTTTTTTTTCTTTTTGAGAGAGAGTCTCACTTTGTCACCCTAGGTAGAGTGCAATGGCATCATCACAGCTCACTGCAAACTCCTGGGCTCACAAAATCCTTCTGCCTTAGCCCTCCTAGCAGCTGGGATGACAGGCATGCACCACCAGGCCTGGCTAATTTTTCTATTTTTAGTAGAGACGGGTTTCGATCTTGCTCAAGCTGGTCTCGAACTCGTGAACTCAAGTAATCCTCCCACCTCAGCCTCCCAAACTGCTAGGATTACAGGTGTGAGCCACCGCTCCAGTCTTCTACTTCTTCTTGAGTCCATTTTAGCCATTTATACTTTTTCATAAAATCACCCACTTCAGAATATTTATATTCATTAGATGGGATTATATGTAAAAATACCATATAATTTGTCATATCTATAGTGATATCTTCTTTCTCATTATATTAATATTTTGTCTCTTATTTATTAATTATATTTTTCAGAAGTTTGTTTCTTTTTATTGATTTTTTTCAAAAGAACTACCTCTTCAATTTACTTATCAGTTCTTCCATTTTTCTATTTTCTCATTGATTTATTTCCTTTCTTCTGTTTTCTTTAGGTTTATTTTATTGATCCTTCCCTAGGTTCTTGGTGTCAATACTGTCATTTACTGTATTTTCATTTTTTTAATTATAAATTCTTATTTTCTTAAAATCATGAATTCTTATAGCAAGGACTGCTAATTGATTCTCATTGTCTATTTTCCCTCTCTTCTTTAGTAATAAAACTCACTCAACTGAGCTCATTGCTGCCTAATTCAAAAGACTGCATTTCTCAACCTTCTCTGCCTCCATCAGAAATCACTAGAATTTTCCAGTTTGACATCTGCTTCTTTACTCCATTCATGGCATTTTCCAATATGTAAACATATCAAATGTGCCATCATGATTTCTTGCCTCTACACTTATTAAGTCCCCACTTTAAACTTTACATTCAACCAATGTTTTCTTCTACCACTGTTATTTCCGTTACAGTGAAATCTTCAGTCATCATTACTTTTTTCTTTTAAAGTTATTGGTTATTGCAAAGTGTTGGCTTTTCAAGACAAATTTTAGAATGATTTTTCTACTTGTCTGCAAAAACCTATTAGGATTTTGATTGGATTTACTTTAATTTGGGAAAGAATTGACATTTTCATAACCTTCCCATCCAGGAACGTAGTTTGTCTCTCCATTTACTTAGCTTTGTACCCTCAGTGGAATTTTGTGCCTTTTTTCACTTAGGTTATAAAATTTGTTCCTAGGAATGCTACATTTGTAGTTGCTATTGTGAAAGAAATATTTTGCCCATATTACCAGCCATGTATTGTGACAACGTGTGTCAAAGCACCTGGGGGGGATGTGACTGTTGTCAGGCAGGCTTCTTTTATCGCATGCCAGTCCCTCCTCCTGCCATCCCAGTACCTGGCCCCCGGATTAGGAGTGGTGGGGATGGAAATTCGATCCCAAGGGGTCTATCTTCACAGCCAATCACTGCACCACCTCTCTCCAAAGAAGCACTTTCCACCAAAATGTTTCAACATCACAAATCTAGCTCTGAGAACACATATGTGGCAAGATGACAATGAAAGGTCTGCCAGAAGAGTCTGATAATGAAGGGCTTTGTTCCTCGCCCTGTCAGCCTGTGCCCACTGCCCGTGGTGGCTCCCATATGGAACGCAGCCGTCCGCCATGAAGAGAGTCTACACAGTGTTCTTAACAGGCTACTTTAGGTCACCTCGATGAAAGCTGCTTTATTCCATCCAAGTATAATTTGCACACAAAGAAAGAAAAGGGTACTTAAAATAACAGTGAAAGGTGTGAATGTCACTGCCAGAGCTTTTTTTTTCATTTTGTTTTCGTTTTTGTTTTATTTTTAACCAAAGTAGTTTGGAGGAACATGGCCTTCCACTGTGAAAGTCTAGCCTCCTCCCGTCTGTGAAGTGAATGCCACCCATTAAAAAATGAGACTCAGTTCCCAGGTAGGTACGTACCCAACAGAGAGGTGTACATATGTGCCAGAATGTTCGGAATAGCCCCAAACTGGAAACCATCCAAGTATCTACCAACAGGGAAATGGATGAACAAACCATGGTACGTGACAGAATACCACACAGCCATGAGGATGAACCACCTGCCAATACGCACCACGTGGCCCACTCTCCCCATCACCGTGTTAAGGACGCTGCACAGAGAAGAGCACATATCATGAGATTCATGGGTGCGACGTCTTTGAAATTAGGCAAAGCTCTTCGATGTTCAGGAAATGAGGACAGTGGCTACTCATGGGTCAGAAACGGTGACAGGAAGTGGAATGAGGTGCCACTGGTGGGTCTACTGATGTTTTGGCTACATTGTCCCATTAGCCCTAGGAAACTAATACAAAAGGCACCTGTCGAAAACCTATCACTAAATTACATTCACCGTGAAGTGAACACTTTCTCTCTGGGATGAGAAACAACGCAAGGAAGTCTGCCCTCACCACTTCTATTCAGTGTTGTCCTGGAGCCCTAACCAGTAAGCCAAAAATAAAAAATAAAATAAAAGGCATAAAGAGAGAGAAAAAGAAGTAAAATTGTGTTTGTTCTTGGGTGAAATTATTATGTATATAGAAAACCCGAGGCACCTATTAAAAAATACCATGACTAATAAATTAATATATTAAGGTTATAGGATACAAGGTCGATTTTCCAAAATCCATTTATGTGTATATATTACCAGTAAAGAATTGGAAATGAAATAAACAAATAAGTACAATAACATAAAAAAACATAAAATAGGCATAAATTCAACAAAAGATGTGCAGGATCTCTACACTGAAGACTACAAAACATTAGTGAGAGGAATTAAAGAAGACCTAAACAAACAGAGAAATATACCATATTCATGGATTTGACATCAATATTGTTAAGACATCATTTTCCCCCAAATTGATCTATAGATTTAACACAAGCCCAATTAATAGCCAACAGGTTTTCTTTTACAGAAATTGACAAGCCAATTCTAAAGGATATTTGGATATTCAAAGGATCTAGAAAACAAAAGCAATCTTTAAAAAGAAGAAGAAATCAGAGGACTCATACTACTTCATTTTAACACTCACTAGAAATCTATAGCAATCAATATAGTGTATAATAGGCATAAGGATAGAAAAAAATCAATGTAACAGAACAGAGTCAAGAAATAAATCCACATATAAATTGTTAACTGACTTTTGACAAAGATGCCAAAACAATTCAATGAGAAAAGGAAAGTTCCTTAAACAAATATGCTGGAACACCTGAATAACCATATGAAAAAGAAATAAACCTCACACCCTACCTCACACCATACACAAAAAGTCAATTAAAAATGGGTCAGACCAGGCGCAGTGGCTCATGCCTGTAATCCTAGCACTCTAGGAGGCTGAGGTGGGAGGACTGCTCGAGCTCTGGAGTTTGAGACCAGCCTGAGCTAAAAGTAGAAAAACGAGCCAGGCATGGTGGCGAGCACCTATAGTCCCAGCTCCTTGGGAGGCTGAGGCAGGAGGATCACTTGAGCCCAGG
>VBSM01003186.1:330755-351737 GCA_008086735.1 Cheirogaleus medius
AGGTGGACCGCAGAGGGCAGCAGGCAGGGAGAAGCCAGCCGATCTTGACGTCTGGCCCCTATGGAGGTGAGCTGATTCCTGGGTTCAGCCACGGACCGTAGGTTGTCTGCCTCATTCTCTCCTTCCGTCCTCACGACCACCCTGAGCCAGGTGAGGAGGGAGGAGAGGGTTGGGAGAGCTTACCAACCCCCATGAGGTCGTGCTGCGTTTAAGTGCCTATAAACCACCCTGTTATGTTCTGCATGGCAGATGACGTCATTATTGCATGTCCTTAAGCACAAGGACGGTGTCGTATTCTCCACAACGTCTGGGCAGTTTGTAACCATTCTGAGTGGATCTGAACTGAGCTTTGGCATGGTAGTCACAGGGTCACATTCTCCAGAGAATTCTGGAAGTGGTAGGAAAGCTCACCAGAGCCTTGCCTCTGTTGTGCCAGAGGCAGGACCTGTACCCTGCACGCTTGTTGCTGTTCAGTCTCAGTACCCAGTGAGGGACAGAAAAGACTCGACTTAGTGCGGACACTCCTTGTTCTTGGATGCAAAGGCAATCTTGCAGAGACGTCAGGGTTTTTTACATTCTCCGGTCTAAATGCAATGCAATCACAAAATGCCAACCGGATTTATTTTTTAACTTGACACAATCAGTTCTTTGGGAAAAGTAAACATGGAGAACAGCCAGGTAAATCTCAAAAAGGGTAAAGAACAGCCCTCCCAATATTGAGCGCTATAAACTACAATAATGAAGGAGTTTGGTATAGCAAAGGAATGGGGCAGGGTGGCACAGTGGAGGGCCAAGACATCGACTTAATATACTCGGAAGTTTAACATATGATCAGAGGGGCATTTCCAGTTAGGGGGGAAGGGAAGGTGGATTCTTTTGAATGGAACAACTGGCTAGCTGTTTTGGCAAAAAATTAACCTAGATCCTACTTCCCTGTAACAAAATTAATTCTGGGTAGGTCTAAGGTTTTAATTATGAAATGAAACCATAAAAGTACTTGAAGAGAAGAGATGATTTCAAAGATAATCTTGGAAGAGGAAAGGCCTTTCTAAGCATGCTTCCCATGAAGAATAAGTTGAACTATGAAAAGATAGAATTTATATACAGCAAAATACGCCACAAAGTCAAAGGTTTTTAAGTGGCAAACGAGATGTTTTTCAAACATAGGGCATAAAAGGGGTTATTTTCTTAATTCATAAAGTTCTTATAAATCATGAAAAATGAACAACCCAACAGAAAAATGGGCAAAGAATGTGAACAGGCAGTTCCCAGTATGAGAAACAAATGGATGGCTGCTTACACATGAAAAGGTGATTAATTGCATTGATAGAGAAAATACAAATGAAAACTGGGGAGATACATTTTTACACGGCAAGTTAGGGTTGGTGGTTTTGGGCTTTTCCCACATATTCTATATTGTGAAGCATTTATTAAATACAAAATACTGTATGTAAGTCTTTAGTATGTAAGCTGTGAAGCATAGTGACCAGTGTATATCTGAAAACCCACCAGCCAACTTAAGAAACAAAAGACTGCCAATACCACTGAAACCGTATGCTCCTCTCCCTTTGCCGCTGCGTAACAAACCACCCCAAAATGTAGTGGCCCGACACAGCACTTATCTTTCCTGCTTCTGTGTGCCGACAGAGTGCAGCGATGCCCGAGCAGCTCCTCGCAGGTGACTGCTCCTGCTTGCGCTCAGCTGGGGGTGTGGCTGGGGCCGGAGCAGCCAGCACGCCCTCTCACCGTCCCAGGGCCTCGCCACACGTGGCCTCTAACCGTCAGGGGTCCAGCCAGGCCATCCTTACAGCTCGGTGACGGCTCCCAGTGAAGGGAAGCAGAAGCTGCCAGTCCTTTCAGGCCTGGAATCAGAAGTCCCAGAACATCTCTTCATTGCATTCCAACTGGCTCAGATTCATGGGAGGGAAAACTGCCTCTCGGTGTGGGGGGAGGCAGGCACTCTCAGGGGTTGTGGGCAGCCCGGATTTGGAGACTCTCATGTCATCCCAGGCCCTACCCTCCATCTCCCCCTCGTCAATACGCAGTGAGGGACATTAAAGACCCAAATTAGTGCAAAGACACACCTATTCATAGAACCAAAGACAATCTTAAATATGTCCATTTTCTACATATTAGCCAATCATATACTATATTAATTAGCCAGTCCAGGTAATTCCTATCCTGAGTTTCTCTGCTCTGCTCTAAAATTGTACCATGTATCTAAGAACCCCTAATGTAGTTATGCTTGGGTTTGAATATTCCAAGTGTAACGAAGTACGTGTATTATTCTCTGAACCGTGTTTCACCACCTCCCAAACCTCCTCTTTCTAAGATTCGCTCATGTTGAAGCTTATAGTTGTATTGAATTCATTTT
The DNA here is from genome assembly GCA_008086735.1 of Cheirogaleus medius. Lineage (NCBI taxonomy): Eukaryota > Metazoa > Chordata > Mammalia > Primates > Cheirogaleidae > Cheirogaleus > Cheirogaleus medius. The sequence continues at coordinate 333,130 of VBSM01003186.1, forward strand.
TACTGCTGTATGTTAGTCTATTATATGAATGTACAATTTAATCATCTGTTAAATAATATCTAACAATGACTATTTGGGTTTTTTCTGATTTTTTACAATTACAGTGCTTCCGTGAATATTTCTTTTATGTGGCTTCTCCTGCGCCTCGGCAAGGGTTTCTGTGTTATGCACGCGCAGAAGTGGAATCACTGGGCCACACAGTGTGCAAATAGTCAACTCACTAAATCCGCCCAGGTTGTTTTTTAGCAGACGCTGAGCCAATGCACACTCATCCCTGCACCGCACAGGCATTCTCCTCGTTCCAGGTCTTTGCCAACACTTAGCATTAACAACCTAAGGGTTTTTTGCCAATTCATTGGGATTAAAATAGTATTTCATTATGATTATAATTTTATCTCCTTGATTACTAGGAAAGTGGGGCAAGTTTCATATGTTTATTGGACCCTCAAATTTCCTTTTCTATAAAATGCCTATTTGCATTCTTTGGCCTATTTTTCTATTGAGTGTTTTATTTTCTTCTTCTTAATTTGTAGGAGTTTTTATGTACTTATATAAATTTCTATTTTGTCATTGATGGATAGAAAATATCTTATCCACAAAGAGACCCTTTCTTTGTGGTCTCTTTGATAAACAAGTTATTGATATTAATGTAGTCACATTTATTCATCTTTCTTTATGGTTAGGGCTTTTTGTATCTTGTTTCAGAGATCTTTCCTATCCCAAAGTTGAAGAACATCATTCTATGGTTCCTTCTAATCATTATAGAGTTTTGTATTTTACATTAAAAATCCCTTGGAGTTTATTCCTTGGTCCCTTGGAGTTTATTTCTTGGTATAGTGTGAGGTAGGGATAACCATTTATTCTGTTTTGTTTTTCTTTCCCCCTGAGCTACAGTGTATGTCTACAAGAATCAAGTTTCCGTATGTGTAAGGTCTATTTCTGTGCTTTCTATTTTGTTCTATTGGGTCTATCCCTTGGGCCATAACCACACTAAAAATAAGTCTTGATATCTGTTAGGGCAAATTTGCTACCTTGATTTTCTCCAGCAATGCCATGCCTATTCTTGACTCATTGTTTTTCGTGTGCATTTTAGAAACTATTGTTAAATTACGTGAAAAACTCTGTTGAAGTTCTTATTGGACTTGTATTAAATATATAGATCCACTTGAGAAAAATTGAAATCATTATTGCCATAGAGAGCCCCAATCCATGAACTTGGTTTTTTTAAACTTTATTTGCATCTTTAATATTTTCCAATCTAGTTTTACACTTTTCTCGGTAGAGGTCTTGCAAATCATTCATTACATTTGTTCCTAAGTCCTTTATATTTGTTTTTATTATAATTAATAAGTATAACTTTATTTCTAGTGTGTAGAAATGTCATCTATTTTTGAGTATTGATTCAGCAAACTCGTCAAGCTATCTTTCTTATCCCAAGAAGTTATCTGAGGATTCTTTTGTGCTTTCTATATAAGCAATTATGCTAATTGCAAATAAATTTTGTTCTTCCATTCAAATAATTAAAACTTTTATATCTTTTTGTTCATTTGTTTTTGTCCTACCTTACTGGGTAGGAGCTCCAGTACCATCATGATAGCCATAAATCTTGTTTTGGTCTTGATTTTAAAGGGAATTCACCTTGAGTATAGTTGAGCTATAGATATTAGGTGAATACTCTTTTTGAGATTAAAGAAGTTCTCCTCTATTCTTAGTTTTCAAAGTGTTTTTGTTGTTAATCAGAACTAATGTTAAATTATTTTATCAAATGTTTTTTCTACATCTATTCATATGGTAACATCTATTCACATGATTTAATCTGTTAATGTGGTAAATAACATTAATAACCGATGTGGTCATAATTTATTTTTCTTTTTCTACACTACTAGATACCATTTGCTAATATTTTGTTTAGGAGTTTTAGATACATGTTTTTGGTAACTGGCCTGTAATTTTCGTTTCTCATTCTGTCCTTGTCAGATTTTTGTGTTAAAGTTTTGCTGGTCTCATAGAATAAGTTGAGGAAATTGTTTTTGTGATTTTTCGATTTTTTTTTTTTAAGGTTTAATAATACCCAGTCTTCTCAAATGTGTACAAGCCTTCTTGTACCAGTAATGGGAATAAATTAGTTTGATAATATTAAATCTTAAAATGCAATATCTTTGACCCAGAAATTTCACCACTAGGAATTTATCCTATGGATGTACTCAACCAAGTATACAAAAGTATGTGTACAAGGATATTTATTGTTGTAATAGCAATAGACTGAAAACAAACATTCCTCAATTGGAGATGGTTAAAAAAAAAGTACAATATTTTGTTGCCATTACAAAGAGTGAAATAGATCTATTTGTGCTGATGTGTCAAGTTCTCCAAAATCTATAATTATTGTAAAGCAGGTGGCAGAGCAAGAATATGTGTGTGTATATATGTGTATGTGTATACACACACACATATACACACACATATCCCATTCCCATTTGTGAATTTTTAAAACAATAGCTATGTGGATGTGCCTATACTATTTCTGGAAGGACACTCAAAGCCTTATAACACTGGTTGCCTCTGGAGAGCAGGGATGGTAGGGAACTGTGGAACTATATCTTTCCACGCCATTTTGTAGTTTGTGTACACGTGCATGTGCATGTCTTGGTCCGTGTGTACCTGCCCCTGGGCTGCAGGAGGGCCTGCGGGCTGCAGTGGCTCACTTCCCACTAACCACACAGTCTCACGCACTTCTCCTCTGGCGCTTGAGGTCTGTCACCCATCCTAGAAAGGAAGCCCTGCATTGGGCCAGGGTTTGGCCTGAAGAATAGAGTGGTTGGAAATGTTAAGCTGACATAAATAGGAAGCTCTGTAACCTCATGCAAGCGTTGCCTTGGAAACCAGAGCCTGGGCGGTCTCCATGGAAACCGTTCTCAGCCTTCTGCCTGAAGGAGTTACCACCCACTGGTGCTGGAGTCTTACTGATCAGGGACCTCAGAGCCTCAATAAATGCCTAGGGAATGATGGTGAAATGGTCCCTGCCCAACCGAGCCATGCCTGTGTGGAGTTCTGGGCACCCCCAGATGTCTTCCCAGGAAGGAGAAAGAGCCCCTCCACACAGGACATGTCTCCGTGGGGAGGCACAGCATGTGTGAAATGCAACAGACCACCCAAGGCAGTATATGCAGTGTCCCCAGAATGAGGAGGGGGACCCGTGTCCAGAGGTTTGGGGGGGTCTGGACTCTGCCACTGACCACCGGTGCAGCTGTGCAGCTGCGGTGGGCTAACTCTGGCTCTGGGCAAGTTACGCTTGCCAGCTTACCCTTCTGTAAAATACAGAGTGTGGACTACGTCATTCCAAAGGTCTTTTCCAGCTTTAATGACATGCAATTGCATGTGGCCTGGCGGCATGGAGTTCAGAGGAGGGAGAAATCCCAGTGTGACCAGGGCAAGCTTCCTGGGGAGTCATCTGAGCTTTGAAGGTGGTGAGGAGGAATGGCAGGGAGTGGTCAAAATGCAACGAGGAAGAGAAGTTCACCCTCCATGGGCCAGAGGACCCAGGGGCAATGTGTTGGATCCTACGACCTCCTGGGGCCGAGTTCTCTGGGCTCAGGAAGGGGGACTTTGAGTCCCGGGCTTGGGGGTGGGCAGGCGGCAGGGATGGGTGGCGCGGTCCCAGGAGGTTCTCCCCATGGCGTCTCCTCATCCTCACTGGCTGCTGCACACGCTCCCGCTGCCAGAGCACGGAGGGAGGGGCGTGAGAACAGAGGAAGGTCGCTGCGCCAGCCTCCCACCCATGAGACAAAGGGCCCTGTCAAGGGAAGCTGGTGTCCTGTCTGGACACCAGCCCTGGAGCCGGGGCTCTTTGCCTGGCAGAGAACTGCCGGGAAGGGGAAGAGGGGCGGGAGTGAGATCAGGGAGTCGGGACAGAGGCAGGGGGAGGGGAGGGCGGGCAGTGAGCCTGGCCAGCACCCTTGTCCGGCACTTACGGAACCAGTGCCCACTACATTCAAGCATTATGCCAGAGGCTTTCATTGATTTATTTTGTTCACTTCTTGCATTATCTCTGGGGTGAGTATAAATTTCATAGCCACACGTTCATGAGTGCAAAAAAAAAAAATCTTTATTTTTTTATAATAATCTATTTTGTATAACAATGTAGTTTTCAAATCCCCTTTTAGTCTGGTGGCAGAAAATGTAATCTTGGTAATTTGGGGTAAACCCAGTCATTACTTCAGTTTCACGCTCCATCAGTCTCTGGGCAAGTGACACTTGCCAGCTTACCCTTCCATGAAATGGAGAGTGTGGACTAAGTCACTCTGAAGGTCTTTTCCAGCCTTAATGACACTCAGTTGCATGTGGGCTGGCATCCTTTTGAAGATATTAATTTTCCCCTCTTACCCCCCAGGGCCATTATCTGAATCATGGTCCTATATTTGGGGTTTTCCCCACCAAAACAGCTTTGATAGGACACAGCAGCCACGTACTACTGCACAGTCATGTGCCACGTAAGGACGTTTTGGTCAACGAGGACTGCGTATACGATGGTGGTCCTGTAAGATTATTAATAATGGAGCCGGAAATTTCCTATCGCCTAGTGATGACGTCACAGGCAGCACGTTACTCACGCGTGTGTGGTGACGCTGCTGTCAACAAACCCACTGCACCGCCAGTCAGATGAAAGTCCAGCACATACCACTGTGTACGGTACATAACACTTGATAATGATACTAAATATTGACTACGTCACTGGTTTATGTATTTCTCATTATTTTAGAGTGCACTCCCACTTATTAAAAAAGAGTTAACTGTTAAACAGCCTCAGGCAGGTCCTTCAGAAGATATCCCAGAAGAAGCCATTGCTATCGCAAGAGGTGACTGGGCCGTGCAAGCGGCTGCCCCTCGAGACCTCCGCTTGGGGCAAGATGTGGAGGTGAAGACGGTGACGTGAATGATCCCGACCCTGCGCAGGCCCAGGCTAATGTGTGTGATAGTGTCTTAGTTTTTAACAAAAAGTTTAAAAAGTAAATAAAATTTTTTTTTAACTACAAAGCAAGCTTATGTAATAGGATATAAAGAAAGAAAATATTTGTGGATGGCTGTATAATGTGTGTTCTAAGCTAAGTGTTATTACAAGAAGCAAAAGACGTTCAAAAATTAAAAAGCTAAAAAAGTTACAGTAAGCTAAGACTAAACTATTATTGAAAGAAAAAAATTTTAAGAAATTCAGCGTAGCCGAAGTGTGCGGTGTTCATAGCCTACAGCAGCGTGCCGCGATGCCCGAGGCCTTCTCGTTCACTCTCCACTCACTCCTGGCTCACCCAGAGCAACTGCCAGGCCTGCAAGCTCCATGCATGGCGAGTGGCCTGTGCAATGCACCATTTTTTTATATTTATACCCTATTTTTACTGTACCTTTTATTCTTTTGTTTAGCCGTGTTTAGATACACAAATACTTAGCACTGTGTTCCAGTTGCCTACGGTATTCGGTACAGTGACATGCTGTGCAGGTCGGTAGCCCAGGAGCAATAGGCTGTACCATACGCCTAGGCGTGTCGTACACTCTGTGACGTCCACACAATGAAATTGCCCAACGAGGCCTTTCTCAGCTTGTATCCGTTAAGTGGTGCGTGACCGCGCTTGCGGGAAATAGGTGAGCCGGGTCTTGCCCAGTGGCCCCTGCGGCTGGAGTCAGGCATGTGACCAGGCTCAGCCAGGCACTCCCACCCAGAACATGCCGTGGGGGCAAGTGATTCCCAAAGGGGGACAGTGAAGACTGCATGCTGGCGGAGGGGGTGACAGCAACACCCAGAGTCCTGTGGGCAGCCAGAGCGTGGTGGCATCCTCTCCACAGTTCTGGAGCCTACTTTGGACCGTGGTTCCCTTTGCGGCCTCCCAATTGCAGAAGCAGTTTCTCCCGCACACCCACTGATTCTCTGTCCCACCCAGTGTCCTGTCGATAAATTCCTTTCTTCCTAGACCAGCCAGAATCTTTCCTGTTGCTTGTGTAACAGTTTTATTGAGTAAGAGATCCTTGCGGGGTATAAACAGAAAACAACTTAAATCTCCCTTGCCCAATTCCTATTGAAACCTGTTGGGTGGGGTTGGTTCTCCCCCAGGCTTCAGTGAAATCTAAGGTAGGTTTCTTAGTTTTTCTGGTCAATTTAAGATAATAAAAATTCCTTGGGTCACTTTTAGCCACAAAAATCCAATTTCAGTAATTACAACATCTAGCTATGAAAAATAGTCAAGATTCCAAACGCCAGTTGAAGCTAAAACTGCTCCCCTCCCAGGCACAGATCTGCCCACACGGGAAGCGGGAAGCCTGCACGGGCATGGGGGGGGGGGGCCTGGGCCGGCTCCTCCACCCTCTGTCCTCCTGCTTCTCGCCCTGGGCTCCTCCAGCTCCCCCAAGGTTGGGGCATAGGGTGGGGGTCGGTCCAGGGCAGGGAGGAGAGAAGGGAGAGGAGAAGTCCCTGGTGTTCCCTGGCACCAGTCTCCCCTCCCGGGGAAGATGCTCCGAGGGAGTCTCCTTTCCCTGTCCCCCCTCCAGTGGCACCTCAGCACAGGTGAACGCTCCCCCAGCTGCATGTCCTTGGGCTGGATCTAAGCAACTCAGACCAGCTTCTGAGACCTTCACACGCCCTTTGATGCTGCATGGGCTGTCGCTGGCTCTGAGCTCCAGGCAGCAAGCAGGCACCTCCGGCCACTCGCTCCCCAGAAGCTTGTCCCCTACCTGGGCCATAAGACCCCTCCCAGCTGCCTGCGTCAAGCTGGGCAACATGTCAAGCTCTCTGGGCAGACTTGGAGAAGCCCTTCTGACTAGGTGTGAGGCAGAGGGGCGGTACGTGGGACTCTGTGGTCATTCTCTCCTTAGGAATGTTCTCTCCAGTCGGCCGTTGAGAGAATGTTCTCTCCAGTCAGCTCCTTAGAGAGCCAGGAGGAGGGCTGGGCAGGAGCTGCAGGGCTTGGGGCCGCCTCCTTCGAGAGTCTTTCATTTTGGAACATATGACTTGTGGGCACAATCCCTTTTCTCTCAGCCCCTCAAGGGGTGCTAACCCCTGGAGAGGGGACAGTAGGACCCAGATGCCCCATCCCCCTACACCTCCCACCCCCACACCTCACCAGTCTCTGATTTCTTTTTCCCTCGACTTATGGAGTCCTTATCTAGACTGCAGGGGTGGGGAGTGGAGATGTGGAAAAAACAGAAAGGATGAAAAAATCCCAGTAGGCCCACATATTGTTTAGGCCCCTGGGCTCCCCCATGGGCATCCCAAACAGCTGGTCCTAGAGCTGAGGAGGCTGCAGTGGGGAGCCCGACCTCGAGGGGCCTTTTGCACACACCCAACCTGAGCTGGGGCCAGGGGTGCTCAGCCTGCATCCTGATCACAGAAGGGAGGTTGGGCAGCCTTGCCTCAGGCCGAAAGGTCAGAACTTTGAGTGACACCTTACCCATCAGTGGGGACAGTACAGCCCTGGGGGTGGAGGTAAGACAGTGGGTTCTAGACTACCAGACCTGGGTTTGAATCCCCTTTCTGTGATTGTTTTGGCTACCTATTTCTGCATAACAAACCCCCCAAAACCTGGTGACTTAAAAGAGCAGTCAAGGCTGGGCACAGCGTCTCATGCTTGTAACCCTGGCACTTTAGGAGGCTGAGGTGGGAGGATCACTTGAGCCCAGGAGTTCAGCATCAGCCTGGGAATGCAGTGAGACCCTGTCTCTACAAAAAAGAATTAGCTGGGTGTGGTGGCACACGCCTGTAGTCCTAGCTACTAGGAGGCTGAGATGGGAGGATCACCTGAGCCCAGGAGTTTGAAGTTATAGTGAACTATGATGATACCACTGAACTCTAGCTTAGGCAACAGAGTGAGAGATTGTATCAAAAAAAAAAAAAAAGGAGCAATCATGTGTTCAAGATTTTACCATTTGAATGGGGCCAAGTAGGAATGATTTGTTTTCGCCCTATGTGTCATCAACTGAGCTTTTTTTTTTAAATTTATTTAATTATTTTAGAGATAGGGTCTCACTCTGTCTCCCAGGCTGGTCTCATACTCTGAGCCTCAAGTGATCCTCCCACCTCAGCCTCCCAAAGTGCTGAGATTGATTATAAGTGTGAGCCACCATTCTCAGCCTTGAGTTGTCTTTGTGAGGGAAGAAAAATCTACTTCTAAGATAGGTTCACATCAGTTCAGAGCTCAGCTGAGACTGTCAGCTGAGAGCCTCAGTTCTCCTTCCAACAGGCCTCTCCACTTGACTGCTTGGGCTTCCCCACAAAATGGAGGCTGAACTCCAAAAGGAAGGAAGCAGAAGCCATCTAGTCTCCTTAATGTCTGAGCACTGAGGTCCCAGGACATCATTTCCTCTACATTCTATTGGTCAAAGCAGTTAGGGTCCCCACCCAGATTCAAGACGAGGGGACATAGCTCCACCTCTTGAGGGGAGCAGTGGCATGTGTGCCCAAGGAATGTCAAAATTGCCTCTGGCCATCTTTGGATACACAGTGAATTGGAGCAAGTTATTCCATCTCTCCAAGTCTCAGTTTCCCTGTGTATAAACTGGAGGTAACAATATCTATCCCACTTGCTTACTGATAAGATTAAAGAAGCTCTCAGTTGAGCCCATATGAATTGGAAGAATGTACACGTGCAGCCCATGGCTCAAGAGAATTCACTGTCAGCATTAGATGATCCTGAACACATAGCACGCCCAGGAGATGATGGAAAACTTTTCCCACCATTATGTGTCTGCCTCTGCCACTTCTTTTGTCTGGTCTCCCTCCCTGCCTCCAGGTCCTCACCCCCAAGACTCCCTTGGCCTTTCCTCCCCTTCTGCCTGTGATTCACCCTAAAGCCAGGGTCAGGACTTGGTGCCTGGAGGGGCTTTTAGGCCATCAGTCTCCCCAGGCTGGGACCCATCGCCCGCACCCCGTGAACGAGGCTGACATCGCCCTCCCTGCCTGACCCCAAGCCTGCTCTGTCTAACCCAGACAGCCCCTCCCGCCAGCTCCCACTAACTAGGAGAGGTTGTGGGAAACCCAGAGCTGACCTCCCGGGTGCCTCCGAAGGGCCCCCCTTTGTGGTAAAATTAGCTGAGTAGGGAAAGAGGGAAGCCAGAGAAGAGGCAGGAGAGAAATGGTGAGTCTTTTAAGAGAAGAGACCACCCCCAGCCCCAGCCCCAGCCCCAGCCTGGGAGCAGCAGCAGCAGCTACAGTTCATCAGAGTGGAGCCGCCACTGCAGCCTCCGCAGGTCTGGGGGCCATCGGCAGCTGCCCAGCCCTTTCCGTAGGAAGCAGGGGTGGAGCTGACCAATCCTTCCAGATGCTCAGGCCCCTCTGGATTCAGGCGGTCAGAAGCTGTGGCTGCGGCAATCTGATGGAGAACTGTGTAATTTGGGAAATGGAGCGGATCTAGCCGGTCTGGGGACCTTTGCTTCCTATTTCAAAAGAGATGGGAAACTTGATTTTCTAGGTGTTCAGAAATGCCCATTTAATAGGGGCAGGGCAGGCCTGGGCTGCCCAAGAGCCAGGTGCCTGGGGGCCCTGCAGCAGTGGGGTAGGAGGGGCAAGATGCATCCTGGCTCAGGAGCGCCCCTTCTCCAGGCGTCACTAGGACATCCTAGTCCTGACCACCCAGGCCTGGGCAGAGACCCAGGCCCACCCAGGTCACATCTCCCCTAGGTGACTGCCTCAGGAGCAGAGCTGTCCCTGAGCTCCTGATTCTGGTCCACCGTTACCATGGAGACCGTTGTTCCCAGAGCTCCCGGGCCAGGCTGTGCTGAGCAGAGGCTGTGCCTCCAAGACTAGGAAGGTTTCCAGTTGGATCGCCTCCGACTTTGTCTTTTTGTTGTTGTTGTTTCTGGTAATAAAACTCACATTTACTAGAATTGGGGCAAACACAGGGTAGAAAGAACAGTCCTTCGGTGATTGTGCCAAGTCCCAGGGCTTCGGTGGCCCCGCTCCGGCAGCCAGAGCCGGGGAATTGGATGCTGTGGCTCAGGAGGGCTGTGTTCCACCAGTTTTGCACGTACTGTCGCCCCTCCTCGGGGAATCAGGTGCGCAGCAAGTGAAAACACCCCACACCATGTGCCCTCAGAGGCCAGGAGCCATGAGGACACCCCCCACCCTCACCGCCATCTCTGCACAGAGAGAGCGTCATCACAGTTTTCCAAACTGTTAAGAGACGTTCCTTTGCACATTGTTCAGCTCACAAAGGCTGCAGGCTGAGATGGAACCAAAAACGAGTGAGTAAGGAGGAGAAGTGAGTCATTCATTCATTCCACACACACTCTTGAGCCCTATTATGTGCTGGGCCCTGTAGGGACTGGGGACAGAGATGAGCAGACAGCTGGCCCTGTCCCCCAGGCGCTCACAGACCCGGGATCACTAAAATGGCCCAGACTTTGCAGCCTCTTTGCCGGCATGGACCTGATGTCTAGGCCAAAGCAGAAAACGCAGACTTCAGAGCATCGCTGAGGGGCCTGCAGTGCCGCAGGCCTTGGGCTGTGTGACAGACATGAACAGAGCTCACGGGCCAATGGGGTAGAAGAACAAACGGGACTCTACTGGACAGCATGCTAAGTGTTGTGATGGGGGGCGTCCGGGGCACCATGGGAGCAGGGATGTCTCGACCAATCAAGCAAAGCAGGGGACCTACGTGTTTGATTCATATTAAATGTCACCCTATGCCATTAAGGCCAAATGTTTTCACAGTTTGTTAACCTTGGCAATGAAGCCATAATAAGACTGCAGAAGACTTGCCCATTCCTGTGCAGGTGGATGGTAACCAGCCCCACAAACAGCCACTGAGGGCCACCCTCTCCCTCCCCAGCCCTTGAGGCCAGTGAGTTGAACCGAGCTCCTTGGATTCCATGACCTTCGGCTCCTGCAGAGAGAGGGGGGCTGGATTTAACCAGGACACGGTGAGGTGCACAGGCTCCTGCACCATGTAGGCTTGAGACAAAATCCTCCCTCCTTCCTTGGCTATGGGCTGGGGCTGGGTGGACCTTGGGTCTTCTGTGATGTTCTGCCACCCATCTGCTTGTCTCTCTATGTCCTTTGGCAAAATTTCAAACCTAGTTGTTTGACTTTGGAGTGCCACCCACCTCCACACCCAACTCTGCTGTTTCAGAACTTCTCTATGACACACAAGAACACAAGGGGACTGGAGTTTACAACTTCTGTCCGGCTTCATTAAATATTTGCTGGGCAGCTTTTATAGGACCTATTTGGATTCCATGAAGAGGAGCCAATTCCACCTTTTCCTTTTTGGGACGCTAAGGGCTTCTCTTGATTCTCAATAGAGACAGCAATGACTGCTGCAGTGCTGGCCACCTGACGGTCTCTTTGTGCAAATGCCGGTCGGCCCTGGGCTCAGCCGCAGAGATGTGGAGACCAGGTGGTCTTGAGGAGGACCATGATGACTCTAGCTTTATCTGACCCGATGCTTTCGGGGTCCCTCTCTATCAGGCACCTCTTTTATACGCCACTTTCGATCCTTTCACTTATCTTTGGGCCATTGGTCACCAGTCCCAGCCACTGCTAAGACCGCCCACTCTGCGTAGACTCCGATCAGCTTCCCCCAGGCTCACCCAGCAGCCCCTGGGCTCAAGTCCAGGCTGCGCACCCCTTACCTTTGCGCCTCCCCTGGACGCTGGCACGTGAGATGCTGCACCCACTCATGCATGGCCAGCAAGGCTGGGCAATTGACACCCCATGGGTGAGCCAACTCGAGATGGGAGCCTGTGCACAAATTCTTCTCCCTTTCCCCCTGAAGCACTGTGCTGAGAAACATTCATACAGCTTCTCAGAGGACGGGCCCGCGCAACTGAGCAACCAGTTTTGTTGTTGCCCAGCTGTGGCCGGCTCCATCACACTCTCTGCAGTTGACCCCACCTCCTTCCCAGTCACACTCCCCTTCTCCCTGGGGTCACCCTCCTCCTGGGGTCACTGCTTCCTGGGGTCACCCTCCCTGAAAAAGGAGTGGCACATGAGCCTTTGCTTCCCAGTCTGCTTTCCAAAGAACCCAAACTAAGCCACCTTGAGTTCCTTCCGGAGCTCCTCTTCCACTCCATGGGATTTTCTTGTGCCACAATCAGCGCCCCACTGTCCCTCTGAGATGGACACATGACCCAGGCTGGCTGGTAGTGCCTTATCCCCCTGGCGACAGGACTTGGGTCAGGAACTGTCATGTGATCAACCTGAGTCTTCCCTGAGGACTGATATGTGGACACTGGGGGCCTCACGCACCAGTAAGGTCAGTCTTCCCTCTTCTCTACCAATGGTGGCTCCCTCCTCATCCAGTCCAGACGGCTGCCCTCCGGCTCCCCAGGAAGCCTTTCATCACCACCCCGGCCCTGAGATCTTAGCAGCTCTGCCTGGTAACACCCAGAATCCCCAGCGCAACTGCCGCCATCAGGCACTGCCTTGCTCTTGTACCCTGTTGTTTGACTCTGTCCCTGTCACGCAGCCAGTGTTGTGTGAGCCTATGTCTGCTGGGCACACGGTTCTACCGGCAACCCGCTGTGGATTCACTGGCGGACTGGGGCAGGCAAGTGCTTCTACCTACAGAGAGGCCAGGTGTCCAACATAAGGTGACTACATGGTCCCAGTTTCCCTGAGACTTTCCAAGCTTTAACGTTGAATGGCCTGCACCCTCCAAAACCCCTCTGTCCTGGACAAACTGGGACAGTGATCACCCTGTTCCATGGGCAGGAGTGTGAGCAGATCGTTGTCTAGGGGAAGCCTCCTTTTGAAGCTAGGTGTGTAGACTGTGCAGATTCCACCCAGACCCCATCCGCTTACTCATTTAACACAATTTATTGAGTTCCTTCTATGTGTCTGGCACTCTGCTAAGTTTCGGGGATCTGGGGATTATCCAGACCTAGTCCCTGCCATCAAGAGCTCAAAGTTCAGAGCAGGAGTCAGGGAAATTTTTTGCAAAGGGGCAGATGACAAACATGTTTGGCTTTGCAAACCATACAGTCCCTGTCATAACTACCCGGTGCAGCCGTTGCAGCTCAAAAGCAGCCACAGACGGTGAGGATGGGCGTGACTATGTCCTGATAAGACTTTATGGGCAGCAGCCCTGGTGTGGAGGTGGTGACAAACACACAGAGATTCAGAACACCTGCCAGGCCCCTGCTGAAGGCGGTGGCTCCGGGTGGCTCTGTAGGTGGCCATGTGTCGTATCACGTGGCCCCATCTCCCCCACCGTGGTTGACTGGACCAGGGTTAAGCACCCGACCCACAGGCAGCCCCTCCCCAGGCTGCCAGAGAACAACACAGGTGGACAGGCCAGCAGAGATCATGGCCATTAGCCGGAACTATGGTGGCAGAGACAGAAGCTGAAAGTCCGGAAGGGCAGGGCAGAGCCGGGAGGCGCCCCGGGGCCCTCCAGCCCTTCCAGACCTGAGCCACGTTCCAGGGCCCATGAGGCCCAGCCCAAAGGGACTTGCTGTGGGCCTGTCCTGGGGTCCCTGGCAGCCATGACTGGAGCTGAGTCCTGTCTTCTTTATTTCCATGAACATCCTTACAATAACACAGCTTTGCTCTTCTTTTCTTCTTTCTTAACAAGTCAGTAATTTTTAGTATAAAGTTGTGTAACCATCTTCACCACCCAGGCTTCATAATAAACCTGCTTTTTTCAAAGTGACCTGAATCCAAAAGACCCTCCCTCACTCCAGTGCCGTGTGGGATGCAGAGTGCCACGGGACCACAGAGGAGGGGCCCCGGCTGGGGCTGGAGGCTCAGGGAAGGCTTCCGGGGAGGATCGAGAGCATTCCCTGGGGGGTGTGGAGGAGGGGCAACCCCATCACCTCTTTGACCCTAGGGAGCAGCTGCCAGATGCCAACATCTGGACCAGGGGCCTGTTCCCTCCAAGCCCTCCACGCCCTCCTGTGGCAGCCTTAGCCCACCCTGGTGTCTGTGGACAGGGCCTCGGAGGCCAGCTCACGTGATCTTCCAAGTCCCCACCACAGCAAAGGGAAGAGTCCGCACCTGGCCCCCGGGGGCAATAAATGATCGGCTTTGCTGCCTGCACCACTCCAGAGAGTTCATCCATGACGCTAACACGGTGTTTCCCAAGGAATTCAGAGATTGTCAAAGGGCTTGCAGCTGTAGTTCTAAGGCTGTGGGAGAGGTCTGGCCCTACAACCTCCCTCACCCCCATGAGGGAGAATCTCCAGGTGTCTCCCACACCCCAGCACCTCTGCTCTCCCCTCTCCCCACCCTCAGCCTCTCTCATTCTGGAGCAGGAAACTTCACTTTGCCAACAGGAGGGATCTTTGCTGCTGCAAGAGAAACCAGCTCAAGCTAATTCAAGTGAATAAGGGGCTCGTTGCAGGGATCCACGGTTGCAAAGGAGTTGCCGCGCACTTCGCATTGCCCCCAAGTGACTCCACCCGCCCCGGGCCGCCCTCAGGTTCCCTCTGGGACACAGAACCTGACTGCACAGTTTGGTTCAAGAATCCGTAGCCTTGGGACTCTGGATCACTCACTGACAGGGAACAGGGGTACTCGCCCAGCCATCGCCTCCAGAAGATGCCACCCCAATCTGCTTCCATATCCCATCAGAAGAATCTGGATTTGCTCCACCTACCCAGACGTGAGCTTCTCCAGGAACTCTGGGCACACACCCTCTACGCCCAAACCCAAGACAACCCTGAAGATGTGGCATCTCCCACTTGGCCATTAAGAAGATGCCCACACAAAAGAAATATTTTTTACAAATGAGAATATCCTGTTTGAACATACAAACTATTAGGGGTGCACATGCAATTGTTTAAGTGTCTCTTGTAGGAGCTAACGCATTTGGTTTCAAAGATGTCTTTTAATTTCAGAGAGGGTAACTAATACATCAGCTGGGAACTGCTGTTCCTTTCCACTTTCACATTTTATGGAACATTTTTATCGCAACTTGTCACCAGCATCTTGAATGTCTGTCTCTTCCTCACCCCTGAGCCACAGTTTGAGTCACCAGCAGCTTCCAGGGCACATCACCTCCCTCTCGTCCCGATTACAGAAATTCTATGCTTTGAATCGCTGCATCATGCCATCCCTGGAAATTTTATCCTAAGTCATCAGTGCCCCTTCCCATAACGTTGGGGGGCTTATAGTTGTTTTTTGAACCTTAAGAGAAATGTGACCATCTTCTTAACTGGTGATTGGGGCATACCAGGCACCCCAGCATTGCCACCACTCCTACCACGGGGTCTCCTGCACGGTTGGGCCTCTGTTGTCATCAGCAGGTGCTACAGGGCGGGGAGCCAGGGGGTTGAGCCTCCAGTTGCCCCCTTGGCTTGAAGTGAGGGCTGGGGCCGTGGGGGTGACCACAGCTGTCAATCACCAGCTATTTACCTGTGCCAGGCACACGGGGCGGAGGCGAGCCGTGAGCCCTTGCTGGGAGAGACGATTAAGGAGGATCGTTTCCGCTTAGGACACCGTGCGGTGCAGTGTGATGAAGGAACCACTGAGGCGTAGCAGACACATCTGCTCTCCGCCAGGCACTGATTAGGCAGCGGAGGCGGACAGGTGGGCTGCTGCCAACCTCTGCCGGGGAGCAGATCGGTCACCTCTTGATGGCTCAGGGTCTTTGAAGAGCCCCGAGAGGATCTTGGAGTGGGATGGGTGGGCCAGGGCACAGAGACCCAGCGTGGGGGTTAGCATGATGCTGGGAAAATCACTCACTGGAGCATCAGAAAGCTGGTGCCACCTGCACCTCCACGGGCCTCAGTTTCCACATCTGTACAACAGTTCTCTTCAAGCCAAGGTCTAATTGCAAACCTGTTTCTAGCCCCAAATCCTCCAGTTTTGTGGGGTCACCTTTTATTAAATCTCCAAAACAGAAGGGCTCGTGATTTCACCCCACGTTCAGCAGGAGCCCTAGTATCTCCCTCAAGCGTCCTGAAGACGCCCAGGGGACACTGTCAAATTCTCCGTCTTAGCCCTGGGCCCACAGGAGCTGCCCTCTGTATCTAACCCCATGAGGAACACCTCCCGATTCCTTTCTCCCATAGACAACTGCCACAGGTAGAACTTGTGGGAGGCTTTACTGAGGGCTAAGGGTAACGGAGATGGATCTGAATGCACAGCCACTAAAAGTGCCCCCAGCCCCGTTCTCTGCTGAGGGATTGACCCTTGGCCTGCGCCGCCCCTCGCCCGGTTTGTGGATTTCAGATGCGGAGCAGCCTTGGGAAGCCGTGCGGCCCCTCCCCTGTGCAGCCTGTGTGTTGCGACTTCAGGGGCACTGGGGGTGCAGTATTCCTAAAAGTGTTTCTCTCTCGGTTCCTCCTTTGAATTACAGCTTCACTCCCAGTTTCAACATGTAATAAATAGCCCTAGGAAGAACAGCCCTGGCCAAGAAGTTAAACTCGAGGCTACTGACTCCTCAGAGCAGATGACGCAGGGCAGGAAGAGACAAAGGCTGGGGTCTGGGGGATGCACAGTTAGCAGTGGGGGGAAGGGGTACCGAGAGGGGGAACCAGGAGTTGGGAAACTGAACACACAGTCAGCCCAAAGGTGGGATCTGCAGGGAGTGGTTGGGCCTTGGAGATGCTTTATGGGGTGACAATTAAGTGACTCCAAGAACTTTCAGATAAATTTAGATAAGGCCATCCTCTGAGAGCGGAATGCATTACACCAATACACGCTGGGAGATGGTAATAACATCATACATAATTATGATGATGGAACTGATACGAGCTGCTTCACCAACTCAGCTTACAAAAATGGTCACGTTATTGCCTCAATTCATTGCTTTAGCCCCTGTGTGCCTTTTGGGCAGGAAGCTTGCCCCCAAATTGTTCAAAACCCCCAGGGTCCTCCTTAGTCCAAAGGGGAGGTCAGCTTTGCTCCCTCACACCTGGAGGGGAGCCAGTGTCCCCACAGCTCGCTGCTTCTGTTTCTTCATGCTGTCACAAGGTGTCACTGTTGAAGCTTGGTCTCTCACAGAAGGCAGCTGCTGCCCCCAGAGGCTGGGATGCTCTTGATGGTCCAGGTTCAGGTTTACAGCTTTTTTTAGTCCTCATTCCCACACTCGGCCATCATTTCCCAAAGCATGCTCCTGGGGTGGGGCGGCTGCAAAGCACTAGCCACACTCCACGCTGACTTCAACAACCCCCCCCCCCTTGTGTGGGTTCTTGGACCACCCTAGCACACCTGCACAGGTATCCCTGAGTTTGCATCTCAGAGCCTGAGGGTTGGGATGTGGGTGTCTTTGCTTTCAGAGAGCCCCAGGGCCCCTGGCACTGTAGTGCAGCAGACAACAGGGGCCAGCCAGCTTCTGCTAAGCCCACAAGCAAATGTCCCAGGTCAGCCCAGACCCCAAGAGGAAGAGGATGGGAGCCTGGTGGCCCACATTTGCATAACCAAGAGAGCACACAAATGATCCTTCTCTGGAGGAAGAGCACTTGTTCCCAGGTATCCTTATGTCTCTGTCCAAACAGGGAGTTCTCAACCTAGGCATCAGGAGCGGAATTCAAGGGGGTCATGAACCAGTTGGGGGAAAACATTACATACTATTTTCTCTAATCACTCACCGCAAGCAGCATTTCCTTCCATTTTGCATATGGGCATCACGTCACAGTAGTGTAGATGGTTCCTGGAACTTGTCACCAATAGATATCACAGATACTCTCATATCACACTATAGTTGCTGCAGATATTTAAAAGTAACATTTCAGCTCATCACTAACTCAAAATTATGGCAGTTATTAAACCTGTCACTAGATCTTATTGTTGAATGCCTAAATAAAGAAGCTTATATATTGCTATATTGATGACTATATTTCAATATATTTGCTTTCCTTCCTAATTCTATGCATTTTACTTTATGTGTGTAAAACTGTTATCCTGGGGAAGGTCCCCAGAACTGATCAAGACCTCAAGGCCTACAGAGAGAGCAACCAGCCTCTTCTTTTGTTTTTTAAAAAAAAGTACCTCACTGCATTTCTAACAGCTAATATTTTCTGAGCCCTAACCACGTGCCACATTTCCTATGTGTTATTGTATTGTAGGGAGAGTTGTTATTTCCACTGAACGCTCAGGCACTGTGCATGGAATGGGGTCACTTGGCTGCCATCACACGGTTGTCAGGGCTGGTGCCAGAGCTTACACCATTCGCAGGCAGGTGCCTCAAGGCCCTGGGGAGCCCGACTAGAGCACGGCTCACCCTCTCAGGCCACGGCCAGCTCAGGCCAGGGAGAGCGGTGATCTTAGGGAGCCCAGCATTCGGCCCACTGGGGGCCACCTCAGCCTGGACAATGTGCCATCTGCTGATTTAGTTTCACAGACATTAAGCGAGCGTCCATCCTCCAGGGTCACGCAGGACCCCTGCCCCTTGAATGCCTGGATGAACCTGACCGGAATCCCAGAGTCACAGCCTTGAGGGGGAACAGAGCCTTCGCCATGACAACCACACATTCTGGGGCTGACATTCTTTGGCATCTCTCTCTCCCTGGTGCTGCCTCGCCAAGCCTCCTCTCCCTCTGTCATCCTTCTGGCTCCTTCCGGCTCCCTGCCACTCTCCGGTCCCCCTGCCTCCTTCCTCCCGATCTGAAGCAATAGATTCTTCTTTCCCTCCCCCCCGCCCCAGTTCCTCCCACTTTCGCCCCCAAGGACTTTCCCAAATACT
>VBSM01003186.1:351837-367467 GCA_008086735.1 Cheirogaleus medius
TTTAGAAAAAACATAACCTGGGGAAGGCAGCCTGGGACTGTCACAGATGCCCGAGCCAGGCCTGTAGCGTCGCCCTATTCCCTGCTGGGTACTGACTGGTCTCTCGGAGGGGCTGTGAGCCCCCCTTCTACCCTCTTGTCCCACACAGGAGTGGACACACAGCGGCTGCCCAGGAAATACAGTGCCCGTTAGCTTGAATCAAAGGTGCAGGAGCTGTTCCCCTCGGCCGGGGCCGACACCGAGGCGGTGGCTCCACACTCAGACGGCAGAAGGCACTGCCCATCAGGACCGCAAGTAAGAGGGTGAGGAGAGTCAGGCTGGTTTAGCATCTCTTTCCTTCCCCCTGCCTGAAAAGGAGCTAGGCTTGTTCATCCAAAGGTCAGACGGAGAAAGGACTGCAGGGTTGTTTACGGGAGGGTGAGACTGCCGGCACCCAAGCCTGGGAAGGGGCAGGGCTGTTGTAGTTGCCAAGAAGAGCCGAGACAAGCACTCTGCAGAAAGGGGAGTCAGGCTTGGTGGAGCAAGGGCGCTGACCACGGGGGTCTTGGGGACCACAGGAGTGAGCTTCGTGCCAAGTAGGACGCAGATGTCGCTACTGAAGGCCTGGTCGATGGGCACCATAGCTATAAGCAGTGTGGACCGAAACCCAGGGGTCTCCGCAAATAGCGCAGCCATCAAGGGACACCCCCCGCTAGGACTCGTGCCGGATCCTGGGAGCAGGAGGGAGCCCCAGGGGTGGTGGAGCTGGAACATCCTGTGTGAAGCTCAGTGAGCTCCGAGCAAGTTACATTTGATTTGAAGAGAAGAAAGAAGCAGGACACTTCTGCTCCAGGTCACAGCATAAAAGCCATTGCTGTAGACTGAATTGTGTCCCCCAAAATGCATATGTTGAAGCCCTAACCCCTAAGGTGACTGTATTTGGAGATACAGCTGTTAGGAGGTAATTAAGGTCCCATAGGATTAGTGTCCTTATAAGAAGAGATACCAGAGAGCTCCTTGCCCCTCTTTGCCAAGTGGGGACAGTGAGAAGGTGCCATCTGCAAGCCAGGAAGGGAGGGGCCTTGATCTGGGACGTACAACCTTCACAACTGTGGGAAATAAATTCCTGTTGCTTAAGCTTCCGGCCTGTGGTGCTTTGCTATGGCAGCTCAAGCCGACTCAGATGCCATACTTGCCATGCACGGATGTTTTCTGGAGGGTGAAATTCTGGGGAAGAAATGTCAATAACTCACAGCTCTATTAATCATCAAGTTTCATCCCTATTTTATCCGTGTAATTGAATGTTCCGGTCTCCAGAGTGAAATTCTCTTCAATACTCAAGTCACGATGACTTTGCTCCCCACCTTCCATTGACGAGGGAAGTCCGTTTATCTGCCGGGTTCCCCTCCCCAAGTATTTCTGGGTGTCCTAGGCAGGAGGTGTGGACAACCCGAGTGCCTCGGGTTTTGTGTGTCCACCACGGTCCTCTCTGTAGCACACGCTCGCTTCCCCTCTGTGAGAGCTGCACCCTGCCTGCCACTTGAAGTTGGGACCGAAGATTTAGGAAAACTGGAGGGGAAGCACGGCACACAGGCCTGTATGTGACGCTGAACGTGGCCACTCCCAGAGCCCAGCACCGTCCGGCCCATCCTGGAGAGGGGTCTCCCCACCCATCTGGTGCTACCTGGCATCCCACCACCTCAAACACGCCCTGCCCTGAGCCCATCTTCTGGGGCCTTCCTTACCTATCCCTCATCTGTGCAGACGCACAGCCCAAAGCCAGCTGCAGAGAAGAGGCCTCCCGGAGGGGGACATGCTCCCAGAGACATTGTCTCTGCACACCCCAGACAGCCATGTGCGTGACCGTGCTGTGCCCTGTGGAGACAGTTTTCACACCTCCCTTCGCAGGAAGTGCCTCGGCTGCACCCTCTCAGGCACAGGGGCCCCCAGAATAAAGGTATCACCTGAGGTCTCAAAGGTGAACTGAGGGTGTCAGGCTTTGAAATGACAATGCTTCTGATCCCACCTTCCCCAGACTTCAAAGCACCGAGGGCCACATGTCATTGAGACTCACGATCAAGGTGCCTCTTGAAGCAGCTTTGCAAGGAGGGTGCATCTTGCAGGCTCCTGGCCCGGGAGGGAATGGTCAGGCCTGAATGGAGGGAGAGGGCCGGCTGTTTTGCACTTCGAGCTCCTGGAGTCCATCTCCACCTGCTATCCTCACTCCCTCACAAGCCCACCCACGGCTCTGTGTCCTGGGCGCACCAGCTCTGGGTAGGGAAAAGTGGGCGGTGGCTGCAACGGTAGTTTCAGGGGGTGCTCCCTCCAAAAGGCACCACCTTTGTGGGCCCAGAGTGCCCTGTCCTCGGCAGTGGGGTTCTCATGGCAGCCCCAGCTGGCCTTTCCTTGGTCCTGGAAGGTTGCCGTCCACGGTGCAGCCGGCCCTCCAGGCTGGGGGAGGAGGGTCTGCATGGGCATCCCCACGGCTCCTCTGTGGGGCGTCTCCACCTGGACCTCAGACTGTCCTGCACGGCAGCCTGTCCTCACACCACACAGGGAGCTCTGCCTGTTCCTTTCCTTACGGCTCTGTTAACCAAACCCTTGTAACCTCCACGCCCCTCTACACCTGCCTACCAGGGCTCAGTCATCTCAAGCATCTTTGCAATTACTGTTCATCTGTGGTAACTTGCTACAGCGGTGCTAATCTTACGATTCCAGATGTCCTTAGAGTTCTGTAGCAGCTGCACTGCATTAATATAATGACTTTCAGCTGCATAGGGTCCCCAGAGATGTGACTCAAGAGGCATATAATCAACCAGTGCTGCTTGTGAACTGGCATTCTCCAAGTCAGATCTTCCCCGGGGGAACGTGGCCTGCATGTGAGATGGCTCTTGGGTTAGTAAGAGATGGAGCTAGGATATCCCCGTCAGCCCTCAGCACCCAGGCTGCGCAGGATTGTGGGGACTCAGGACAAAGGTGTGAACTGCCAGAGCCCAGCAGTTCACATCGTCCCGTCAGCAAAGTTCACTTGTGAGGAGCTGAGGAGCCTAGGAGAATCCCTCCTGGGAGGGTCGGGTTCCCTCCACAGGTGGCCAGAGAAGGGAGGGGTCACCTGTGGAGGACCTCGGGAAACTAGTGGGTCTCTTGTGTGGGGCCCCCAGTGTGTGCAGAGGAGCCAGGGCCGTTGGAAGCAGCTCCAGTGTCCTGGTGGTGGTGGGACAAGACAGCAGGAGCAGGATGGGGTGGACCCCAGTGGACATGTGGGGTTTGTGGCCCAGTTGCTACCAGAGAGGACCGAGCACCTGGGTGGATGTGGGGGAGTGGCGACTGGGTCCCATGCGGTCTGGCTCCTGGACACTGGGACATTGGGCCGGCTGTGTCCTGAGGCAACCCTGAGGGCCAGCTCCCTGCAGCCTCACGCTTGGTGTCCAGGTGGCTACTGAAGGGAACAAGATGGTTGGTCACCTGGCAGGGGCCATCGGGGGCCAGCTCTTCTCTGGGGCCAGTCAGTGAAGCCCAAGACAAGGTTGTGCAGCATCATATGAATCTATTTATTTGGCAGATCAGATTAATCACATCAATTCTTTCCAATTAATTGTTCTGGTCTCACAGATGTACATACAACAGGTATGTCTCAGGTTTTTCCTGACCGGGAGTGCAAATAAGGTCACATTATGGGCAAACAAAGGCTGCAAACCCTCGCTGGCTTTAGTAGCAGGAATTTCAGCTTTTTCCACCATTAAGTTCAAGATTTCCTGACCCACTGCCTGCCACTTGCTTCAGGAGTGAGCCCTGATGCATCACCCCCTACCCTAAACCCTAACACTGACCCTCTGCCCTCCCGTGCCGCTGGGCTGACGGCTGATCATGGGCCAGCTCGGGTTGCAGCTACTTGGGCCCAGACCCTGGACCCTCCCGCAGAGCAGCCATCCTGGCCTGCAGCAGGGACCTGTGCCCACTCCACAGACCCTCAGTCCAGGCTGGGGCCCCCTGGGGGGAGAGAAGAGGCCCCTCCTCCCCACAGTGTTTGGGATGGGTGAGTGGGTGCCCGAGGCCCACAGGTCCATGGTTGCCACATCAAGGACCTGCCCCGACAGTTACGCAGCTCATGGGCCTAGACTCCTGCTCTTCATGGTGATTCTCCTCCCAAGGATCTAGAGCCTTCTCTGTCACCTGCACAGAGTCGTGCTGTGCACAAGACAAGATTCCGTGTTTGAACATCACTGGGGGTGGTGGGTGGTCAGGGTCCGCCAACTCTTTTCTCTTCAAAAGCTCATCTGGGCCGAAGCACATTAGTAGACACATGCACACGAAGGGCACCCCCAACTCTGCCAGGTGGGCTCCAGCAACTGATGCAAAGAGGAATTGGAAGAGGGTGCTCCCACCCACGGACTCTGATCCAAACCAGCCCCAAACGTCATGCTGTATGTAACAGTCTGGCTCTGTCCGAGTGTCCCAGGTGGTGTCTGTCCAGGAGGGTCATGAGGCAGTGCGGCCTGTACTCCGGGAGAGGAGTGTCCAGGGCCTGGGGCGGCTGAGCAGGACTTGGCCTCACCGCTGGGTCTGCCAGTTCCTGGAGGACAGGCCTGGGGACCGGACTGCTGGCCCTGGTCCTCTGTTTCTGGTCAGGTCACACACTTTTTCACCCTTCACTGACACTTTCTTCCTCACCCTTTCCTGCAGCCACCTGGGAGGAGGCTCACAGAGCGAGACCTCAGCACAACGGAAGGCAGCTCGGACCTTCGGGGGCTCTCAGGCCAGCTGGGGAAGCCACGCTAGGGCAGGAAGCAGCTGTGTGCGTGCGCCGCTGTCCTGCCGCAGCCTGCACTCCCCGCCACGCCTCCTTCTCCCCCTCCATAGGCAGGGCTGGGGTTTTTTAGGGTTTTATCTAAATCTTCTCCCCCACACATACCACCGCCCCCCAGGCCTTCCGCCCCCACTTAGCAGCCAGCGCCTCGTACCCTCCAGGTAGACTGTGGTTGCTTTTCTTCCTAAAGACCTGCGCCTTGCTCACATGAAGTCTCACTTACTACTCATCCCACTCACACCGTCGTCATGCAAAACCACCCCGCAATTTATCCTTCTAATCATTTCACTCTCTGGAGCAGCTGAGTCATAGGAAGCTTCGGTTGTCGCCCCGTGCTCCCTCCCTAGACCGTTAGAGGAGCCCACTGGAGCAATGACTCAGTTGTTTACCATTTCCACAGGAGCTGCCAGGAGCCCCCTGCTGTCCGTCTGTGCCTAGCTGCCTCGTTCTCTCCCTCCCAGCCACCAGGGAGGGACAGCTCCATGGTCAGTGCCACCAGTGCCAGCTGCCCAGCCAGGACTCAGGGGAACGAGACAAGCGAAGTCTAATAAACATCTCCCCAGTCCGTTCAAGATAGAAACAGTCTCATTCAGGATCTCCTCTCTTCCCGGGTGGCCTCTGCTAACACTCCGTGTGGTGGACACCCAGTGGCAACCCTTGGCCCGGTCCACTTCCAGCCCCTGGCCTGTCTCCCCCTTCCCCAGGTGTAGCCTGTCCCCTCATGACTCCTGGGTGTCACCAACACCCCCTCAGTCCTCTGCAGCCTTCTCGTGGGCACGGGAAGGTTTGGCCACCATCCTGTGCCTTTCTGAGGCCCATAGGAAACCTGGGGCTAACCGTACACACTTGCCCACCCTGACCCCCCACTTGCTGTCATCTCGGTGAGGTTGTTGACCAACAGAGCTCTAGAAGGGACCGGAAAATGCAAGTCTGCCCCATCCCGGGATCTCCAAACTAAAAGGGGGCTTGGTCTATTCCTACCACTCCATCTCTGCCCAAGACCCTCTACCATACTGGCCCTCTTGATTCCCTCCTCCAGTTCCTCTCTCTTTCTCTCTATTTCCAGAATCTTCTAGTCTAACAGAAGGACGGGGAGTTGGGAAACAGCCTTGATCAGATGGTCTCATTCTCTTTCTCAATTATTTTGCCTGATGCTTTTTGGACTTAGAAATCAAGAATTCACCTGGTACTGGGGTTCTTCAGAGGTCCCTGAACACTAGGTGATACATGTCAAGCTGTCTGGGCTTTGGGGAAAGCTCTTTAGGGTACAACGAAGCTGGTGCCCAATGAGCATCAGAGGAGAAGCCCAGCAGAGAATGCACCACGGATGGTCCGCTGCATCAAAGCCCTTTGCTACTAGAATTGGGGCCAGGGTGTCCTTCCTCTGAGCAGGGTGTCCTTCCCTTAGCCCCGGCTGATAGTGGTGTCCTGGAGGACCAGCTGGACCCTGGAAGGCCGATGGGCCATGATGTCCATGCGGAATTCTTTGATGACGAAGTAATAGCAGAAGACATCCAAGCAGCAGTTGATGTTGGAGAAACACATGGACAGCTGCAGGAACAAGCTGATGCCCTGCTTGGCTCTGCACTCCACGATGAAGCCGTTCCTCACCAGGAACTGCAGGAAGAAGCCCAGGTGGACTGGGAGGAAGGAGACCACGAAGACAGCCAGACTGGCTGCGATGGTCCAGATGCAGGCTCTCTGCTGCACCCAGTCCTCGGTGCGGTCCCGGCGGCGCAGCAGGATGTGGATGCTCCTGGAAGAGCAGAAGCCCATGATGCCCAGGGGAAGGAGGAAGCCGAACACCTCGAGGGGGAAGAAGACCTTGGCACTCCAGGTGCCGTCGGACATGTTGTGGAAGCACGTGTACTTTTCCACTGTCCCGTGGAAGCTGTAGACGGGGGTGCTCCCAGCCCACACCAGGGCCCAGATGGTGCAGCAGATCCCGAAGATCTTGCCCGGGGACCGGAGGCGGCTGACCAGGAGCGGGTACCGGATGGCCAGGAACCTGTCGAGGCTGATGAAGCAGATGGTGAAGACGCTCCCGTACATGCTGACGAAGTAGAGGCACTCCACCAGCGTGCAGAGGGAAGGGAAAGGCGGCCGCACCTGGGACAGGGCCACCTTGAACGGGAGGGAGAGCACCAAGAGCAGGTCAAAGACCGCCAGGTTGATCATGTAGATGGAGGTGGCGGCGTAATCGGGCCACCTCTTCTTCAGGAAGGTGCTGAAGCTGCGGATGGCCAGCAGGTTGAGGAGCAGGCCCAGTAGGAACGTGGGGGTGTGGACGGCCAGCTGCAGGGTCCTCATCAGCTCGTCCACGTGGCTGAACGAGCAGTTCCCGCTTGTGTCAGGTTGGTTCATGTTCCTTCCTGCAACACCAGCGACAGATCAGAGGGGCTCCTCTCAATCTCCTGGAGCGAAGCGTTCAAACGACTTCATTGGGAATAATAAACACTGCCCCTGTACCACACAGCAGTTCACGCTCCTTGAATCACAATTAGAAAACACACAAAAGAAATAGTACCTCTAATCCTGCTGCCGAGATATAACCACTGCTACTTTTTGTAGGTATCATTCCAGACTCATTCTCTCACTCTCTT
The DNA here is from genome assembly GCA_008086735.1 of Cheirogaleus medius. Lineage (NCBI taxonomy): Eukaryota > Metazoa > Chordata > Mammalia > Primates > Cheirogaleidae > Cheirogaleus > Cheirogaleus medius. The sequence goes on from VBSM01003186.1 coordinate 359,227, forward strand.
TCTACGCACACACATTTTTCTTTTACAAAAGTGAACCCATGCTGTGATGAACATCTGTGCCTCTTTTTCAATCAGAATCCCTTCTGTTGAAAGAAGTAACATGAACCCCGACCCACACTGGTTCAAGCAGAGAGAGAATTTCACAGAATGGAAAACATGAAAACGAGGGGAGTGCCGGCTTCAGGCACAGCTTGATCAGGGATTCAAATGCTGTTTCCAGGACTCAGCTTCTCTTTATACCTGTCCCCTCTGCCCGCCCCCACCCAGCTTCCTGATGGTTGGACAGAGTTAACTGCACCCCTGGCTGTGGGTGGTCACCACATTCCCCTGGACACAGTGATTGGCTTGTTCATTGGTTCAGGGACATATTTGACTTGCCCAGAGACAACAAAAAGCAATAAAACCCATGCCGGGGTTTCCAGGCAGGGGCTGGAGCTCTTTCTGAGGGAGTTGAAGTTTGAAGTTGGCAAGATGCAAAGTCTGGAGCTGCTGCAAACTCTTGCTACCCCAAAGAGAAAACCAGACAGAAAATGGAGAGATGTGGACGAAAGGGCATCCCCAGAGGGAATGAAGTGGCAAAGAAAGGCCGTGAGACAGGTAGAAAATTAGAACTGGCCTCAGGGACAAAAAGCTGTAGACATGGCTGCACAGGGATAGGGCCTGAGGCAGGCCTTGGCTAATTGCGGGGATGGAGCGTGGTGCACGTGGCATTGTGGGGTTCCGTATCAAGGTAGGTGGCCCTGGAGCAGGTCAAAACCAGGTGTTCAACCCACGCCCCAGAAACAGTGCTGCTGGAAAGAGAATTCAAATACGAGCCAACTTCCACCCTCTCCCCACTTACCTGCCTCTGCCCACCTCCCTCCTCCCTCCTTTCCTCCGACTCTTCCCCTTCCCCCAAGTGAGGCCGAGCTGCTGGTGTCCTAGAAGTTGACTGGTCCTAGACACTGCCCATGCAGGGGCACTGCATTGAGGGTCATTCACACTTGGCCTCTTTCTTAACCGCCTCATGGTGGGCAGCAGGCCAGCTAGTTCCACCAGGGCGGCTGAGACCCCCCTGTCTTCTCCCTCTCTCCGTGCCTGCTGCCTCGCAGGCGCTGAGATCCCCGCACAGATACCCCAGGGAAGAGTCTTTCACCAGAGAATCCTGCACTGAGGACAATTGTAGCTATTTTTTTTTAGCTTATGTTATTATATTATACTGGGTTTTTTTATTGAAAAAGTATTCTACGTACTCAATAAGATTTTCAAACAGCACAAAAGAATATACAAAGGGAATTCAGTCTCCATTGCACCCCCAGGCCTCAGATGTTCTCTCCAGAGGCAGCCATGGTTAACAGTTTCTTGCATACTTTTTCCAGAAATCTTCCAAGTATATGCATATTCATACATGCATGCATACATATATAGTATGACTTCTTTAAAATTTGGAAAATATTATACCTGCAACTCTCTCCCTTGCTTTTTCACTTAACAATGTTTCTTGGAAATTGTTCCACATCAACATGCATGAATCGACTGTTCCTTTCTCATGGCTTCCTTGCATCCCATTGTGTGGGTGTACCATAATGCGTTTAGCCAGGAGCTTATGGATAAATGGGTAGGTTTCCTAGTGCTTTACTGAGAAACAAAAAATTCCACAATAAGCATTCCTGTCACATTTCTTTGCTACCCAGCTGCTGCTAGCAGAATTATCATTCTGCTGTTGATTCCCATCACTACCGCTTGCTTGGGAGCCTGTGGGAAGAAAGGACTGGGTATTTTTAAGATCCTATATGGAATACCATTCTCAAGCCCTCTCTAACCCCTAATGAAAAAGAATGTGTGTGTGTGTGTGTATATGTGTGTGTGTATATATATATACACATAGATGGATATTTATAGATATATCATCCATTGAGCAATATCTGCTAAACATTTAACACACATTACTTGATTTGGTGGCTTTTCAAAGATTCTATGCTTTCCTATGTGTTAACTTTTCTTGTGGGTTATGTCACAAGAGATCTAGGAAAACGTACTTCCTCATATTTAAAACTTTCAACTCCTTGGTCTGTGTGGATGGTGCCTCCTGGGTTCGTGCGGTGGAAAATCTGGCAAGGCCAGTCCTGGACTCAGGCCCCCAGCATAATTTCTCCTACTCTAGGACGCTCAGAACACATGCAAGCTGGCAGGCTGCCTCGCCCTCACTAGACATGCTTAATGGCCACAAGCCTATCTCAAAAAATAGCTACAATAACTTGGAACTACAAGATAAATTTCAAAAATGATGAGAAAAGCAGACCAAAGCCCAATTCCAGTCTAAGTGAAAAATGTTACAACACCAAAGAGGAAGACAAAACCGGCTTGGAGAAGTTGCCTTTGAACTCAGAAATAGCAAAAAACCGAGAACCACAAAGATAAGAGCAATTAGAAGTTTATGTTTAGAGAGATCCAACGAGACTGCAAAAAAAGAAACTTAGGGTATCTGTTTTGGGCTGGGTCCTGCTCAGGCAAACTCCATGGATGAATCCATCATGTTGCTGGTGGTTCAAAGACTAGAGCTAAAGTGGTCAAGAAAAAAAATCAGTGATGCTCAAAGACCAACTCAAACCCAAACCCAAAATATGGCTGAATTGGGGGATTAAAAAACAAAGAATAACAAAGGGAGAGAAATGGTCTGACAGCAAGCACTCAAGTCAGGATGCTGCGACACGTCCAAGTTGATCACTACAGGTGGCCGTGTGGACGATAGACACGATCTGCGAGCAGCATTTCCCAGCTGAGCTCTCCCAAAAGTCACATTTGAATTGCAGACAGACTGCAAACGGAAACCTCTTAGATGGTAATCTGTGAAGCCAGAGGAAGCCCTCTATGGACTGGCAAAAAGAAATTAGGTTGAAAAAATACTTCCAGCTGAGGCAAAGTGAGTAGAGAATCTGAAATAAGCTTCCAAATTCCCTCTGAAAGTCCAAGGAAACCATCTTTTTAAGATTCTTTTCAAAAAAAAAAAAAAAACAGGAACTTCACTGGGAAAAGATAAAAAGGTGTAAATGCACTCCAGGCTGCAGCAAGAGCCAAAACAGTCATCCTTCTCAAAGAAGGCTACTAATAAAAGCCAGTCCACTTGTAATGGGGGCTGGCAACCTGCCCATACTTGGCCTGGGGCCTGGGGTTGGGGAACCCATCAGCAGTTCCAGTTCTGGCCACCCCAGGTGTCCACACTGATCAGTCGATGGTACTGTCGGTGGCTTGGTGGGAGGCTGAGTCCCATCAAGTCCCCTGAGCAGCACATGCTAAGGTAGTGTGAGCATCCAAGAGATTGACTAGGGGAAGTTCCAGGGAAGGATGAAGGGGAGTGGGAGCAGGAGGAGACAGGGGGAGCCTCAGACCACTGTGGGTCTGACCCTGTGGAAGGAGAGAGGGAAGGACAGGTAGGAAGAGCTGCAGACGGCAGTGCAGACCTGAGAACGTGTTGGCCAGGCCACGGGGCATCCGTGAGCAAAGGGTGCCTGTTAGAAGGAATCGCCCACGACTAGTAACTCTGCTGGGCTAGGTCACTGGCTAGGAGCAGCCCAAGGAGAGTGTGGCCTCAGTGTCAACATCACCATGGACCTGAAGCAGCAGAGCTGTGCTGTCTGTCTCTGGAGCTACTGGCAGCAAGTCCTCTGGAAGGGAGGTCTGAGCAGCACACCTGCGTGGCCGCCACAGGGGCCATCTCTGTGCTTCTGTTGATACCGTGATCTGGTCAGAGTCTCAGGCAGCAGTGGAGACATTCCCAGTTTCCATCCCCGCAGCACCCCCTGTGCTGGGCCAGCTCCCTACTGTCGCCAGCAGGGACGGCTGGGCCCCTTTGCTCCCTAGGATTTGAGTGAGGCCTGGTCCCAGCTCCCTCCAGGAAGGAAACAGGATTGAATGGGAAGGTCACAGGTCAACAAACAGGTCTGTGAATAGAGCAGAGCGCCCAAGACAACCTTTGCTGGTCACCAGCAGCAGCTTGGTGCCTGAGCCGTGGGGCCGAATCGAACAATAGAGAAAACGAGAACAATAGAGAAAATGAGATGCCATGTTTCGTGCAAAATTTATGAAGAGAGCCACTCCCAGATGTCATGCTGACATCTCTAAATGTCACGAAGATACAGCCTTATAAACATTCGTGAACAAACAGCCCCAGTTCCTTAGAAACCTCTCTGAAAAAATAATTAACACCAGAAGAGGTTCGAGGGAAAGAATTTGGATGCAAGAGTTTCATATTCAACCAGGCTGGTGTTCAGGGGTCAGGAGCACAGAAAGTTACTGTCCGGGATGCGTGGCCTCTGGAAAAAAAAACTGCCTCAAAATTGTTGACCTCCAAGAGATAATGACGAAGAGGAACACAAGGATGGAGACATCAAGGCAGAAAGCTCGGAGCTGAGCGCTGAAAACAGGAGACTATGGAGAGAGACTTAAGTTGTGATTAGTAGAGTGACGGATTTGAATTTAAGGAAAAAAAAGAGTAGACGAGATGACCTGTGCCCTTGAGAGTATTCCAAGACATTGCACTGCAGGTAGACGAGCACGGCAGGAGGAACGTTCCTGGGTTGCAGGTGAGACCGAGGGAGAGTAATAGTGCCTGGGGGAAGCAGTCAGTCGGGTCGCTGATATTCCATAAAGTGGAATTGAAAGTTATGGTTCTGTTTTCTCACTCTGATAATTGTATGTGCAAGATTTACATATAAGATTCTATGTGTGAGAAGTATGTGTAGGATTTTTTGAAAACCTTAAAGTAACCACTGACTATTAAAAATAGGGGCCGGGCGTGGTGGCTCATGCCTGTAATCTCAAAACAAATTCCAAATTCATTAAGGAATAAATTTCAAAAAAAAAAAATCAAACCATAGAACAACTAGATGAATATGTAATATGATAGACAACCTATAAAATCACTGGGGGGAAAAGCTGTCAACTTAGAATGATTGAAAAGCAAGCGAAACAGAAAATAAGCAGGACAGGTTTGACTACACAAAAATAGAAAATTTCTTTTTGTTAAAAAAAATCTTAACATCAAATAATATACTGGAAGAAACAAAATGCAACCAATATGTTAGATAAGTGATATTCTTTCTGTGTGAAGAGTATATAAAAATAATTAATATCAAGATAAATAAGCAAAGGACAAAGGCAACTTCCAGAAAAGGATTTGTGAAGAGATAAACTTTTTGCTTACCAAATTTTACAGAGAAGCTGGCAAAGTTTCTGTGAAACAACCACTGATGTGCTGGTGATCATACAAATTGGTATGCAATCTTTGGGATTTGGTAACTCACATTATAAGTCAGAAAAATTGTATTAGTCTTTCATCCCGTGGTTCTGAGAATTTAGCTCAAATAAATTATTCAAAAGAAGGAAAAACTGTGTACCGAAATATGTCCACTTTGGCATTTTTTTCTGACAAAAAATACATACACATTTAAATACCCACAAGAGGTTAATTTCACTATGGTAAATTTACTCAATGGAAAATTTTTCTGTCTGACTGTTATGTTTATGCTGACTATGTTAAGTGAAAAAAAAACCCACAAACTTTCAAATTATGCATTCAGAATGATTTCAGCTATGATTTAAAAAAACCCATGTATAGAAAAAAAAAACCTAGAAAAAAATTTCCATATGCCAAACAGTGGTTGCATTCTAGCAGTTAGATGGTAGGTGATTTTTAAATCTTTTATCTTTCTCTCTCTTTTTTTGGTGTATTTTTATAATTAATTAATTATAATATGAAAACAACTTAAGATTTTTTTTTAAGATTATATTAAATGCTGGGGGGAAAAAAAGGAGACCAACAAGAATAGCTTTTGATTTTCCCATATGTATCAGGGAAGGAAAGTGTGGTCTGGATGTGTGTTTAAGGCACGGCAGGATTTGAGGTTTACACAAAATTAAAAGAAATGCATTGAACTAACCAATGCTCAGCCGATGAGGCAGAATCTTGCTAGATCAAAGATGAGTACTTCAAGATGTGTCGTCGGAGACACTTGAGAACAAAGCATGAAGTGACAGAGAAAAGTAGAATCAAGTTAGAAAGCAGATCCCACATAAGAGATGAGAAAGCAGTAACAAGAACTGGATTCGTGATTTTTTTTTTTTAAATAAAAGTTCCATCTGTCCCTAGGCCAGCCATCCCATCATAAAAACTACGCATGCCATAAGGGGTAAAGGGTCGCATAAAAGAGACCCAAATGCCAGCTTAACAACGAAGAGTGGGTGAAGGTAAGGGAAGAGATTTAAAATATAATTCCCCCCAAATTTGGCAAGCTTTTCATAGAAACAAATGTAGAAGTCAAAACTTAGATAATTCCCAAATTGGATGTTTAGATTAAATTACCTTATCTATTTTAAAGGGACTAAAAAGAAGAGAAAATTCACAATAGAAACTGAACATGAAAAAATGGCAATGCCTCAACATAGAGGGCAGCCCCACAGGGGTTTATACAAATACTCTAAAGACTTATTAACAACCCCATATGAATCTATTAAAACCAACCACCCATTAAAAAAACCAAAATGAAATCATCTTTCGTCAAAAAGAATCACGGAGAAAACAAACAGCATAGACAAAGTACAACGATAAGATGATCTATGGTTTACCAGGCACAGTGTGCAAGAAAGGAAAGGAATATGACAAAGTAAATATTTTTTAGTAAAAAGAATTGAGAAAGTAACACAAACCTCCCACAATGGTGGAAGTCTCAATAAACAATGAAAACACAAAACACTCAATTTATGTTCCAATGAGCATAGCAAAGAAGTACATCATGGTGAGGAGCCAGAAATGCAAAAGAAGCACAGGAAATGGAAATGGAATGTCGTTAGAGACCCTGGCGCTCCCCTCTTCGAGTGCCATGGATCTAGCAGACAAAGAAATCAGAGCTCTGAACCGCCCAATTAACAAGGGAAACTAGCAGGTCAGGGAGAAGAACTAAATCGTAAATCAAGGGAATACACTCTTTAGAAGACATAGAAGGATGTTTCACAAAATGTATCCAATTCCTGAGCCAAAGCGAGTCCTCAAAGGCAGTGGCAATTTATACTCCTTGTTCTCTGACCACCAAGAAAACAGCTATTTGTTGGTTCTAACCACTTAGCTGCAGCACCATGGTATTAATAATATGCAACAGACATTGCTATGAATTCTCTTACACAGGCTCTTAAATAACGTGTGAGTCGGAGATAAAATCAGAAGTGCATTGCTGAAATACTGGAAAGAAACAGTATTAATACACGAAACCCAAATGTAGTCACAGCTTAAACGAAAATGGGAATTCCTAAGTGTTCTTGTAAACAGGAAAGTGAGAAATGACGTGAACCAAACCTACACTCAGAGAACCCAGAAGAGGAACGGGAGTGACAGTGGCCCTTGCACGGCTCTGATCATCTTGAGACCCGAGGGTGTTGGGGCCAGGGAGCCACAGCGCAGAAGATGCAGACAGGCCCAGAGGCGCTCCAAATCTGTAGAAGGAAAGACACAACAGCGTCCTCCAAACTCGAGGCGGGCTCCCCTGAGTGACTTCACAGGGCCATAGGAGGAACGAGTTCCAGGTGCTGCAGAAAGCAGACCTATCTTGAGACCAGAGAGTAGACGAAGCAGCCTCACCATGCAGTGAGCTCTCTGTCACCAGAGGTATGCAAGCAAAGGCAGGGAGAACTGCCTATCCAGAATGTTGAAGGGGAATTCACACATACAGCCCTGTCTTACTGGAGAGTACTTTTGTTTGTCTTTGTTTTTCAACCCTGAATTAGACTCTTCTTTCAACATGTTACTGTTTTCTAATGTTTAATGAAGAGGAGAGAAAATATCTCGTGAGAAGGGAGGCTGGGCTGGGAGTCCAGAGGCCCGGGTTCCCCTCCTGTTTCCCTCTGTTTGTGGGGTTGTGTCTCAGTTCCTAAGGCCCTGCTCAGCCCCTGGATCCTAGAGCCCGGCCTCACTGATTCCTCCGGCTGCCAGTGCCCTGCGTCACCCCCAACTGCCCGCACCTTCAAGAATCCAGCGTCCCACTTGCGGCAGCCCTGGGGCCATGTCTGCACAGCTGAGGCATCAAAACCCGGCTATGTGGCTCAACATCAAACGGACCTTCCTTCCCTGTGCGGCCTAGATTTTCCAGAGAACACAAGCAACAGGAAGAACACAACCTCAAAGAGGTTTTCACGCTAAGAACGTGTCCCCATCTCACGCAACTACCAAGCTGTCGTCTGCACAGAGCACTGCAGCGTGAGCCACGGCGGCGA
>VBSM01003186.1:375799-393876 GCA_008086735.1 Cheirogaleus medius
AAAGAAAAGAAAAGAAAAGAAAAGATAAAATAAAATAAATAAAATGTTGGGGGTGCAGGCTGGGGGCCTGGGCCTTTAGGGAGGCATTACCACACCTTCCCCACCAGAGCTTGGCCTCAAAAGTCCCTGACTTGAGTATCTGAGGTCACACCCACAGCCACCCCAAAGCTTCCAGTCACCCCAGAAGTGCAGGGTCAGGCTCCAGTCACTCCATGTCACCCCTACCTCCCCCCGCCCAGCCCATATTGTCACCTGGGGTCAGGCTGCTTTCCTCGTCCACCTTACAAACTCTCCCTGTCAGTGCTGACACACGGGATTGCCTCCGCAGGCCTGGGGATATGGGCTGCCTGTGTGGGGGGACCCCTCACTGCTCTGGCTGTTTCTCCTCCTGCACCTTAAAACACAAAAGGCTGCCTGCCTCCCTCCTCAGACGACAGAACGTGGTGATTTTGAACCCAGTCGTGGCTCTGGGATCACGAGTCCTTGGTCTGCATTAAGGCCAGCGCCTCTCTGAGCCTCTCTCACCAAAAGCAGTGAAATGAGCATAAATTCCATATTTGTGGGTCCCCAGCCACTGTCTCAGCCCCCAGCTCAGCTATTTTGCTCTGCCCCTCGGGGAAGTAGGCCCAGACACCAAATGTGAGATGACCGGCTGCTGTCAACAGCACAAGTCTCCGCTGAGCTCTTGGTGCCATGGAAGGTGCACACCAGCCAGAAAAACCCAGGGACATCCAGCCCTGCCCATCCTGTGATGGTCAGCAAAACCCCCAGACCCCCAGGCCCCGTGCCCCACTCCCACAACACACTGGGGGTCTGGGATCCCCTCCTGAGCAGGAGCCAGCCCCCCTCAGGATGGTTAAGCACTGGGGCTCCTCAGCATGGCCCCGTGTGCTACTTGGGGAGGGTGAGGGCGACCACCACTTGGGTTTGCCCAGGACCGAGAGGATTCTGGGGGACTCTGGACTTTCCGTGTTCCCTGACAGGCGTGGATGAGCTGGTCACTGCAGGTCAGCAAGAGACCTCTGGGGACTGGGCCCTCCCTTCAGTCTGAGGTTTCCCACCCTGACTCCTCACCCAGGGAAGAGCATCGTCCTGCTGGGTTTTGGCTCCCGCCACCCCCCACCCCCAGGATCCCTGCTTCCCTGACTGTGCCCAGGTGCCCCAAGCCTCACCGGTTCCCAGGGTGCACACAAGTTCCCCCATGCCTGCCTGGACAAACGACACACAGGCCCCTTCATGCCAGAGACACGTGGGTCTGGGAGGAAACACCGGGGGCGGGGAGGACTTCCCTCTCTCCCCCAGAGCTTGCTGGCAGGCACCTCGGTTTCAGCACCACGGCGACCACATTTCCAAGAGAGGGCTCCCTGTGCCGTGGCCAGACAAAGGGGCGTGTGTTACTTCGGCTGTGCTTGGTGGCCGGCTCTTGGGAATGTCTGGAACACATCAGAGAAGGAGCGTCAGGTTACAAGCAGACTGCCCTTCTCAGGAAACCAGGGTGTGTGGTCCCGGCGCCCAGCGGCCACCCCAGCCCCAGCGCAGCCTCCTGGCCTACGAGGCCCCAGCGAGCGAAGGACGACGGGTGTCCACGGGCCTGCTCGTTATTCTTTTCCCCATCAGGATGTTTTTCCTTCTTGACAACTAGCTCCAAGGGAGCCTCACATGGGCGACTCGCTTTGGCCATAAAAGGGGTTTTGCCCAATTAGTTCAGTCCTAGGGGCCAGAATAACTGTGCTGTGTGCTGTGGCCTTCCCTTGGGCCTGCACAGGCTGACAGCCAGCACAGACGCTAACACACACACACACACACTTATGTGCACACGCACCCACACACATGCCAAGGGACACATCCTAACACAGAAACGCTCATTCAGAGTCACACACACACTCATCCAAAGACAGATGGTTACACACACACGTACCTAGACACACACATGTACACACCCAGAGACGTACCCTAACCCGGAAACATACAGGGACACACAAAAATACCCCAAAGTACACACATGCTCACACACACAAATTCATCCAAAGACACCCAGTCACACGCACTCATACGCACACATGCTTGTGTTCCCACGGGCACACATGAAACGACATAGGTGTTTGCAGTAGAGACAAATCACAGGAATGGACAGAGCTCTAAAGCCAGGAAACTGCGCTCCTCACAAGCACACACTCAGAAACACACACACTCTCACACAAGTGCACGCCTGAGCCCACTCACAGCTCCTGTGTGGCTCTGTCACCTCACATCTGGCTCCTGACCTCCTTGTCCCTCTGCATGGCCCCATCCCGGCCTCTCGAGCACTCCTCACCAAGCGCACTTAGCAGGAGAGAAGCTGGCAGGTCATTCGAGAGAGACCCCAGCGGGGCCCGAGGCAGGGTGCTGGCAAACTTGGAGCGAGCAGTGACAGGGACCTTCGACAGTCACCTCTCTACTCTGTGGCACTCATACTCACAGCGGCCCATGGTGAAACCCTAAGACCTCCCGGCCACTTCAGGGTGCAGGTGGAGAAGAATTTGAAAATATTCTTGCTGTCTGCATTTGGACAGTTATTAACCTGAAAGGTTTTCTAAGAGCCCAAAACCCATTAAAAACAACTAAGGAATGATGCAATGGAGAATGATATGTGAGGAATGAAAAACATATTGCTTTCAAAAATGAAACATTTGGTTAATTATGGCTTGTTCTGTGTGAATGAATTTTATTAGATATTTAGCTATATGGAATAATACAGTAGCTATATTTTAAAAAGTAAATTTGGATGAATTTTTTACTATGATTACAACTATGAAAAAAAATAAGCATTTGACAGATTAATGAGAAATACACAAGAAAGAAAATGGTAGTGGTGAGAGGAAGATAAATTTGTGGGAACATTTTTCTTTTCTAATATTTCTGTAAAATGGGCAAATGAAAATTATAATCATATAGGTGTGTTGCAATAGAAATCTACCTAGCCACAGAGGATAATGTTGCTACCTCAAGCATTTAATATCTTCTTTGTAAAAGCAGAATGGAGTTTTGTGGAAGCAGAATGAACCAGGTTTATTGAATTTGACACTGAGGATACACTCCTGCTAATTTGCCATTTTAGGAAAGCCAAGTCTAAGTATTAGGTTTCAGTTCAGTGATAAAAACATCTATTGAGGACCTACTATGTGCACGGCACTTGGGACACAAAGATAAATAAAACACTGTTTATATGTCAATGCTTCTTGGATGCTGCCAGAACTGAGGGTGGAGGAGAAGTAAAGAAGGGAGAGAAGGATGTGTAGACTCTAGACGTGATTAGGAGGAGAACTGATGGGCCAGGGGACTAGTGTGAGAAGAAGAATGTTATGGAGTCAAGAGCAGCTCCTAGGTTTCTGGCACTGAAACTAGAGGGATCCTGGAGGGATTCCAAAGGAAAGCCGCTCTCCTCCCAGGACTGGGCTGAGAGGACAGCGGTTCCATGCTGGACCACAAGTGTGGAGTACCCAAAGAAGATGCCCTACCCTTAGTAATTAGATACCTCGGGATGGAGACACAGGTTGAGTATCCCATATATGAAATGCTTGGAACCAGAAGTGTTTCAGATTTCAGATTTTTGCAGATTTTGGAATATTTGCTTTATACTTACTGACTGAGCATCCCAAATCCAAAAATGAGATATCACCTTACCCCTGTTAGAATGGCTTTTATTAAAAAGTCCAAGAACAATAGAGGCTGGTGTGGATGCATAGAGAAGGGAACACTTATACACTTTTGGTGGGACTGCAAATTAGTACAACCTCTATGGAAAACAGTATGGAGATTTCTCAAAGAACTAAAAGTAGACTTACCATTTGATCCAATAATCCCATTACTGGATATCTGCCCAAAGGAAAAGTAGTGATTTTTATGAAAAAGACACCCGCACTTGAATGTTCATAGCAGCACAGTTCACGATTGGAAAGACATGGAATCAACCCAAGTGCCTATCAATTCATGAGTGAATTAACAAAATGTGGTATGTGCATATATAATGGAGTATTACTCAGCCATAAAAAGGATGAATTAATGCCTTTTGCAGCAATTTAGATGGAACTAGAGACCATTATCCTAAGTGAAGTATCTCAAGAATGGAAAAACAAACACCGCATGTGCTCTCTAAGAAATTTGAACTGACTTGTGGGCACACATGTGCACAGAGGGAAGTAAAAGTCATTGGAAATCAAGTAGGGGGTGAGGGAGGGGAGGGGCAAAAACCTGCCTAACGGGTACAATGAACACTATCTGGGTGATGACACACTTACAGCCCTGACTCAAGCATTACAAAAGCTATCTATGTAACAAAAACATTTGTACCCCCTTAATATTCAGAAATAAAACTAAACTTTTAAAAAAATTTTAAAAAAAATCTAAAGTGCGCCAATGAGTATTTCCTTTCAATATCATGTAGATGCTCAGACAGTTTTGGATTTTGGAGCATTTTCGATTTTGGATTTGGGGATTTGGGATGCTCTACCGTGTAGATTGGGAAGTCACAGGTGTCAGGACCTTGGAGGAAGCCTGTCAGTTTGTCGGGAATGTAACATGTTTGTCTCATGTAACATGAGAAAGTAATGAAGGCGTGAACTCCAGGGAAGGGTGATGTTAAAGAGGTTGGCAGAGAGGTAAGGATGCTTGGAGGCAGAAGGGTGGTGGACAGAGGAGGAGAATTGCAAGTCACGAAAGCCAAAGAAGATTCCAGACAAAGGGCTGGTGAAGGAGCCTTGCACCAGCAGCCAGGACTGCATCTTGGCAGAGGAAATGAAGAACTTCCTGCCGGACAGCAGCGTCTGCAGAGGTTCTACCTGCAGGACTGGCTCAAAGAGGCTCTCAAAGGACAGCATCGAATATGTGGATTGCAGCTCTTGAAAGTTAGTTGTCTATAAAAACACTTGAGTCCAGGATGATCCGCAAAGATAAAGTTGTCGAAGGGAGTCGCAACAGGAACATGAATTACTGGAATCTCTTTTGAGTCATCACTCAAGTGATTAAAGGCTAATTAGGTTTGGCTGGAGGCCGAGGGGAAAGTAATTCGTATTTATGATTCTTCTCATTATGCTTGTATATAGAGGAATATAAATAGTGACTCTTCTGGTCTAAACCGAGCCAGATTTCCTACGCCAAATATCATTTCCCTAGTCTTCCTGTTGCCCCCTAGTCTCCTAAGTTCATTAATACATTTAAAAACACCATTGGTTTCTTTGAATAAGATGGTCCTGATTTAAACAACCCTATCAAAAAGTGGACAAAGGACATGAACAGAAACTTTCCCAAAAAAGACAGAATAATGGCCAACAAACATATGAAAAAATGCTCAACATCTCTAATCATCAGGGAAATGCAAATCAAAACCACAATGAGATATCACTTATCTCCAGTGAGAATGGCCTTTATTAAAAAGTCCCCAAACAATAAATGTTGGCATGGATGCGGAGAGATAGGAACACTCCTGCATTGCTGGTGGGACTGCAAACTAGTTCAACTTCTGTGGAAAGCAATATGGAGATACCTTAAAGCGATACAAGTAGATCTGTCATCTGATCCAGCAATCCCACTACTGGGCATCTACCCAAAAGAACAAAAGTCACTCTATAAAAAAGACATCTGCACTCGAATGTTTATAGCAGCACAATTCACAATTGCAAAGATGCGGAAACAACCCAAGTGCCCATCAATACACAAGTGGATTAATAAAATGTGGTGTATGTATACCATGGAGTACTATTCAGCTATAAGAAACAATGGTGATATAGCACCTCTTGTATTATCCTGGATAGAGCTGGAACCAATTCTACTAAGTGAAGTATCCTAAGAATGGAAAAATAAGCACCACATGTACTCACCAGCAAATTGGTATTAACTGATCAACACCTAAGTGGACATATAGGAATAACATTTATCTGGTGTCGGGCAGATGGGAGGGAGGAGGAGGGGATGGGTATGTACATTCATAATGAGTGCAATGTGCAGCATCTCGGGGATGGACACGCTTGAAGCTCTGACTCCAGAGGGGAAGTCGGGGAAAGGCAACACATGTAACCTAAACATTTGTACCCCCATAATATGCTGAAATAAAAAAGAAAAATAAAAAAAAGATGGTCCTGATTTTAAGTTGGGCATTATGACTGGAAACATTTAATGAAAATGTATTATATAATAAATTGTGATTGTTTTGCAGGTTTGGGGTAAAAATGTAAGCCATTGGAAAAAGTCTTGCCCTGGCTTATTCAAAAAGACATCGTACAGCAAAAATCTCATCTAGGAGAACGTCATGCTAATTTCTATAAACTGCGAAACACAGATAATGTCAGAACCACCAAATAAAATAGAGAAAAGCAACCTAGTAGAACAAGATATTTGAATCTTTTATAATTTGGTAAGACTCATTCTCATACTAATAATTGGGGGGGTTGTAAAATGTCACGTAAGAGAAGCCAGCCAGGCAAGGACCTCCCTAACTGCCATTTGAGGCAGTGATGCCATCTGGGTGGGCTTCATATGGAATCAATTTTCTTTAAAAGACCATGTAACACCTTTTACTTGTGTGCTATGTAAGAAGTATAGTTCTCTTTCTGTAACCAGATGACCACAAAAAAAAAAAAAAAATGGTCGAGCCAGTCCTGTATAACGTGATCCTTTACTGTTTTTCTGTGAAATGATTTTAGCAAATATTTTATACTGCTTTGAAAAATATTGCTGTTTCCTGATGGAAATGCTTGAACATTCCTGATGGGGAATACTTTCGCTTGCAGGAAAGGCTAGGGCATGAGACTGGTGCTGGGGAGGCTGGAATCAGAGAGAGGAAATGAAGATTCCAGGTGCGCATGTGGCCTCACTGCACCAGTGCGGGAAAGTCCGAGGCTCTCCCAGGGACCGGAGCTGCTGGCGGAGGCAGAGCTTGGAGGCGGCTTAAGGAGCTGGAGCCCCCCGTCCCACACCAGTGGGAGCACCTCAGCCCTGTGCATGCATGGCATCTCAGGGACTTGCCTGCTGCTTCTTTTTGCTCTCCCTGGGCATCTGAAGGATGCTGTTTGGGACAGGAGGAAATAAAGCCTCTAGGTCCACTGATTTGTTCCTGAGAGCCTTGAGTCCAGCTGCATCTCTCCCAGATTTCAGCAAACAACTCCAGGAGGGCCTGGCCTTTTAACATTGCTCCTAGGGTGTGGAAGCATCTAGCACAGAAGGCTCCCTTAAGAGGGCAGGTTTTCGAGATGGAGAGCGATGGGACTGACTGGCCAACACCGAGCTCTCCCCAAACCTACCCCAGACCTCTCCCTGGTCCCTGCAGCCCTGGGGCCCAGGCCGAGCCTCAGAGCACCCTGGGCTTACCTTGCACCAGGTCAGGAGGGCTGGGCTCTGTGGGGCAGGCTCCTTCCCAAGGGCCCCAAGGAGCTGGGTCATTGATTTCCTTCCTTGGTGGACAGTGCACAGCTCTGCCCTCGGTGTACCCGTCTGACGTGCCGGTGCCTGGGGGAGCTGGGGCATGTGCAGGTCACAGACACAAGGGCCCTCAGGGGCGGCACAGTCTGGAGCTAGGGAATGCTGAGCCCTAGATGCTTCCCAGAGGCGTTTGCAAACCAAAGAGGGTGAAGGTGGTCTGAGGTTTTCTTCCCAGACGCGGCCACCTCATTGCCCTGAGAAGACTGCACCCACTGGCTCCATAGACGACTTGCAAAGGGGTATCTTCCAGGGCACCTGAGCAGGAGGCTGGAGGGTGTCTGTGGGTCTCTGGCAGTAAGAGGCCCAGATGTACCTATTTACCCTACTGAGAAGAGAGGGACCAGGGTGCAGACCACTGTGAGTTCTAATGGGAACGAGGAGCCGAGGTCAAGTCAGACAAGGATCGAGCGGGGCAGCTGAGCGTGGCCAGCCAGGATACTTCCCCCAGGCACAGTGAGCAGAGGAGGTCCTTGTTCTGGGAGGAGGGCCAGTGCCACCATCCCTCCCCACCCAGGGGCATGCAGGCCGTAGCAGTGAGAGGCAGCTGCACACTGAATGATATCAGGCACTTGGGGAACAGGGCTGTGTCCAGGGAGGGGCTGTCTCTGTCCCCCACCCTCAGACATCTCCCTGGTCTGTAACTCCCACCCTTAGTAGCACATGGAACCATATCCAGCAGGCCCAGGGCCAAAGAGTCCTGCCAGGCACCAGAAAGCACCAGTTCTCCCCACCTTGAGCTGGATGGCTCCCCTGGAGTCCTGCTAGGGCCTGAGAGGTGCATGCAAATGGCCTGGGGTAGCTGCGGCCTCCTAGCAGCAGATTCTTGCCTGGCTCTTTGGCAGCAGCCAGATGGATGGAGGGAGGGAGGGGGCCAACAGCTTAGTGAGGATCTTGCTTACACTCTGCCCCTCCTTCCTGGCACCCACCCTTGGCATTAATATTCAGAGCTCAAGGTTCGGGTTTCCTGACAAACTGCATTCACTTCAAAATCATCTGCAGACTCCAGGCCACCGGCGCGAGGGGACCAGGCGCCCCTGGCCCACAAACGCTGTGAATTCTGAGGAAGCCCCAGCAGAGTCTGTCTTCAGAGCAGGAGGGGGTTTATCCAGACTGAGAAGTCTGTAAGGGCTGAAAGAAAGCATCATCCTGGACCCTGGCACGCGACAGGCTGTGGGCAAGGAGGAGCTAGACCTGCGCCCTGTTGGTGAGTTCTCAGGGGCACCCCTCCCAGACGCAGCCAGGACTCCCTGCACTCACCTCCCTAGGGGAACACACTGCTGCCGGCCAACCCCCAGCTTGTGCTGTCTGGCCCAGCCGGGCAGACCGGAGAGTGTGAAAGTTGGCGCCTGCATTTCTGGCCAGCCCAGCCTTTCCTGTCTTCTACCCTGGGTGGGAAACAGGAGCATCCCGGGCCACACTGGGGCCTGCAGGGGAGGGAGTTAAGGAGGCTGTGGAGGGCCCCAGGCCCAGGAGCCTCCAGGCTCAGAGCGGCCCCTTCCAGACAGCCTTCACCGCTGCCAGAACTCTCTCCCGCACCCCCCAGCCCCCAGCCTACAGCCGCCCCCAGGGAGGCTGTGGAGCAACGTCCCGTCTTGGCTGGACGCTGGTGTCCCGCCGCAGCTGCCCGCCGAGTGTCCAGGATCCACAGCGAGCAGGGCCCTTTCCTGGAAGAAAGACAAGTGCCAGGAGTCCCTCAGCATCCAGACCTGACCCAGGGTGTCATCACAGAGGGCCTGCCACTCTCCCAGACCCCGGACGCTCCACCTGGGCCCTCCCTGTCCACACACCATTTCTTGACCTGGCTCACTGGGTCCACCAGGACACTTATGCCTCGTGAGTTTCCCCATCTGTGACAGTCTCACCAAGTGAACAGGACTGTGGCTGGAGGAAGCTCAGGGACAAATGTGGTCCCAGTCCCACCTCTGGCTCCAGGTCACCTGCCAGCCCACATGCCAGGACCAGGCAGACCCCTGAGAGTATGGCAAGATTAGAGAGAGGGGCTCAGGGCAGACGGTGAGGGCCTGCAGCCTTCCCCTGACAAAGTCCTGTCTATGGCATAACTGTGCCCATTGTAGAGCTGTGGAAACTGAGGCCCCAGGGAAGGCTGTCAGAGGCAGCGTTTGGGCTACAGACAGGGCAAGGCCCCTCTACAGCCTGAGTCTGCCCATGTTAGGTCCCATCTGGGCCCATGGAACAGCATCCTGGCTGTGTCCCTGTCCAGAGCTGGCCCTCGAGCTTGGCTGGCTAGTGCCCTTTGGCATAGCCCCTCCTTCCTGGGCACCTCCTCCCCTCTCCCAGTAGCCCTTCCCTGGAGGGGTCAAGATGCCAAGCCAGCCCCTGGGCTTAGGTGCGGGGAGATATCGGTGCTTAGGAATTTTCTGGAATGAACAGAGATACCCAAGTTTGTCTGTCTCTGGGCATCCCCAGCCCAGGGCGCCAAGACAATAGAGACAATCAGCAATGTTGAAGCCCTGAAGACCTAAGGGCTAGCATCCTGCTAGGGGTCTGTCTTAGGAAGGGGTGGACCAGGTATGGGCCCAGGCTGCCCCTATTCCCCCTGGCCATAGCCCAGCAGCAGGACCAGCAAGAGCAGTCAGGTGAGAAACCTCTCCAGGAAGATGCCTCTGTCATGCGTGACTCACACCGCAGCGTCCTGTGCTCTCCGGGCTCCAGAGAGGACCTTGGGGAGACTTCCCAGGACAGTGATGGAAATTACCTCTGACTGATGCTGGACTGGGGCAAGCCCACATCCCTCCCACACGTGACCAAACGATCTTCCTTGGGACTTCCATGAGCTTAATGACCTAGAAAAAATAAAGACACTACGGTCCCTCACAGGCGAATCCATGAATTGCCTCCCCAGCGCGAGGACTCGGGTCCCCGGGCAAAGCTTCTCTTCCAGGCGCGGAAAGGAAGGAAGAAAGCTCGCAGAGGGGAGTCGGCGGACTTGGATTCCAGCACCAATTTCAGGTTGGTTCAGAGGGAAATGTCCCCAGCAGAGATGACTGTGACACACGGCACAAGAGTTAATGCTCAGAGTGAAAACGAGAATGCCATGTGCACGGGAGCCCCCGAGAATGATTCAACAACAACATCATGCAAAAGGTTTTGCTTTAACTGGAGGTGAAGAGAGAATCTTTCAAGAGTGGAAAGAATATCTTGAGGCTGAGGCAGGAAGATCGCTTGAGCCCAGGAGTTGGAGGCTGCAGTGAGCTAGGCTGACACCACTGCCCTCTAGCCAGGGCAACAGAGTGAGACCCTGTCTCAAAAAAAAAAAGAAGAGTGGAAAGAATATAACCAAATGCTTTGTCACAAATTTACACTGAGCTTGTTCATCACAATTTCTGTGGCCCAGGCCACTGTCCCAAAGATGACAAAACGGTCCACTACCTGCTCTCCTGATGACCAGTCAGCAATCTAAGGACCATTCTTGATGCCCTGCAAGGGGCAGGCACTGTATTAGGCCCTGCAGGGTCAACGATGGACTAAGACACTGTCCCACCACAGGCATTCACTGCTGGGGGAAGAGCCAGGTGACACTGTGCCCAATCCTCCGTCCCCATCCTCCGCATGCAACAGGGGCAAGGAGCCTTCCTGTGTGCTGGGAGCTGCCTTCTGCCCTCCCGCCAGCCTCTGGGGGAAGGAGCTGTGTCTGCTGGCTTAGGCCACCGCTCTCCTGTGTGATAACACGCCCCCTTCATGGACAAGGCAGACAGAAGACTAAAGAGGACAGTGAGGCTGCAGTGATCTGTGCAAGAAGATTGTGGGGGTGGGGAGAGGCAAGCCAAACTCACAGAGCCAAGCGGCTGGTGCGTGTGGGGTTGGGATTTGAGAAGGAGAAAGACTGGGGGAGAAGCAGCAAGTTCAGGGAGGCAGCTGCCTTCTGCGTGCAGGGCACTCAGAGGGCGAGCGCTGGGCAGCGGGTTTCTATTATTTGCTCTGCATAACAGTGTGCTCCCAGACAACGACCTAGTTTCTTCAACAAATCAATGACATGAAAAGACAAAGACAAAGAGAGGGGAGACTGCTAAAGAATACACCGTGCACCCTTACTCGGGTCCTGATTAGAACAAGCCGGCCATAAAGAGACGCGCTAGACACACTGGGGGAATCTGAATATGGACTCTGCGGTAGGTGACGTCATAGGCTGACTTTTAATGTTGTTAGCCGTGCTGATGGGTGGTGGTTGCCTTAAAAAGTGTCCTTTGTATTTATAATATCCAAGATATGGAATCAACCTAAGTGTCCACCAACAGATGAATAAACAAAATGTGGCACAGCTGCACAATGGACACTATTCAGCCTCTAAAGAGAAGGAAATCCTGTCATCTGTGACCACGTGGATGAACCTGGAGGACATTATGCTAAGTGACATGAGCCAGGCACAGAAAGACAAATACTGCCTGACCTCACTTCCATGTGGAATCCACAGAAGAAGCGGAGAGTAGAATGGAGGTTTCCAGGGCTGGGGAGGGTGTGGAATCAGGAGATGTCAGTCAACGGGTTTCAGTGAGACAGGGGGAATAAGTTCTGGAATCTATCGTACAGCACGGTGACTATAGTTAATAATAATGTGTTGTGTGCTTTATTATCCAGATAACCATGTGCAGTGATGGATGTATTAATTAGTTTGATTTCATCATTTCACAGTGTATACATATATCAAAACATCTTGTTGTATGCCATAAATATATACAATTTTTTTTGTCAATTATACTTTAATAAAGCTGGGGTGGGGAGGAAGAAGGAAAAAAGTGTCCTCGTCAGAAGAGATGCACCGTGAGGTATTAGGCCAAGACACCAGGAGGTAAAGTGAGTGAGTGGGTGGGGTACAGACGGCTGGAAGGCGGCTGGCAGAGGCTGACGGTGCGGAAGTGAAGCAGGTGTTCCCAAGTGGCGGGCGGGCAAGTGGCCACACCTGGGCCAGGCCACAGCCGGCCCAGTCACGGAAGCAGGCAGGACCGGCCCCACAGACCCTGAGGAGCTCCTGGGCCTGTCGGGGGCAGGGCCCAGAGCCAGGCAGCTGTGGCTGGTGGGCGCTCGGTGTGGTTCTTTAGGACTCTGCTGGGATTCTTCGAGACACACCCCCAAACCAGAGAGCAGAACATCTCCGTCACATCACATTTTAGTGAGTCCCCCAACGTAAATAAGAATTGTCACAAATTCCTGCTGAACTAGCCCCATTGCCCACATTTCTACGTTTGGCTTTAGAGCATCCAACTTTCTGACGGCCCCGTCACACTTGACCAGATCACAGACGGACGCCCGCCACCCCTCTCACACACCCGCTCCAGAGAGTTCCATTGGCTGGCACATCGCCCTTTCCAACTCTCGCCGAGGGCACCTGCCCGGCCACCAACAACTCGGTTCGCATATCAGCCTCCCCTCCCCTGTGCCGCGTCGTTCTGCTGGTTATGGGACTGTTTTAATGAGGTTCGTTTGAGGAATATGAATGAATGGAAAATGAAAAAACATTGAGTGTCTATACCAGTGATAGGAAACGACCCCAGCACAGGTGAGACGAGGACAGGGGTCATTAGGTGTGCCGCCCCAGCCCGTCAGCGGCACCTTGGACCTCAGCCAGCCGACTGCGCCCCAGCGGGAAGGGCAAGAACAGAATGGAAGGGCACCGTCGCAGGTGCAGAGGAGTGCATCTAAGTCACCGGGTGTAACGGGGATCTGGTTGCATTTTTAGCTAGCGGGGAACAACACCCCTTCCCTACTCCTTTCCTGATAAAACTGGGTCTGGTGCCAACGTGGTGACTGCAGCGCTGTTTTCAGTGCTGTCGTGCTCAACTTCAACTGGTCCCCCAGCTCCTAACGCAGCCTGCACCCGGCTACAGGGAGACTTCCTAAAATACAGACCTGGCCCCGGCCCCGCCTGCCAGAAACTCTCCGCATCCCACCTCGCCAGGCCCTGGTGGCTTTGGTGTCTGCCAGGCTCCCCCTCGGGCCCCCCAGTGGCCCTCCTCTGGCTGCTCTGTGACACAAGTGTGGCCCCCACCTCGGTTCTCTCCTAGAGGTCTCGGGCGCTGCAGTTGTCCGCCCAGCTTCTTCCTTCCCTCAGTGAGGTGAGGCACACCCCCTCACACCTGGTCTCCTGTCCTCTGTCTCTGCAGGCCTCTGACAGCAGCTGCTTAGCAAAGGTTTCCTGTGTCCGCAAGAAAAGGGAACATCTGTCTGCACGAAAAGAGAGCCACAGACTGAGCTGAGCTACCAGCCCCTCCAGGCCTGACACTCCCCTTGGTACCTGCCTCCCTCGCTCCTTCCTGCGCCCCAGGCTGCAGGTGACTGACTGCTCTGCACTCACCCTCAACCCCACGGACCTGGGAAGCAAGACAGATTAGAGGGTCCTTATTTTCGTTTCTACTTATTGCAAAAAATAAACCAACATCAAAATAAACATTGACAATAAACCAAAAAGAAAAGAAAACATGCTCCCCTAATCCTGTGCCCCATATGCCAAATAGAACCCCCTTTCCCTCGATTCCTTTGGGCTTTGTCTCCACACACAGCAGGTCTGAGACTGGCAGGCACAGGGAAGGGTCAGTTATACATTAACAATTTGCTTTTTTCACTTAGAGCTATTTATATTCCTTCCATGCTAACACATAATCTTTATAATTATCCTTTAAACCACATAGCATTAAGTGGATATGCCAGCATTTATTTAACCTTCCTCAAATATAGATCATGTAGACAGTTTTTTCTTCCTTTGGAATTATCGTTTTAAAATATGTTCCCCAGGGAGGGGAATCCCTGTGTCGACAGGCACTAATGTTTTTATGGCCCTTGAGACATATTGGTAGATTGTCTTCCTGGGGAGAGGGAACATTCTATCAATCCCACTGCCTAGATTAGTGGTTCTCAAAGTGTAGCCCAGGCACCCCTGGGAGGTTCCTCTAACACTTTATAGTGATACACAAGATCAAAACTATTTTCATAATAATACTGTGCTCGCTTTGGCAATAGATATGAACATCGGAACCATACAGAAAAGATTACTGTGGCCCCTGCACAAGGATGATACACAAATTCATGAAGCGTTCCATATTTAAAATAATAACAATGTGTCGTCAGCCTTTTCCACCCTCTTCCTCTCGTGAGTGCACAGTGGAGTTTTCCAGAGGCTACGTGACATGTGATATCACAACACATGGAATATAGATAGGAGAGGCCACTCATCTTACTTGCCAGACAGCAAAGAGATTTGTGAAAATGTAAAAATAATGCTTCTCTGCACACTAAATATTTCTTTTTGTTTTAGAAAATAATTTTTAATAAAAATTGTTATTTATGTAAATAATGTAAGATTTTCTCTGGTTTAATTTCTAATATAGTAAAAACTGATAAATATAATCTATACAGATAAAGGCTTTTTGAGGCCCTTAACAATTTTTAATAGTGCAAAGGGGTCTTGAGGATCCTGGGAGGGGTCCTCGTTTGAGAACTGCCGGCCTGGACAAGGTGTGGCAGAACGCAGGGGCAGCGGAGTGGAGCTGGTGTAGACCACCACCTACCTGCCTGTCTCCCAGGCATGGCACCTAGGACAAGATGCAAAGCAGTTGTATTTTTAACCTTTTTATCTCTTCATCCCACTTTTTTTTTTTTTTGAGACAGTCTCACTCTGTCACCCTAGGTAGAGTGCAGTGGCATCACCATAGCTCAATACAGCCTCACACTCCTGGTCTCAATCGATCCTCCTGCCTCAGCCTCCCAAGGAGCCAGGACTACAGGTGCCACCACCACTCCTGGCTAATTTTCCTATTTTTAGTAGAGACAGGGTCTCTCTCTTGCTGGTCTCGAACTCCTGAGCTCAAGCAATCCTCTCCCCTCGGCCTCCCAGAGTGCCAGGATTACAGGCGTGAGCCACCACGCCCGGCCTCTTCTTCCCATTTTTATTTTCTTCTCTTCTCTTTCCCCTCTTTCTAGCGTTTCTCTTTTTTCCTCTTCTTTCCCCTCCCCCAGCCTCAAACCTCATAACAAAAGCTGCACAAATAACGAAACCTGCCCTTCACATAAATCGAAAATTTTTTCTCACATCTTAATAGAGATTTCATGACATTTGAAATCGGCTTTTCATTATTACTAACACCATTCAAAAGAAGTTGCATGTATATTTTTAAAACACATCTTCACACGTAATCAAAGAACTGAAAATGAAAATGAGATTTTCGTTCACATCAGGCTAGCAATGCTTCACGTTGGCAGAGGTCTAGGGAGGAGGACATCCTCACGGGGTTTCTAGAAGGCAATTTGGCAACAAGTACCAAGGGCCTTAAAAATAGCCTACCCTTTCACCCAGAGGAGTACAAAAGGCGACAGCTACACTTCCTACCATTTGCGAATTGCAGCTGCCTGGGATCCTGAGAACTGAGAAAGTTCTAAGAACTAAGAAACTGAGATTAAGAAAGAAGTTTTCTCCCTTTTCTTGGGCCCAAAGAAGGTTACATCTGGGGAGGGAGGGGGCTTAGTGGACTTTAGGTAGAGACGACACGGTCACCTCCAGCAGGAACTGTGAGCAAATCCTCCAGGGACCAGCAGGCCGGGGCCCACAGAGAGAGGGAGGGCCCGAGGTGGGTGCAGCTTTGGTGCCAGGAGCCACAAACCTAGTGACCGCTTTTGAGTGTTCCTCTGCGTCGAAGAGCTCTCCCGCCATCCCCAAGCCCTTAGTAGTAATAGTTGATTTAAAAAGGTACAGCCCGGTCTCTGCCATGAGATCCAGAGGTCAGCTGCAATCTGGCCATGCTCTGAGCTCTAGGTGGGCTGTCCTGCCACACGGTCTGGAGATGGCCAAAGCCACTTCAAGTTTACTGTGAGTTCCCAGGGCAGGGCTGCCGACACCTCCACGCCCCTTCTGCCCACCGGCCTCTGCTTTTCCCACAGTGCCATCATGTTCGTCTGCCTCTTCCTGAGTCCCACCAAGACGCCCTGCCTACAAGGCGGCCTGGGCCTTCCCGAAGTCTGGGGGCTGCAGAGAGACAAGGGGATTTCACACCACAGAAACACAAACTTTGGGCTGTCAACTCAGGCATCTCCACAGCTGAAATGGCCCACGGCCACGCTGTCCCCGGGGGCACATCCTCCGGCCTGCCCCCACAGGGCCCAGCTACTGCTCCTGACCCTCCGCCTCCTCCTGCCTCCCTCAGGGCACCTGAAGCCTCCAGGTGGAGGCCCAGCCTCCCGATGATGCTCTGGTGCCGCTGTCCGCCCTAACAGTTGTCAGGGTGCCCCCCCCCCGCTAAGAGGACCTCTGGTGCCGGTGTCACAGTGATAATGTTTCTATCCTATGATGCTCGGGGCCGCCCTTGGGGCGCAATGTCTCTGGGAGAATGTGTGCCCCAGAAATGCTAGTTCCCAGGCGGCCAGAGGGAAGGAGGGAGAGGTGGCTAGCTGAAGTGACCAGCAGCAGCCAGGGAGGCTTTGTGTGGATCCTGGTGTACTCCTCAGGGCTTCAGGGGTGGACACAATACTGCCCCATCCAAATATGTCCATGTACTCATCCCCAGGACCTGCAAATATGTCAAATTACATGGCAAATTAAGGCTGCCAATGGCATTAAGGTAGCTGATTGGCTGCCCTGACGATCGAGAGCTCATCCCGGATTATCACGGGAGGCCCAGTGTAATCCTAAGAGTTCTTAATGGTAGAAAGGAAGGCAGGAAAGGCAGAGGGATCGGATGCGGGAAGGACTCACTCTTCTGTTACTGGCTTTAAGGAGGAAGGGGCCCCGAGCCGAGGACTGCAGGCAGAGCAGCCGCTGAGCTCTGCCAGCACCTACGCATTGGCCCGGTGAGGCTTGTGTTGGATTCCAACCTACAAACTGTAAGATGATAAATTCGAGTTGCTGATAATACATTTTAAAGCCACTGATTATGTGGTAATTCGTTACCACAGCAACAGGAAATTACAGCTTCTCAGCACCCATCAGAGGAGGAATACCTGGTAAAAGTGTGCACGTCTGTGTCCCTGGGCTGGGGCCTCAGCAGGCGGTAATGAGGGCATTAAAGGGCAGGATCGCCTAGGAAGCTGCAGAGGCTGGAGGCATGCGGGGTACAGGGGCGCCCAGCGTGGACCTTCTCAAAGGCCACGAGCGTGAGCAAGTGTGGTCTGCAAGCGACCAGGAAGTGAGGGCCGGCAGCCCCCAGGTCTCCTGCAAGCACCTTCCCTGGGGGCATTCCCGCAGCGGGTCCTCGGCCTCAGAGGCTCAGGGGTCAGATGGGCAGGCCTTGTGGCGCAAGCTCGCTCTGAGAGCCACGGCTTCCAAGGCCACAGGCCCGCTGGCTTCTGGTTAACAGGACTTGGGCTCGCTCAAGCCAAGATGCCCAGGAAGCCAAATCATAAGCAGAAGGCTTCTGAGCAGGTTCCACGACTCGAATGTTTTACAGCCCCTGCTACGCAGTCCACCATCACGCCCACATGCATCCTCCGCCTGGCCCCGCCGCCCCAGCCCGACAGAGCGTCCCTGACTCTCCTTTCTCAGCGTTTCCACAATGACAGCCAAGCCTGCGTTCCAGCCCGGAAGCCGCTCTGTCTCCTGAAGGGAACTTGGCTTAACTCTAGTCCACTTTCTGTCATTGTAAAGCTTAGCTCTCAGACCTCAGTCTCATTTCTCTCCTTTCTTT
>VBSM01003186.1:393976-417080 GCA_008086735.1 Cheirogaleus medius
AAATCCTTGGAGTCAGGTGCGGCTGGGGCCAGTCTGGGCCCCAAACTTGCTGTGGGAGGTTTGGTTGTCTGAGTCCCAGCAGGCCGCAGAGAGCCACCTCCTCTCTTATTAATGGAACCCCCCTCCCACACCCCAGAGGGTTGGTGACCTGGTACCTCACCCAGGTGGCACCTACTTTGTCAGTTTTGAAGCCTTTTTGGCTCCTTTTCCATTTTACTGTCAAAATCTGTCAGCCTCAGATTCTCTGTAGCTTCTGGGTTTTGTCACATGTGACATCTTCTCAGCTCCCCAAAGAAAGGCAGCCATGAAATCCCCTCTCCCACCTGTCACCACAGAGTAGCTGTATGACCAAGGGATTTCACCCCTGCAAGCCCCACTCTTTCATCACGTGAGTAGTTACTGAGCACCGCGTGCCAAGCAGCGACTTAGGAAAGTTGCTAGAGATACGGCGGTAAACACAACAAACCGAAAAATCTCTGCTCTCAAATGCTTACCTCCTGGTGGGAAGAAATAGAAAATAAACAAGTAGCTAAAATATATGGAAGGTCAGATGATGAAAGGTGCCGAGAAGAAAATTAAAGCAGAGAAAGGGGATTGAACGTGACAGGAGCAGAGTTGAAATTTGAAATACAGCAGCCAGGGAAGGCGACTGCAAAGGTGAGCCACACCTGAGGAAGGTGACTTACGTTTCTTATTTCTAACATGGGTGATAGTAATAGCACTTACCTCATCGAATCGTTGCGAGGATTAAGTGAGTTAATAGATACAAAGCACTTGGAATACTGTCTGACCTATTGTAAGTGATTAATAAATGTGGTGGCCGGGAGCGGTGGCTGACGCCTGTAATCCTAGCACTCTGGGAGGCTGAGGCAGGCGTTTGAGCTCAGGAGTGAGTTCGAGACCAGCCTGAGCAAAAGCAAGAACCCGTCTCTACTAAAAAAATAGAAAGAAATTAGCTGGACAAGTAAAATAATAATAATAATAATAATATATACATATAAAATTAGCCAGGCATGGTGGCACATGCCTGTAGTCCCAGCTACTTGGGAGGCTGAGGCAGGAGGATTTCTTGAGCCCAGGAGCTTGAGGTTGCTGTGAGCTAGGCTGATGCCACAGCACTCTAGCCCGGGCAACAGAGTGAGACTCTGTCTCAAAAAAATAAAAATAAAAAATAAATAAATGTAAGCTATTGTTATGATCATTACTTTAACAAATACTTTCTTGAAGGCATTAGTGTTTTTCAAGCATCCAATTTAGTTAGTACTGGGAATTCAAAGTTGGCAAATATGGCACGCATGCCACTACACACTTTCAAAAAAATTATTAATAACAGACATGACTAATCAATTATTGCATTCTTTCTCCCTGAGCCTAAAGTGCCTTAGGAATATTTCTTAAGATCGTCCTCTAGCAGTCCCCATCAAACAATTGGAACTGACAGGTAAAAAGAAATTTATGTGCTATCCTTTGATGCAATTGCATTAGGGACAGATTGATTCATCTTTTGAATTTCTCCCACTGTTTTGACCCCTTTACTATGTGACAATAATTTCCTCTGTCACTGAGAGCTGGTATCCCACTCGCACATCCTTTCTGTGAAATGATAATATCCATCTGCTCTGAGTGGCAAAGAAAAGAATAAGTCACAATCCACTATAGAGGTTATGTAAGATAATACAAACAACCTTACGCTGTTGGTTGTCTAACGATTTTGCGCTATTTCCTTAGGGATCACCCAGTAGAAAGGTCGTGCCTTCCTACTTACCATACTTCCTTGATGTGACAACAGATCTAAGTCCTTCTTACGGGCACATATGACAGGGGATCAGATGCTCTTAGGAGAGAAAGTGGCTTTCACACAGACTCCTTGCTCTGCTATGTAACTGTGAAATTCCCCCAACCTAAACACAGGCCCTTTCTCACGGCACCTTCTCTTCAGCCTGTTCAAGACAGTTTTAGTGCCGAAATTTGGTAGCACATTAGTAATAGTACTACTCAGGGGCTTATTAAATATGAGCTCAACAGAATTTTCTTAGAATTGTGAAGCAAAACCAAATACAATTCAACGTAGAGAACAATTGCACATACTCGTGGTAGACCAGATGTCTATAAAAAAGAAAACAGCTGAAAGGAACTATTCTAGTGTGTTTAAGTTAGAGGCTTCCTAATTCTCCGTAGGACGGAAGCTCAATGGTTAGAACACTGGGAGGTCTTATTCTAGCCTTTTTCTGAAAGCAGGATTTTATTTTATTCCCTTTTTATTTTTTTTAATATCAAACTTGTAGAAAAGTTGAAAAACAAACAAACACCCTCTTACTGGTCACCAATTTTATACACACACGCACACACACACGCACACACGCACACACACACACACATGACACCTTTTTTTGCTGAACCATTTGGAGTAAGTTGCAGACATATAGTTGCTTCACCCAAAAAATATTAGGTCACTAAGTATGAAATGTCCAACTTCCTTAAGTACTAAGTTTGATGATTGATATCTGACATTTTCATTTTGCCACTTCTTGTTTTATTTTATTGTGAAGGTACATCCTCATTCTTTCAAATGTATGGCTTTTTGCTTGTGATTATCTTTCAAATTTTTTTAGAGCAATTTTTGTGAAACCATGGACAAGGCAAAAATTCCTGTTATTTTTGAATATGAGTTCCGTCATGGAACCAATGCTGCACAGACAGCTCAAAATATCAGCAAAGTGTTTGGGAAGGATGTGGCTAATGAACACACAGTACATCAGAGGTTCCAGAAGTTCCATTCTGGTGATTTTAATCTTGAAAATGAGCCACATGGGTGACCTGAGACCTAGGTGGATAATGATGAGCTGAAACCTATAGTGGAAGCAAATCCATCTTGACCTACACATGAATTAGCAGCAAGGATTGATGTTACTATTCCAACAATATTGGACCATTTGAAACAAATCAGCAAGGTAAAGAAGCTGGATAGATGGGCTCTGCAAAAACTGAACGAGCATCAGAAGAGAAATTGTCTCAAAGCTTGCCTTTTTTTGCTGTCACAACATAAAGGAGAACCGTTTCTACATTGTATTGTTATGTGTGATAAAAAATGGATTCTTTTTGACAATCACAAGCATTCGGCACAATGGTTGGATAAAGATAAAGTGCCGAAACACAATCCAAAACCAAATATTCATCAAAAAAAGCTAATGGTGTGTGTTTGGTGGTCCAGCGCTGGTATTATCCCCTACAGCTTCATGAAACCTGGTCAATCGACTACAGCAGATGTTTACTGCAACCAGTTGGATGAAATGATGAGGATGCTTGCAACCAAGCAGCCAAGATTGATCAGTAGAGACAGAACAATCCTCTTGCAAGACCATAGTCTCGAAAAACAATGCTGCTCAAACTACAGAAGCTGGACTTTGAAACTCTCTGTCATCCATTGTATTCACCAGACCTTGCACCAACTGACTACCACTTCTTCCAGGCTTTGGACCACTTCTTGAAAGGAAAAGTATTCCATTTTCAGCAAGCTGTGGAAAATGCCTGTTGCAATTTCATCACCATTGGCTCTCCAGGCCTCTTCGCTGCTGGCATAAACAAGCTACCATGAAGATGGCAAAACTATGTAGATAGTTTAGGCACATATTTTGATTAATTGTACTTCTTGTTTGAGATATAATAAACTAAACTTTTGATTTGAAATCGGACATTTCATATTTAATGACCTAATACTTCATCAACATCTCCTAAAAGATGTTGATTCTCTTACATGACCACAATACCATCATCACACCCAAGAAATTCAACATGACTACAATAATATATATACAGTCTGTATTCAAATTTCCCCAATTATCTCCAAAATGTCTTTTATATCCTTTAAAAATATGTATTATATTGTATGCAATCAAGGCTCACACACTGTAATTAACCATTTAATACATTTTTATCTAGAACTATCTCCCACCTTTTTTTGTCTTTCATGACATTGACATTTTGAAGTCTGATGGACTATTCCCCAATCTCTATTTGACTAATTGCTGCCGCATGATGTAATCCAGATTAACCGTTTTGGACACAAATACTACATAAGTGATATTGCATCCTTCCTAATACAGTAGTCACCCCTTATCCAAAGGGGATACATTCGAAGACCCCCAGTGGATGTCTGAAACTGCAGACAGTACTGAACTAGATGGCTGTTCATCAAAACACATTTCTGTTCATGTCTTCCACCACAAATTTAATGCCTTTTCCATCTTTCGATGTAATTAATACATAATCTGCTCTGTGCAGGATGTATCCAGGGGGACAAAAATACATAATCTGCAAAGTGACAGTTTGATACTGTGTAAATATCCTGTGCCCAACAACCTTTCACTCAATGGTTTTAGCATCGCTTGATGATATGGACTAAACGGTGATTACCTAGTTCTATCATTCCTTCTTTATCAGCTGGCAATCTCCCATGAAGACATGCTGAAATCTGGGGTTTTAACTGTCATAATCACATTTACAACAGCAGGAAATCTTCCCCGGGACATGCGATGGTAAACACAATGCACTGTGAAAAGAACACAGCGATTCTAAAAATGGAAAGTGCCAAATTTGTGGTCCCCAAAAGGGACGGTCTTACAAAAATTAACAGGAAGATATCTAATCCCACAATTTCCTAGTAACAGTTAAAGATCAATCCTATGAGTTCTGTTTTGCACAATTTCTGAAAGAGCTGAACAGACAGAAAAGCGACGTAAATCTTCCTCTTTTAAAATTGCTTTGAGAATCTGCTTTTTTTAGTCTAAAGAGTTCCCGAGTGAACAGCAGGGTGCCAGCTTCAGGCCTCAACCTATCTCCAGGGCAGAGTCACATCTCCTGCGATAATCCTGTCTCCAAGGAAAGGTGGGGAAGCCAACTCTTGACTTTGACATCCTGCCTCAGTTTCAGTTTCTGTGATCAGCTGCCGGGGAGAAGAAAGAACAGAGCGGATGCAGCAGTACTCTGTTAATTTGGCTACATCCACAAACCTTCTTCACCCCCTAAATAAAATGCCTGAGTACCTGGTTCTCTCTGGCAACGTTCTCTACCTCCTTCACTTCTGGGTTGGCCCTTTTTCCGCCCAGGGAAAAGCAAATAAACTTTTCTATCCCATTCTTTGTCTGGAGAAATCTTTCTCAAAACCCGCATGCACTAGCTCTCTAGCTCTCCACCCTAACAATCTCCACTTCTCTTCCTCCTCCTCACCCCCTTTCCCTCCAGCTGCTCCGTGTATTGAGCACTTTGTTCGCTGCTTTATGTACACGAGATCATCTAGTTACTCCAACCGCCCTATGAGGTAGGTGATATCAGCCCCGGTTTTCAGACGAAACTGCAACACAGAAGCAACTTGCCCAAGGTCTCCCGATGAGTGGCAGACCTGGGATTTGAACGCAGACCCATTTGATTTCAAAGGTCATGTTCTTCCCCAGCCGCGTACCTAAAACACTGTATTATCCTTTTCGTATACGTACATGGTTAGCCATCACAGCAATAATAAGCCTTGATTTTTGTTGATTACAAAACAACTCTATATCCTTCCCTCTGAGTATTCACAATGCATAGTAAAGAGGCCAGGGAGTTGCGCCAAAATAGTGACTGTAGTTTTATGGATCATTTTATTTTTGTCTTTATACTTATCTGTATTTCCAAAGTTATCTACAATGTACAAGCATTGCTTTTGTGAGATATATATACATACACACAAACACTATATATATAATTTGGCTACATATAATTTGGCTACATATATATATATAGTGTTTGTAAAGAGAAAAAAGGGCAAATTTCTAGATGTCAGATTCAGAAAGGCTCTTTGTGGGGGTTGCCTGTCCCTATTAGAGTCAGGATCACAGGGTAGACCCATGGGTACATGCCTGGGCTTATGTGCTAGCAAGAGGCAATTTGGAAATATATACATGACAAATTCTACAGCAGACCAACTGGAGGAAAGAATCCAGTTTGACTGATGGTCCATTTTCCCAGAGCCCTAGTCACAAACTGGCCTCGTATAAGACTGCAGGCAGCTATCAAGGTCAGAGAAGCCTGAGCCTTGGACGTCAAATTGTTTACAAAATACCATCAAGACAAGGAAACACACAGGAAACGATTTTTGAGAAGGACAAGATAAGAAATATGCTCTTTGCCAGAATAAGAGGATTGACCATCAACTGGGAAGGTCAAATATAGAAGTTACTGAGGCTTCTAGAAATTTCTAAAAGGGAAGTCAGAACCACAGACCAGAAAGTGATTACTCTAAGAGCTTTTATTAGATTCTGGGCCTTTGTGACCTGTTTCCCATTTTTGTTACTGCATGGATGTTGTTCTATAGTCTTCAGCAAAGAAAAAAAATGCCTTGGAAAGGGAAAAAGAAGAATTAGTGAGGAGATGGAATCCCAGTACAAACCCTGTATACTTCCGAGTGACAAAACGCCACCGTATGACATCTCTGACAGTAAAGAGCTGAACAAACTGAAAATCAACAACGTCCTTACATCCCCCAGAGAATCGAGGTCACCGGGCAAAGTGCCCACCCTGACAGTGGAAGAGAGAGAGAACCGCGACTTACCTACCAGGACGGAGCCACCGCTGGAGCCTTCACCGGTAATCGACAGACTGCTGCAGGCTGAGTGTGGACTAGCGCAAGAGTTCAGAACTCCTGGGGACCCAGTCTCAGCGATCTCACATTTTCCTGGGGTTTATCTCCAGGAACACCGCCAGGTTCTCACTGTGAAGTTGGGAGAAAAGTGCCCATGCTTCAGGCAAGGGGTGGGGTCAAGTAACCGTTTCAAAACACGCCCAGGGAAAAAGTAACCATTCTGAAAGCCCAGAGCATTCTGTTCTCCTCCACAAAGGCCTGCCAGCAAGGGACACTGCTTTGCCAGCCTTATCTGCCCTAGGGGACGGGCAGGGAGCCCACTCCAGCCCCCTCTGGCCTTCCAGTCTCCATCAGGGGAGGAAAAGAAAGGCCACAGCCAGGGACTCAGGCCCTCTGAGGTTTAATTACAAGATTATAGAACACTTCCCGCCACCCCCAATACCTTATGGTATTAGTTTCCTAGGGCTGCCATACCAAAATACCACAAACTGGGTGGCTGAGACAATAGAAATTTGTTATCTTACAGTTCTGGAGTCCCAAACCAAGGTGTGTCTGGCCACACTCTCTCTGAAGGTGCCAAGGAAGGATTTCTGACGGTTGCCGGCAATCCTCAGCATTCCTTGGCTTGTGGCCGCATCATTCCAATCTCTGCCTCTACCATCACATAGCCTCGTCTAAGTAGAGGAGACAAAATTTGACCTCTGCCCTCTTAGGGTTTTCAGCTGGGTCTGAGAATTAAACTGACATAGACAGATGAATAAGACAAAAGTATGCAAATGTATCTAAGTTTTATGTGACGGGGCCCTCGTAAGAAAATTATCTTAGTCTGTTCTGTGCTATTATAACAGAACACCACAAACTAGGTAATTTATAAAGAACAAATATTTATTTCTTACAGTTCTTGAGGCTGGGAAGTCCAAGATCAAGGTGCCAGCAGGTTCATTGTCTAGTAAGGATCCAGTCTCTGCTTTGGGCACTTTGAATGCTGCGAACTCCGGAGGGGATGAATGTTGTGTCGTCACATGGCAGAAAAGCAGAGGAAGATGATCCCACTCCCACAAGCCCTCTTATAGTGGCTTCAATTCATTCATGAGAGTGGAGACCTCAGGACCTAAGCACCTCCCATAGGTCCCATCTCCCAGCACTATTGCACTGGGAATTGTTTCCAATTCATGAAATTGGGGGAACAGCGGAGATGAAGACCCAAAGAAGCAGTTAGAGTCTACTGCATTGGGCAAACAAGGGGAAATGGGGAAAATGTGAGAAGGCAAAGGGGCCAGGGCTAGGGTGGTTAATTGGCTGGAAAAGTGATGAGGAAGATTGGGTTAGTTTAACAAAGTCTGTACAGATTTCTCCCAGCTTCAATTTTTTGTCCTTGATGATAAGAATGTTACTTTCCTCCTGATATAAGGAGGACGTCTTCCTATACGGAGTTTTATCTCCTGCTTTCAGGAAGAAAAAGGGGAGGGCCAGGGCAACCTTTTGTGCCTGCTATTTAAGTGCTTTTAGTGCAAAAAAAAAAACCAGATGAACAAGAGGAAAGTATATAGTTTTGGTAATTTCTTACAAATGTGACCTAAAATAAAATATTAAGCCCCACAGCCAACTGAATGGACTCCCTCTCGGCCAAGGGGACCCCCCCAAAACAAAAAACCTTAAAGCTGATTGCTGGCCATGAGGAAAAGGGAGTTCAGATGCACCTAGTTATGCCCTGTCCCCTTTTGGAGTTATTTTTTGTAACAAGAAGATACAAAATCAGTAACAAGCAAACAGTCCAAGGCTTTAGATAAAGTTTCATTTCTTTAGCCAAATGCAAATCAAAGAAATCTTTAAAGCCACCTATAACCTGTAATCCCCTGCTTCAAGACGTCCTGCCTTTTGGGGCCAGACTAATGTACATCTTCCATGTATTGATTTATGACTTTACATGCAGTTCTTGTCTCCCTAAAATGTATAAAACCAAACTGTAATGGCAAGACCACTTGCTCAAGGCTTCTTGGGTATGGCTGTCTGGACCCTGGTCACACATATTCGGCCCAGAATAAACCTCTTTAAATTACTTTACAGAGTTTGGGTCCTTTTCCGATGACAAAGCTAAAATAGTTGTACTATACCATACATCAATTGTGCTCCTAGGTAATTGCCCAATTGCATTGGAAACTTATGTCCACACAAAAATATGCATATGA
This sequence comes from Cheirogaleus medius, assembly GCA_008086735.1. Classification (NCBI taxonomy): domain Eukaryota; kingdom Metazoa; phylum Chordata; class Mammalia; order Primates; family Cheirogaleidae; genus Cheirogaleus; species Cheirogaleus medius. The sequence continues at coordinate 402,782 of VBSM01003186.1, forward strand.
ATGTTTATAGCTGCTTTATTCATAATTGCCAAAAACTGGAAGCTACCAAGATATCCTTCAATAAGTAACTGGATTAAAAAATTATGGTGCATCCATACAATAGAATATTATCCAGCCATTTTTTAAATGTACTATCAAGCCACAAAAAGGAGTAACCTTAAATGCATATTGATAAGTTAAGACAGTTTGAAAAGGCTACATGCTGTATGATTCCAACTATACAACATTCTTGAAATGACAAAACTATGGAGACGGTAAAAAGATCAGCATCAATACTTGCCAGGGGTTCAGGGTGAGTGAGGGATGAACAGGTAGAGCACGGGGGATTTTGAGGGCAGTGAAACTATTCTGTAGGATGATGTAACGGTGGATTCGTGACATCATGCGTTTGTCAAAGCAGCTTTGTACGACACAAAGTGAACCTTAATAGACACTATGGACTTTAGTTAATAATACTGGTTCTTTTTTATTTTTTCTTTCTTGAGACAGGGTCTCACTCTGTTGCCCAGGCTGGAATGCAGTGGCGTTATCACAGCTCACTGCAACCTCAAACTCCTGGGCTCAAGCGATCCTCCTGCCTCAGCCTCCCGAATGGCTGGGACTGCAGTCACTTGCCACCACACTTGGCTAATTTTCCTATTCTTTTGTAGAGTTGAGGTCTCACTATGTTGCTCAGGTTGGTCTTGAACTCCTGGCCTCAAGCAATCCTCCCACCTCCCAAAGGGCTGAGATTATAGGCATGAGCCAGGAGGCCCAGCTTGGTTCATTAATTTTTAACAAATGTACCACACTAATACAAAATGCTAATAATAGGGGAAACTGAGGGGAGGGGAGGGAAGTATATGGAAGCTCCCTATACAACCTGCTCAATTTTCCCATAAAACTAAAACTGTTTTTAAAAATAAAATATTTCTTTTAAAACCACCATAAACAAAGTCAAAAGATAAATGCAGAACTGAGAAAGAAAAAAAACCCTCATAAATCATATCACAAACAAATCAGTGAGAAAAGGCTAACAACCCAACAGAAAGGGAAGCTGGGGAACAGAAGAAACAGTTCTCATAAAAGGAAACACATGTGATTTTTAAACGATGGAAAATTGCTCAAGCAACGGCATTCTTAATAAGAAACATACAGGACGAAAACTATACTGAGGTACCATTTTTCTCCATCAGATTGGCACACATCCAAAACCTTGGTAACACACTATGTAAATAAGGCAAGAGAATGGTAGTCTCCGGCGTCCTCAGTGGAAATGTAAATTGGTATAACCCTAATGGAGAAAAACTTGGTAATATTAATCAAGATTAAAGCTGTGCAGACCTTTTGATCCTGCAATTCTACACTAAGAATGCATCCTAGAGATACACTCACATGTGGAATGACAAATCCACACAGTGTTTACTGCTACATCATTTATGGCAGCAAAAGAGAAGAAACCACTCAAATGTACGTCATTAAGGGGATGGTTATAAAATGATGGGACATCCATGTAAGGAAGTGGCATGCAGTTGTAAGAAAGAGGAAGCACCTTATGAGCAAACGTGGACAACCTCTAAAATATATTGTGAGAAAAAAAGCACAAAGAAGTGTGTATGGTGCACTATTGTTTACATAAAATTTAAAAAAGAAACCAAAGACCATTTATCCTTCTTTGCTTGTAAATGTATGGACAATCACCAGGAAAATGTCTTTGCAAGAATTCATGTGAAGATGGAAACATGTTGCCTTCAGGGAAAAGCACCAGGAACCCTGAGGATGGAATGGGAGTGATACCTATTTTGAAGGGTACACATTTTTATTGTCTTTTGAATTTTGTACTGCAGGGGTCTGTGTTGGCTCCTTTGTCCTCTGCAATCTGGGGACAGAGACCAGACTGTGGATAAGGATGCAGCTGCAGCAGCACCCTGACAAAGGGAGAAATCCTCATGGGATGATGATGATGGTGGCCTTGGGGCACCTGTCAGGACAAGAGTGCTTTTCATAAGTGCCAAGTCATCTTCTCTGGCTTATGAGAAGGGAAGTCACAAAGGAGAAGAAGATTCCCATGGTCTGGGAGGGAGAAACTAAGTCAAATATTAATAGCCCACAGGCGCCTCCATACCCACCATGAGCTGCTGAGAGTCTGCAGTGATCTGTGCTCTACCACCCAAATGCCTCTCATTTGGGGCAGCTTCCCAGTGCTCCCTTCCTCTGTTCTTCCTGTGTGCTACCCTGAGCCTTCACCAAAATGCAACTCAGTCTCAGCATTCAGGGAACTCAGCTTTTCAGCTCCATCTTCTGCCTTAGGAAGGCCAGAGAGCCGAATGGCAGCTTCACCTCTTTTCTGGCCTCCCTGAAATTAGCAAGGTCAGTGACTGGGTGGTCACATATGTGACCACAGTATGGAGTCTCAATGTCATCTGAAGTTCCAGTGAGGCACTTCATTCTGATTCAGTGTCAAAGCTGAATGTTCCCTTTCAAACACAGTTAAGCATGCTAGGTGTAACAAGGGGCAACCAAATCTCTTTTATATGCTTTAGTTTTTGAAGTTCTATCAGTCAATCGAAGTATAAATGTATAATTATTATTGCTGGAGTAAAATGCTGCAATAATTAATGATGATTGTGAAAGGTACTTATTTTATGTTCCAAAATAGTTATTAAGAGCTTCCCAACAGATAAATTGGGAAGTAGATTGATGGTTATGTTAACTTTAACAAGAATAATGTATCCTTTATGATGCAACATATAATATAAAGATTTAAAGGAGACTATTAAGAAGAATAGCGACATTAAATTTAATAATTCTAATTCTTATAAAATTATTTGGTGTACTTGCATTTGTAACATTAAACTAAATAACCATTAGGATGCCTACTTAATATTTAGTTATACAGTTCAGTTACACATTTAGACGATGAGTCATTCAAGTAAGAGCCCAATTTGGTAATTCTTTACATCTCAAAATTTTACAATAAAGACAAACTCCAAAATCATGTAACAAAAATTCCTTGATATGTTCTGATAAGGGATTAATATGCGGAATACATAGAGAACTCCTAAAACTCAAAAACAAAAAAAGCCTAACAACCCAATGCAAAAATGGGCAAAGGACTTGAATAGACATTTCTCTAAAGAATGGCCAATAAGCACATGAAAAGATGTTCAAACGTCCCATTAGAGACGTGCAGATCAAAACTACAATGAGGTACCACTTCATATCCATGATCTATTATCAAAAAAAAAGAAAGAAAAAGAAAAGAAAACAGAAAATAACAAGTATTGATAAGGATGCTGAGAAATTGGAACTCTTGTACTGGTGGGAATGTAAAATGGGGCAGCCACTATTGGAAACAGCATAGCGTTTTCTCAAAAAATTAAAAATAGAATTACCATATGATCCAGGAATTCCACCTCTGGGTATATACACAAAAGAGTTGAAAGCAGGGTCACAAACAGATATTTGTACACCCGTGATTATAGCAGCATTATTCACAATGGCCAGCCCAAGTGCCCACTGATTGATGATGGATAGGCAAAATGTGGCACATACACATAAGCGAAGATTACTCAGCCCCGTGAAGGAAGGAAATTCTGACACATGCTACCATGTAGATGAACCTTGAAGACATAATGCTAAGCAAAATAAACAGTCACAAAAAGACAAAGAGTATGTGATTCCACTTATAAGAGGTCCCTAGGGTAGTCAAATTCATAGAGACCGAAAGTAGAATGGTGGGCTGGGGGAAGGAGGGAATGGAGAGGTTCAGTTTTGTGGTATGAGGAAAGTTCTGGCGCTGGGTGGTGGTGATGGTTGCACAATATGAATGTACTTAATACTGCTGAAATGTTCACATAAAATGGTTTAAATGGTAAATTATGTATATTTTACCACAATTTTTAAAAATAGTTTTAAAATCCATGATAGAGCGACCATATAATTTATTGTCCAAACTGGAACACTCTGGGAAGTGAAAATGGATGTTTTATTCACTACACTTGGACTCCTGGGGTACAGGACACTGTCCTGGGGAGTCCAGATATCCCCAAATCTCCTGCTTCTTCACTTATATCAGTTGTGAGTGAGTGCCTTGTTGGCCTGGTAAATGTTCAGGAGAATGACTATGAATGAAATCTCACAATTAACAGTGCCAAGAAATAATTATTCCTGTTCTGTAATGTGAAACTTTTAAAATTTGGCCACTAAGTTTTGTAAAAATAAAATTGGCACAGGCGGGGCACGGTGGCTCACACCCGTAATCCTTGCACTCTGGGAGGCTGAGGCAGGAGGTTTGCTTGAGGTCAGGAGCTGGGGGCCAGCCTGAGCAAGAGTGAGACCCTGTCTTTACAGAAAATAGAAAAATTAGCCAGGTGTGGTGGTGCGTGCCTGTAGTCCCAGGTACTCAGGAGGCTGAGGCAGGAGGATCCCTTGTGCCCAGGAGTTTGAGGCTGCAGTGCAATATGATGATGCCACTGCACTCCAGCCTGGGCAATGGAGAGAGCCCCTGTCTCAAAAAAATTTAAAAAAAATAATAATAAATAAAATAAGCACAATAACTTTGGGCTAAATGTCAGATTTATGGTTTTATCCCAGAAGTCCATTCTATGCCAGGACACAAGGCATTGCTGGATGTTTGCATGGGGGAATCACCTTTGCCTTCCTGCCTCAGTCTCCCCTTTGCCCTCCCATAGTCCCTCCCATCCATCCTCTAAGGTGGGGCGTACACAGACGGCCCTCCTCTTTCCAGTCTCTCCTGATCCACCCTGCAGAATTTCTCCACTCCCAAACTCCTCTGGTGCTTTACGTGGCATGAGGATAAGACTTGAGATGAGACCTAGATTAACTGGTCAATTAATTAACATCTGCTTGGCTGCCGACCGTGAAAAATGCCATAATTAAAATGATCAACCAGCCATAAAGGAAACCACCTTGGACCTCTCCATGTAAACTACCTGGGCAGTTCCTTGGGTTTTTCAGGAGTTTGTTGGGTCTAGAGGCTGAGGCATGGAGAAACAACCTGATTTGATTCTTGGCTGTGGTGGGAACCAACATTCATCTAAGTGCTTTTCATAGACAGGAATGTAACAGAAGAAATGGCTTGAAAAAATGGCAAAAATATTTTATGTCTCTTTAAAACATCCCCCACTCCCTTCGGAGAACTAGGACCTGCATCCCTGCCTCAGGCCAGTGGTCAGAACGGGCAGGGGAATGTCTTTTGTTCTTTGTGCCACAGGAGTTGGCTCAAGGAAATTGTCTGGGTGGAGGTCATCAGATCATCGTCGTACTTAGCCGAAGATGTGATTAATCCAGGCAGAGGTCACATCTTAGCCAAAGATGGGACTGATCAGAACCTTTAAAAGCTCTGTACTTCTGCTCAGAAGCAGGATACTGGTACTTTGAGATGGGAGTCTGCCAGCCTCCTCATTTGCCAGCAAATTAATAAACTCCTCTTTCCTCCTCAAACCACTTGTCCTCGTTCCTCTGATGCAGCCTTGGGGACAAGTGCCAAGCTTTCGGTAACAGGAAGTGGTAATTCTCACCCTATCTGATCTCTGTTCTGACTCACCGGGGTGCCCCAGGCCCCAGGCCCCAGGCCTGGGCTCACTACTGTTAGCCACCGACCCAAGCAACACAGTAAGATGCCTGGCTGAGAAATCCCCCCGGGATCTGCTGGTGAGAAGGGCTGCTCTCTCTGTTCATGTGGTTTTGTGGGGATGCCTGGGTTCTTCAGGCCTGGGCCATGTGATCTTAATCACACAAATCATTTAAAAACAGCCCTAAAGGTCACCTATCCCAGTGATTGTTTCACACCCCTCACTCCAGTTAATAATGCCACCTCCCTCGACCTGTTTTTCTGTACTCCCATAGTACATTGTAAGCATGGCTATGTGCAGTAAAAAGTGGGTGTCTTGTAAATATTCAGCTAACATTACCCTTGGTATCTTAGGCCATTTTCTGCTGCTATACCCAAATACTGGGAAATTTACAAAGAACAGAAGTTTATTTGGCTTACAGTTCTGGAGCTGGGAAGTTCAAGAGCATGACACCAGCACCTGGCAAAGGTCATCCCATGGTGGAGGTGCCCCATGGCAAGAAAGAGCATGAGAGAGACAAAGAGAGAGATGGGGGCTGGATTACCCCCTTTTATAACTAACCCACTCCTGTAATAACTAACCCAATTCCCCAATGATGTCCACAATCCATTCATGAGGGCTTTAGTCTCATGACCTAATCACCACTTAAATGCCCCACCTCTCAACACTATTGCATTGGGGATTAAGTTTCCAACGCATGAATTCTGAGAGGGGGAGCACATTCAAACCATAGCACTTAGTATTTAACAAAATTCCTCTTCCATATCCATGATTTCTTGGGGTCACCAAGTTAATGTAACAATAACAAAGACAAATCTTATTTACAGGAAATTAGAAGTTTTAAGTACTCTCATGAAACCAAAGGGCAACATTAGAACATCCAATGCTTCCTGGCCACAAATAAGGAAACAAAAAAAGATAAGAAGAAAACTTAAAAAAAAAAATAGAACATCCAATGTAACATTTCAAGCTCGTGTCAAAAAGGAAAGGGTATATAGTTGACTACTTCACACCCACTAACATGGCTATAATTAATAAAATGGAAAATAACAAATGCTGGCAAGGATGTGGAGAAATTGGAGCCCTCATACATTGCTGGCAGGAATTTAAAATGGTGCAGCTGATGTGGGAAATGGTTTGGCAATTCATCAAGAAGTTAAGCATAGAGTGGCCATATGACCCAGAACTCCCATTCCTCAGTATATACTCAAAAGAATAGAAAGCAGGCATTCAAACAAACATTTGATGTATACGTATACATTCATGTATATGAACGTTCATAGTGGCAGTGCTTGCAGTGACCGAAATGTAAAAGCAACCCACTGTCCACCAGCTGATAAATGACACACTGGGCTGTAGTACATCCATCAAATGGAATATTTCATCGCAAAGAGGGCGGCAGTACCAATGCATGCTGCAGCATGGATGAACCTTGAAGACATCATGCTCAATGAAGGAAGCCAAACCCAAAAGCACACATACCGTACGAGTCCATATGTATGAACTACCCAGAATGAGCAGTCCCACAGAGACAGAAAGCAGATGAGTGGTTGCCCAGGCCTGGGGGGAGGGGGAATGGGGCACAACTCCTTAATGAGTATGAGGTTTCCTTCGGGGCTGATGAAAACATGACGGCTGCACCCCGTGGTGACTGTGCTAACAGCCACCCAATGTACTCTTTAAAATGGGTAAGGTGGTAAATGTTATGTTATATGGATTTTCTTCAATTTTCAAAGAGTGTGTTGTTTGACTAAGATAAGTGTTTGGCACAGAAACCGCTTCTCTCCTTGCAACATTTCATAATCCTCCAGTGTCAACGGCCCTCCTCCAAAGCCACCCACAGCCCAAGCGACGTAAGAGTACTGGGGCCACAGCCCAGAGATCAGCCTGTGTCAGGGCCTTCACCCTGATTTGGACCCTCATCATATTGCCTTCTCAGAACTCTCCAAATACAAAGGTTTTGCAGGTCCCAAAAGGACCCAGGTATCCCCTGTGCCCTGGCATCATGGGTGTTGGGGCTCAGAAACCAATACCCCAAAATATGGTGCTTTGACATGCTGAACTGAAGAATCCTCAAGTTGCTCTGACCTTCCTCCCATCTCCTGTCTCTCAAGCCTCTGCCTCTCTCAAAGCACAGGATGAAGTTGTTCTCCAAAGTTCCCTTATCTGCCTCAAGCCCGGACCTGCCAATGAAGAAAACAATTACCTCTGGTCCTTTCCCTGAGTTTTTATGATCTGAACTCATATTGCAAGAAGAAAGACTGAAGTCTGTCAACACATCTGGACAGACTTCTGCCACGAATCATTGTCTGCTCTGAGGGCCCAACAGACTTTGTCCCAGGCCACTGTATGTTGTTCAAGCCCATTGAATTCTCCTAAAAGTCATTTACTACCCACCTAAAATCATCTACACTTCCGCATCTCCCTTTCCCCTAAGAAGAAGGGTATATGACCATCTACACCTCATTGGGTTGTTGGGTAATCTTTCTCCTACAATTCCCCTGTGCTATGCACATTAAAATAAATTTATATGCCTTTCTCTTATCAGTCTGTCTTTTGTGAGTTGATTTTTCAGTGAACCTTCTGAGGGTGAAGGGGACGTTTTCTCTTCTCCCCTGACACGGTTATCACATGTCTTCCCAAATACCCAGCATCAATAGAGTAGACAAAACCCAACACTGAATGGGTTTCATGTGATGGCAGAATGTTATAAAATGGGAAGAAATGAAAATGGGCACCAGGGTTCTGTGTAAACGAATAATAAAGTTCAGGGTAAGATACAAAGGAGGATATATATTATAGAAAGAAGAGAAAAGAAGAATGTGTCTATGTGTTATTTTTGTGAAGGAAATACAAGAAGTATAAAACAGAAGCTAATGAAAGGCATTAACCATGGAGGTGGGAGGAAACAGGAGAGAAGGGATGGGAATGGCAGTGAGACTTCTCTTGTAGATCTTTTTATATCATTTTCACTTTTGAACCATGTACATGTTTTACATAATCAAAAAATAAAATAAAATTTTAAAAGGATGGGGTTAACCAAACCCTACAATAGAGTGAAAACAGGAACAAATCAAACTGACAATACGTCAAACTAATAACGTAACCCACAGTGCAAGGAAAGAACTAAAGTCCTCTGATTCTACAGAGTGGGGTCTGTTCTAAGAACAACAGAACTGCAAAAAAAAATCTTGTACTTTATTTAGCAGGTTTACTGTCGGTCTTGTAATTCTGAAACTCTTTTATGCACGACATAGGGTAAAGCAAAAAACCAAATATATATTTTACTGTAAGAGAAAAAAGATACTAATAATAAATAAAAGAAATTAAACAAAACCCCTGTCACATTAAATTTGCATTGGAAATATCATTTTGAACTTGTAGATTTTTAGAAAATGTTATTTCCTAATCCTGTCCACTGAAGAGTCCAGAAGCAATGAGCACACGTGACACTAAGTTCTTGTTTTCTCTGTACAGATAAAGAACCAGGGCTCCTTGGAGAAATGGTTGACTCTAGTTTGGAGCTGGAAACGTACAATGTAAGCCTGGAATATCTTGTCACACCAAAAAGCAAAAAAGTATTGGAACATAAATGTGATCATGACCACACAGATTCAGGAGCAGACTTAAGGCCTCCTGCTGCTCAAACGTGGGACAGTTTGAACATCAAAATGAATAATGACAGTCTTCAATTATAGCACATTTTTTAAAATCCATGAATTCTTGCAGAAAAAAATGCCAGCTAGTAAATGTAGAAGGAATAAAAGAATTAAAAGTCCCCATTTTGCAACCCCCAATATGGTACTTCATTCAGGCAAACATCAACGATTGCTCAAACGATTGGGGGGACCGGATATCCAGTTAATCCCGTGACCAGGTGAGGATCCCACAGATCACTTGCTAGTTACAAAGGGGAAATGGAGTGAGGATTGGCCATCAAACGTAGCATCCGCAGGAGTGGCACACCTGACATATTTGACATGCACTGTTGCCAAAAATATTAGACCTTAATCTAGTCTTATGTAACCAACCCACATATGTGACATTCTACAAAACAACTGGCCTGGACTCTTCAAAAAAGCTAAAGTCATGAAAACAAACAAACAGCAATAACAACAACAAAAAGGCAACAACCGAATGTCATACAAGAATCTTCATTGGATCCTGGAAAAAAACAGCCTAGCTCTAAAAGACATTCAGGGGACAATTACAGCAATTTGAATGCAGATAGTATACTGGATGCTGTTATGGTTGTGAAAATGGTATTGTGGTTTTGTGGGAGAATGTCCTTATTAAGAGACGCTGAGATATTTAGTATTTAGAAATGAATCGTCAAGATGTCAGCAACTTACTTCAAATTGTTCAGCAAAATAAAAGTATGTGAAAATATACACAGAGGGAAAGACAAAGCAATCTTGGCAAAATGTTAACAGTTGGAGAATCCAGGGTAAGTTCATTGTACTCTTTCAACTTTTCTGCAGGTTTGAAATTTTCAAAATAAAATGTTGGGGGGAGGGGATGGCAGGGTGGCTGGAGAAGGCTGCGACAGAGCTAGCTGCCGACCTAAGGAAGTCTGCCGCCCACGCTGGGAGTGCAGACTGTACCTCTAGACTACAATACACGAATCCTCCTTCTTAAGTCTTTCTAAAAGGGAGAAAAGTCTACGCTTTACTTTTTCTTGAACCTCCAAACCCCCACCACTTGCAGACAGTCTGAACCCAGCATCCATTCAAGTTTAAAGAATGGAAAACACACCTCGCAAACACCACGCAGGTGGAGAGGACTAGCCTCCTGATGTCCCAAACCCTGGGCAGGAATCCCCACCCCCAACCCCACCCCCAAGTAGGGGGCCTGTGGATCCTCTGGCTGGTCCCAGCCCTGTGCTCCGATGGTGGGTGGGAGAGTCCACCCACCACACCAGGGCTCCTCCTGTCTCAGCATCCGGGACACCTGCAGCTGCTTCTACGCAGACCTCAGGCTCTGCTGGGGAAGCCTTTATTCCTTTCCAACACCATCTTAGCTCTAAATTGCATTCGTTCATTCATTCACTCATTTATTCAATTGTTTAACAAGTGTCTCTGGAGCACCAACAGGGCACCGGGCACTGTTTCAGGCACTAAGGGCACATAACGAACAAGCAGCCATGGCCTCTGCCCTCACGAGCTCACGGGCAAACTGCAACTGTGACAAGTGCCACAAAGGAAGGGAATAGGTGCCATCAGGGCTGGTAATGGGGAAACTGTCTTAGGTGACATTTGTGTGACAAGCAGGAAAGATAATCCACAGGCTTTGGGGAGGGAGTGGATTTGGAGGATGATGAGGAAAGTGTCAAGGGGCACTCCAGGCTTCTGGCTGGTATAACTGGATAGGTGGTGGTGGTGGCCTTCACCGGGACATCCTGGAAGAGGCCTTCAGTGGAGACAGGGGCACCCAACACCCATGCAGGCTGCTGGACCACAGGTCAGCCACACAGAGGAGAGGCCTGCACTGCACTGTGGCTGGGTGCGTTGTATGACCATCAGTGGTCACAGAAGCTATGTGTGGCAAGAGCCTGCCTTGCTCCTCCTCCAGAAACTTCTGCCACTCCCAGAAAGACACATATGAAAAGGTTTTCAATCCTGTGCATTTTCCTTTGATTTTGCTCACCTTTGTTCTCAGAAGCAGATTCTGGGCAGCATCCTATACTCCAGGGAACAAGGCTCCTCTGGCTTGCTAGCCCGGAGGGAGGTGCCTTTCCTTTGTCTCCAAAAGCAAGGTGTGTGCATGGGGGTTGGAGGAGGGGGAGATATGGAGGGAAAACAGCTCAGGGACACACATGCACACACACACACACAAATGCACACCCGTATGCACAATTCTTTCTGTCAGGATTTGCTACCCCAGCAGTGTCTGACTAGCTTTATAAAAGCTAGAGATCATTTTATTGACCCAAATTTGGCCAAGGGAAAGCCGAGTAGAGTTGGGCTCTGTAGCCGTGGGTTCAATGAACAATGATCTGAAATAACAACTATTTACACAGTATTTGGTATTATAAGTAATCTAGAGATGATTTAAAATATACAGGAGGGCTGGGTGCGGTGGCTCACACCTCTTATTCTAGCACTTTGGGAGGCCAAGGCAGGAGGATCGCTTGAGGCCAGGAGTTCAAGTCCAGCCTGAGCAACATAGGGAGACTCCTGTCTTTACAAAAAGTAGAAAAATCAGCTGGGCATGGAGGTGTGCACCTGTAGTCCCAGCTACTCAAGAGGCTGAGGCAGGAAGATTGCTTGAGCCCAGAGTTTGAGGCTACAGTGAGCTATGATGATGCCACAGCACTCTAGCCTGGGTGAGAGTGAGACCCTGTCTCAAAAATTAAATACATACATACATACATACATAAAGTATGCAGGATGATTATGTAGGTTATATGCAAACAGTGCGCTATTTTATATCGGGGACTTGAGCATCCTGGAACCAATTCCCCGAGGATACAGAGAGACGACAATATTTGTACTAGAAAATGCCACGTTCTGGAACCCTTCCCCCAATCCACATCACCCACAGTCGCCTAAAAACAAGAAATTCTCGGTGCAAGCACATTTTCTGTGGAACACATCAACAGGATGGAGTCCCGCTTCCAGGCGAACACGGGGCAAGAGGGGGAAGACAGGGCGTGCGTGGAAGGAGGGGCCTGGAGCGCGAACCGGCAGGAGTCAGAAAACGGGGGTTGGGGTGTATTCGTTTCCTGGGGCTCCTGTAGCAGATTACCACACACTTCATGGCCCCAAACAATAGAAACTTATCGTCTCACAGCTCTGATGCCAGAAGTCCAAGATCGAGTCGTGAGCGGGGCCACACTCCCTCCCAGAGGCTCTAGGGGACAATCTGTTCTCGCCTCTCCCAACTTGCAGTGGCTCCGCCATCCTCGGCTGCGGCTGCAACACTCCAATCTCGGCCTCCGCCTGCTCACGGCCTCTCCTCTTCTTCGGTGTGTCTCTCCTCTGTGTGTCTCTTAAGAGGACTCTTATCCTGGGATTCAGGACCGATCCAAAAATGACCCCAGGAACCATTTCATCTCAAAATCCTTAATCCTTATATCTGCAAAGACCCTTTATCCAAATAAGGCCACACTCCCAGGTCCCAGGATTTATAACGTGGACGTTTGTTTTCAGGGTCCGCCATTCAAGCCACTACAGGATGAGACTTTCAAAGACCGTGGGGAAGGGAGGCAGCGGTCAGGCTTGCTTGCTTTCTGACGTGGCACTGGCTCCTGCGGTGAGGGCCACTCATACTGGAACTGCACCGAGAAACCAGCCCTCCCTCGGGCTCTCACTGAAGAAAACAAGGCATTCTGGGAAACGCTGCCCGGCCATGCAAACAGCCCACCCTTCAGGGCCTATTTCCAAGCCCTCTGCTCTGAGACCCATGCCCGTCACCCCAGGCCTCAGCTGTCTCACCCTCCATTGGATTCTATGACCTTGGGCATTGATCTTGCCTGTTCAAACCCCTCCACAAATGTTTGCCGGCTGCCCTCTCTACTCCAGACCTCAGGCTTATGAGAAAACTCATTTGGCAATTAATCCTGCACGAGCCTTGGACTGGTTCTGTGAAGTCCCAGATTCCCCAGGGGAGAGCGGGAGTTTCAAAATGCCTCTAGTCAAAATCACCCTCAGAGATCACCTTTAAACCACCAGGAGCCAAGACCCTGAAGCTCCAAAGCAAAAACCCACTTGTTACCTAACATCGCAGGTAAGGTCTCCCTTCGTTCTGCAGGTCTAGTCTGAAGATGGAGGATGGGGGGAGGGAAAAGGGAAATGGGTTAGTTAAGGAGATTTTTCTCTTTCCTTCCTTCACCTCCAGATTTTATAGCTGGCTTTCCTAAGTTACAGGCATGTGCGCAGCAATTCACTGTATGTCATCCTCATGGATGAACTGCCCTGAGTTTAAGACCCCAAAGGGAAGAAAGAAGCCCCCTTATCTCCCCTAGAGTGGGCCACGGGGTAGCCTATGCAAGGCTGGACAGAGCAGGTGCTGGATAAATTGGCTGCGGGAAGGAGGGGGAGGGATGTCCGCATCTCCACCTCAGAGGGTCTCATTACCCAGGTGACTCGTTAAGGGATCGTTCCCCCAAGAGGAATTCTGGGGTGAGCTGATAACAGAGAGCTTTCCCAGAGGAGCCCAGGTCAGCTGTCCTCCCTCTGGGCCACACGTCCATCCAAAGCCAGGGACAAAGGTCCACATCATCCAGTCCTGGAGTTGAGTCCCTGTGCCTGGTGCCTGACTCAGAGCTCCAAACACAGTAGGTGTTCGTTAAATGTTGTATGTCTCAGAGAATTCTCAGGTCTGCCTGCTCCTCTCAGCTGCGGCCCTGAGAGTCCCTGCATTAGTAGTCAGGGTTCTCCAGAGAAACAGAACCAGCAGGTTATGGAGAGAGAGATTTAAGGAATTGGCTCTCCGATTATGGAGGCCGGGGAGTCCCGAATCTGCAGGTGGGCCAGTGAGCGGGAGACCCAGAGAAGAGCGGTTGCTAAAGTTCGGTCCAAAAGCAGCATGCTGGCAAACGCCCCACTCAGGAATGCTCCTCTTTCCCAAGGGGGCAGGGTGGAGAAGTCAGTCTTTTTCTTTCTTTTCTTTTTTTTCTTTCTTCCTTTCCCATTCTTTCTTTCTTTCTTCCTTCCTGCTCTTTCTTTCCTTCCTTCTTTCTTTCTTTCTTTTCTTTCTTCCTTTTTTTTTCATGGTCACAC
>VBSM01003186.1:433616-449851 GCA_008086735.1 Cheirogaleus medius
ACCCAGGTGACCTGCTGTGCCTTTAGGAACTGGTCAGTCTGGCACAGCAGGACAGCCTGTAGGGGGCAGGGAGCTGGCCTACCTATCACCACCTCCCAATGCCAGGGTTTCCTTTCCTGAACAGATGCTGGGGGGTTAGCAGGGGTACCCCGAGACTGACAGGGACCCTCTCCAGGCAGCCAGACTCCCAAAGAAGAATGCTGCCTTCCAGGCTGTTGGGGCGGGGGTCGTGTTGAGGTCCTGTCCTGCAGGACAGGATGAAGGGGTCTGTAGACAATAGGCTGGAGGGGACCAAGGGCCTCGTGGCTACTGCTTCTGGGCAGCCTGGCTCCTCCGGAATGAAGACACTTACCTCCTTTCTCTGGCATATCGAAGTCTCCTGTTACAAATATTGGACAACCTAATCTGAACTACATTAAGCAAAATGAGAGTGTATTGGCTCCTATAAAAGACAAGAGAGAGTTCCGGTTCAGACGTGGCTTGCTTCAGGGCACAGGCCATGTCCCCAGGCCCCCACTGCACTCTCTCTGCGTTTACAGTCGGTCTCCTTCTAGCTGCAGCAGCAACAGCTTTCTAAGGTCACGTCTAGCAGCGAAGGTGAGCCGGCCTGTGTTCCAGCATCACGGCTCTGTTAGGTCCCGTGTTGCTCCTGGCCCCATGTGCTGACCGGCCAGGTGAGAGCTGCACAGCCCCCTTTGGAACTTGAGGGTAAACTCCACGGCAAGTAAGAGGGCTGAGAGCAGGAAAGGGAATGGCTTCCAAACGACCATGTGGGTAACTTGTTACAAAAAGAAAAGGGGATGGATGCTGGGCAGCTCAGAACAGCACACTCCCACCACGGTTGGGTCTGGGCTGCAACCAGGACCTTGTGCTCGGCCCCTGCTCCCCACCACCCACCACCACCAGCCACGTGGCCAGGGGAGAGAACGCACAGCTGCCCTGAGCCGCAGACCTCTGGCAGTGGTGACTTGGGCAGTGCTGTCCTCCCACCCCCAGGGAAACGTGTGGGGCAGTGCTGGTTGCCACAGTGACTGGGGGATGCTCTGGACCATTACTGGTGAAGGCCAAGAATGCAACGCACAGGACAGTCCACACAATCAAGCATTAATCCACCCCAAATGCTGATCGCACCATCCGTGACAATACCGCCATTGGGGCTTGGCTGAGAACGCTCTGCTCCCCTGGCCTTGCCCTGGGGCCCATGTTACCTGTCATAGACCATAGTGATCACTCTCAAAGAGTGGAAACTGTGTGTGCCACAGGGTCACATGCCAGGACGCCCATCTGCATCCCGCTGGGCACAGTTCTCTTGGCGTGTCCACTTCTCCTCTCTGTTGTTAGGTCCTGGAGGCAGGGTCTGCTTCTCTCAAGTCCTCCCCAGCACATCACAGGCTCTCATAAATTAACAGGCCTGTTGTCATGGGGGCCACTGTGGGATAAGTTGAGATATGTGTTAGGCCATTATATTCAGAGTGGTTTATAAATGTGATCAGTGCATAGGAGGATTTTAGTTACAGCTAATTTCAAAGTGCTCTTGAGAGGGAAGTTTAGAGCTAAAAAGAAGAGTGACCAGGTATATTTCTGCACACGGTGCAATAACGAAGGCTGCTGTGGCTGCGAGTTTCGGGCCAGCCTAGCTGAGGCTGGGGCTGGGAGTCCAGCATCTTCACCAGGCTGGGCTCAGACCCTGCCGTGAACATGATCTCAAGACAGTAGGTTGGTTATTCTTGAGGAAATCAGGTCTGTCCCACTGCAGCGATCCATCCGAGGGTGGGAGAGGAACTCGGTAGGGAGGTACAAGGAGCAAAGGGCAGAACCAAGCCCAGGAAGCCCATCCTCCGGCAGCTGCCCACCTGGCCCCTCCAGCTCACTGTGCCAGGGACACAGGACAAGCTGAAAGGTCCTGGGCCTTTCGGATACACCTCTGGTCTCCATCCTTCCCACCTCCACTCTTGGAGGACAACTATCCCCCCAGTGGCTGTGAAGCCTGGCACCCAGGCCATCCTTGAGTTACAGGTGGAGTAACTGAGTGACGAGGATCCAGGCAAATGAGCCGCCATGCTAGCCAGTCCTAAGACTCAGGGGAACACCTGCCGTGCAGCCTCTCCTGCCCAGGCCCAGCCTTGGGGCCATGTTGGGGTTAAGCAAGGCAGGCCCACAGCCACCAACAACCCATCAGAGGGAGGACAGCCCTTCACGTTCCTGTCACAGGCTCTGGCTCCACCAGGAGACTGGGGAAGACCCTCTGTCCTCAGGCAGCTCCTCCACTGTCAATGCAGGGACAGCAAGTACATTATCCCACCTCACACAGCCAGTCACGGGAGGTCAGAGCAGGGATTAGAACTGGCAAAGTGCCCTTGCCAGTGTCCCAAGATGCACTCCTGCCAAAGCCAGGAGGAACCAAGCCGTGAGCTGGCAAAGGACGAGGACTGAAGAGCCTGGAGGTGCCTCCCTGCTGGAGTGCGGAGCAGCGCCGGCTGCCAAGCGGGAAAGTGTCCGGAGAAGAGGGCTGGGCTGGTCCCAGCCCAGGGCTGAAGCAGGAGAGCCAGGCTCGGACTCTTCCAGGAGGAGCTTGGAGGTTGAGAGTTAAAAAGAAGAGGTCTGTCCAAGTCTGGGGTGATTGATCTCAGTTAAAGGGGCCATAAAAGAGGTGAGTGGAAAAGCCCACGCATCTTCCACTGGACTCAGGGTGAAGGGACTGGCTTGACCAGCTCCATGAAGAAGCCAGACCCCTGGAACCGTATTCTCCTTTAAATCTTTCCCCCCTCTCTCCGCTCGCTCTGCTCTCCTCTTGCCGGCCACCGCCAACTGTCTCGAGTGAACTGCCCATACCATGTTCTGGGGAATCTGGTTATACCGACGACACTGGTGTTTGGATTGCAATCTGCTGCAGGGTGGCATCCGAGTTTAGTTGTTTTATCTGACGGTGCTCAATCCTGGGAGTAGGTAGCAGGTGCTTTCAGTGCACTGATACGCCGACTTCGAGGAGGTAGCGTGCATGGGAGATTCCCAAGGCTGCCGTTGTTAAAAGATAGCTGGGTTCCTCGCAGGCACCTAGTATCACTACATATTTATTTGCCTTCCCACGATTGGCCGCCCCTAGAAGCTCAGTCCTTTCCCTTTGTCTTGTCACTTCTCTACAAAATTATTGTCCGTTGCTAAGATGCTATAGGAGCCCAAGTTCTAGACACTTCTTTGAGTTACTCCTCACTGAGTGCTCCCACGTGTGTGTGCGTGTGATGCACACATTCACAAACTTCTGTTTTTCCTTTATTAATCTGTCTTTTGTCAGCCTAATTGGCAGGGCACAGCCAATGAACCAAAGGTGGGTAGAGGAAGGTTGTCCTCCTTGCTACGGTCTGAATGTTTGTGTCTCCCTGAAATTCATACATTGAAACCTAATCTTCAATGTAATAGTATTAGAAAGTTGGGCGTTTGGGAGGTAATTAGGTCACAAGAGAGCAGAGCCCTCAGGAATGGAATTAGTGCCCTTATGAAAGTGGCCCCAGAGAGTTTGCCCCTTTCACCATGTGAGGACGCAGCGAGAAGGAGCCATCTGTGAACCAGACAGCGAGCCCTCACCAGACACCAACCTGCTGGAGCCTTGATCTCGGATTTCCCAGAGTCCAGAGCTGTGGGCAATAAATGTCTGTTGTTTATAATCTGTCCAGTTTATGGTACTTCTGTTATAGCCTCCTGAACAGACTAAGACACTCTCTTACACTACTTTTGTGTATTCTTGAAATTTTCCGTAAGAAAGTGTTGTTAAAATCCTCTGCTGCTTCTCCATCTCACTCAGAGCAAAAGCCAGGTCCTTGCAAGGCCCCTTACTCTCCCACCCACTCTGCTCCAGCTATGGAGGCTGTTTCTTGTCTGTCTGTGCTGAAACTGCAAACCCTCACTCACTTATTTTATCCCCCATAGCACTGAGAACCTTCTAATATACTGTGAAATTGACTTATTATTTATGGTGGTTATTACCTGTCTCCCTCCATTAGCCTGTAAGCTCTATGGGACAGGGATCTCTTTATTTTGTTGTTCAGGAATATATCACCAGCTCCTAGAATAGTATATAGAAAGAGGTCAATAATATTTTGCATGGATTGAAAGGAAGGAAGGGAGAGAGGGAGGAAAGAAGAGTGAGAGAGAGAGAGAGTCGAGTATAGTGTAACACTTTTCTAGGGGAAGGAGGCCATATATGGAGTCAGGTTTTTTATTCTACTGGCATTTTATTTGAGCTAATTTGCTGTCCATTTTATTACCTTGTTTGGCTAGTTCATATCACACATAAAATCAAGGGTAATTTGGTCTAGGCTATAGGCTGATCTCAGAATAAACTCACCTGCAGTGATGTCCCATGCATGTCAGTGGCTTTGAGGGGCATCCTTAGGGCAGCTGAAGTTGCCCATCTGGACCCTCAGCTCTGTGATCCCAGGTGCACACACTGGGATCAGCCCCAAGATTGGGATAGTGACCTCATGGAGTCCCAGGGCTCCTCTGATACTCTGCTGGTCTTTGTCCTTCCAAGAAGACACCCTGAACAGGCTGACCATAGGCTACAGGGAGGACAAATGTGTGTGGAGCAGATGGGAGTGGGGGAGGGGTGTTGGCCAAACATCTCCATCTTTCTCGTTGTGATCTCTGGGGCAGCTCCCTGGGGTAAGCCAAGGACCCTAAGTGGGCTCCTGAACTGGGCGCCAAAGCCTTTGGCGAACACTTGGCAGGTCAGGGGTTAAAGTACCCCTCCTTCTCCAGGCTCTCTTCCCACCTCTTCAGAGATCTAGGCATGGGGCCAAAGGGCGTGCTAACAACCCACACGGGCAGTCCCTGAGCTTGGGGCTGAGCCCCGGGTACACACCACACAGCCAGGCTCCACCCACCAAGCCCAGCGGCCCAGCCTGTCCGTCCCCACAGGGCCACATCCTTGAGGCAAGAGCAAGCTGCAGAGCCTGGAACAAAGCGCCTCGGGAGTGGGACTCAGGCCACATGTTTACCTCACACAAACCAGCTCTCTGGAAACCTCCAGGGGAGAAGTGACACAACAAACTCCCCCCAGAATCCCGGGGGGGCTCCTGGCAAAGGCAGCCCCCACCTCCTCAGCCTGCAGCTGCTGAGGGACCGAATGCGCCTCCTTTCCTTTCTGCCCGGGTGCTATTCGCTGGGAGTGGCGGCCACAGAAAGCCCCATTCACAAGCTCCATCTCTTGGCCAGCTACAGAAAGCTTTCTGAAAATGCAAATTTCTCAGAAGTGGACTCTTCTTTTCAAATACTTGAGAGCTGCATATTCCCACCAAGAACTGTAAAGCAGACCTCCATTTCCCTGGGCAGGCGCCTCCTTAAAAATACTATTTCCCTTTAAAGGAAGCAGAACTTCCAGCTATGAAGTCAGACTTGACAAGGTGGGAGCCTCACCCACCTTGGCCTTGCCTCCTCCATTCTCTCACTTGGTACTAGCCTGCATTAGTCCTGGGGGACTGGGGACTCACAAGACAAGGCTTGTTGCCCACCCGAAGCTCAAAACTCCAGTGAGCTGGACAAGCCTCTCAATGAGCCGACTCCCCCTCCCCCAGCCTCTGGACTCAGGCCGGCCTGTTCCTGTCACCCCCCTTAGAACCGGGAGAGGATGCAACCAGACCTGGCCCAAATCATTTTAAACATAAAACCTGTCTCTCAAGTTTAATTTAATTTGCAAAGAGAATCATCTACAAGTCAATCTGTTTCCCCCATCCATTCATTCTGCCAAGTATGTATTCATCCTCCCTGGTCACCATTTATTGCCTCTCAACAGAATCACCTATATCCCTGATCTCCTCCTCCCGTCTAAAACGAAGATATAAAAACTCCTGGACCTCAGCGGGGTACTGGGTAATCACTCTGTGATTTTCCCCCATGCACATGGTAAATATATTTGTAATCTCTTTCTCTTTTTAATCTGCCTTATTGTGAGTTGATCTTTCAGCAAACCTTCTGGGGGTGAAGGGGAAGTTTTCCTCCCCCCCCCCCCATTATAGTATGGACAGCTGTGTAGAAATACCGCTGGACAAAATAGGTATGGCCTAATGCTAATAGACCCAGCAAGGCCTGTCTCTCTAGATTCTTCTTAGCCTCTCTGAGCAGCTTTCCTTCCTTCTGGGTGGGGGGCAGGGCCCTCTCCTTTATGGGGGTCTTAAGACCTACAGTCAAACAGCATAGGTCAGATGATTTCTTTATGGTCAGTTTTTACACGGAGTAATTTTAGGTTTTATGGCTGGCTTTTGGGAAAAGGGGTTCTGGCTTTTATGACCTGTCTTGGGGAAGAGGGATTCTAGTGTCTACGGCTAGCCTCAGGGGGAATGGGGCTGAGAGGCAGGAAGGCAGGAGAAGGTCAGAGAAACACATTTTGTTTCTGAGGTTGCTTTTGAGGCCTTCATCCTGGGGTACAGTTTTCTGAGCCCCAACACTGCCAAGAGCACCCGTGGCTACCATGGGTCCTTATCCACATCCAGAGAGTGCCCACAAGCCTGTGAATTTCCCAGCATTCCAAGCAAGAGTCCTATGATTTGCTCTAATCAGACCAACTTAGGTCACAGGACCACCAATGAGTGGGACCAGAGGACTGCAAAGTGGTGATTGGCTTAGGCCACCCAGGGCCCACCTAGAGCCCACCTGTGAGTTGGGGTTGGGTTGAAGTGAGTCGGCTGCAGGAGAGAAGGCAGAATATCGGAATGAAAATTAGGTTATTTTGGTAAAGAAGTATGGGAAACCAAGATATGCCACCCCAAAATATACTTCTTAGGCATAGTTCAAGATGGACCTCACAGGGGTATTGGGTAATTACTCTGTGATTGGTTTGTTTTACAGAAAAGAAGACAAACTCTGTAAAATAATTTAAGGAGATTTATTCTGAGCCAAATTTGAGGACCATGACCTGGAGCCATGTCCAAGAAGTCTTGAGCAAGTGGACTCAATGTGGCTGGGTTACAGTTTGGTTTTATACATTTCAGGGAGACAGGGATTACAGACAAAGTCATAAATCAATACATGGAAGGCATACATTGGTTTGGCCCTTAAAGTTGGGACATCTCAAAGTAGGGGCTTACAAGTCATAGGTGGATTTAGAGAATCTTTAGTTGACAATTGGCTGAAAGAGTTAGGCTTTGTTCAAAGACCAGGAATCAGAGGATAGGAATGCTTGAGTTAAGATAAGGGTCTTCTATCCTTCACGTGATGCTATACCGGAATCAGGTCGGGAAGTAAACCACATCATAAAAACCTGTTTACTGAGATTTTATCGTTTGTAGGCGTCACTCACCAGGCCCCCTTAGAAAGGAATTTTTTGGGCAAAGAAAAGGATCAGAGTTCAGTCTTCACCAAGGAGTCACATTTTGGGGAGAAATTTTCTGAGCTCCTTCATCTGTCTTGGGAATCCCCAATTTTAGCCGAATTAGACAGAAATGTGGGTAACCGAGGGACCCACTACTTGAGACTGGTGTCTGAAATAGGGGGCAGTCTTTGAGAAATGAGCCCTTAATCTGCATGGTCTGATACTAACTGAGTGTGTTGGTGCCAGGATTGAATTGGATCACTGGACACCCTGTTGGTGTTCGCAGAAAACTGGAGAATTTCATGGTGTGGAAAGTCTACACATTTGGCATCAGAAGTGTTGTGAGTAGAGAACATGGTTTTTCCTTCTACTACCATTGAGATAAGTCTTCTTAAATGTTTTTTTATTTCAACCAAATGTTTGCTAAGTATTGAACAGCAGTAAGTTTGAGCTTGTGGCTCTGATCTAACCAAGATACAGAATATTCCTCATTGCCGGTTAAGCGCAAATCCCAATGTTTGAACAGGCAGCTGAGCAGGGTTAACAACCTCTTCTGAAAGTCAAGTGGCCTGAAGAGAGGCCACCAGAACTCCCAGAGAGGGGGGCCAAGCAGGACCCAGGCAGGCCACTTCAGTTTCTCACACACAAGTGACTGAGGCCCCCAATTTTTTTTTCTTTTTTTCTCTCTTTTTTATTTTTTTTATTTTTTAGAGACAGGATCTTATTCTGTCACCCAGGCTGGAGCGCAGTGATATGATCATAGCTCACTGAAATCTTGAACTCCTGGGCTAAAGCGATCCTCCTGCCTCAGCCTTCCAAGTAGGACTACAGGCATGCACTACCATGCCCTGCTAATTTTTTAAATCGTTTGTAGAGACAGGGTCTTGCTATGTTGCCCATGCTGGTCTTGAACTCCTGGGCTCAAGTGATCCTCTCGCCTCAGTTTCCCTAAGTGCTGGGATTACAGGTGTGAGCCACTGTACCTTGCCAAGCCCCCAAATTCTTATGCTAGTGTTCCTAATCTTTTCAGGTTCAAGAACTGTTTTTAATGCCCTGCCATCCATGTATTATAATAACAATTGTATAGTTAGAATTTGTTGATTTAAAAATATACAAAATGACAGACTTCTTTCTTAAAATTACACGTGTAATAAATGCTCGTTGTAGAAAACCCAACCACACAGATAAAGGTAAAAATTACCAACATTTTGGCTACCTTTTGTCCAGATAGATTCCATTATATTGTAGTGAGGGGATCTTTAAAGCAGGTGGGAGGCAAGGCTCTAATTCTCTCTAGGGAACCAAGGGCAATCAAATATTCTCTCTCCCAGTTTCCCTATAACTAGTACACAGTCATATGGCCTGAGCTTAGCCAATTAGATGCTCCTGCCAAGGACTTTGAATTGTTAAGGAGTGATGCAAAGGCCCTGTGGTCAACCAGAGATTATTCACAATGACTACACCAGAGTTGAGAGTCCAACAGTACAACCCTGAGGGGCCAACAGTATTGATACCAGGGCCAACATCTCAGCAAACTGTTCCTGGTCTCCTTGATTTCAGTGGAAGATCCCAGAGTGGCAGAGTGACTTCTCACATGTGTCCCTTGAATTAAATGGAGGCTGGATCCCTCATGAGAAAAGACCACATGATAACATCAAAAGTGTATTCTCTCTGTTTTATTCCTGCCTTTCCCACAGGGGCTCTGACCATGGACCAGGGAAATTGCAGTGGGGAGAGGGATGAACCAGTCCTTTCAGGGGCTTTAGGACACTACCTCTAAACTAACGCAGATCCCTGGGGACCAGAACACCAGAGTCAGGTGATTAACTTGATTGGATTCCAGTTTATGGTAGGACTGTTGGAATCCTGAACACACCACTGCTCCAGTGCCTTGGTGTAGAGTTGGTATAGACAACCCTAAGCTACTGGCTGAATCCCCATGTTTGCTCTGTGACCCAAAAAGCAAGAGCTGTTATGACAGGGACGGCAAAGGAAAAGCCCTTGAAAAACAGCAAATCTAGAGGAAAATCGCATCCCCGGTGGGAACATAGTTGTTGGTATCACTGTGAACGAGTCAAAGGATGTGTGTGTGTGTGTGTGTGTGTGTGCATGCGCACGTGTATGGAAGGGGAGGGCGATTCCTCTCCCAGCCCTATGTGACTCTCCAGTCTTCTGGCCAGCGCAGAAGAAGGCTGCGTCTTGGAGCGAGTGAACGGCAGCACGTTGTCTAGTGGGCTCTGTGCTGGATGGGCCTTGGCCACCGCCCCATCCTGCAGGACACCGTGCCGGTCCACTGCACTGAGGACGTCATGTCTAGATGCTCCAGCAGTGCACATATATCCTCCAGGAGTCTCTGACAGCTTCTAATAGAAAGCGAACGGGTAGATTAACTCAGTGCTTTATACAAATACACTGGGAAAGGGCTATGCTCTGAAAAACAGGAGTCCCAGATAGCTGTGCGATTTTTAACTTTTTTTCCTTTTCTACTTTATTTAATGTATCTTCTAATCAAAATATGGAATAACACATACAGATTTTTTCAAAAGGTTAAGTAGAACAGCTTTTATAATGAAAACCAAGTCTCCTGTTTTTCCTTCCAACTTCAAGCCCCACTTCATAGAGGAAATCACTTTTTAATGCAAACTTTTTATTATAGTAAGAGAAGAACACAAATCATAAGTTAGCAGCTCAATACATTTTTACGAAGTGAGCACATCTATATAAACAACAGGCACTTTTAACAATTCTGGTTTGGGTTCTTTGGGTGGTTACTTCCATATAGCAAAATAAGATCATTTATGCACCATTTTAACTTTAATACACCTATTTTTGAGTAGATGATTCATTTCTATGGAACACAATTCAAAGGAAACAGCTGGGTATACATTGTTAAATGTCCATGCTACCACCAAATCCCAACCTTTCAGTTCCCTTCCTCAGAAGTCATCATGTTACCGGTATCTTATGTTTCCTTCTAGAGGCAAACTATTATTTGAGCTATTTTAAATAATGTATCTATTTAATAATTTATGCCTTATCTCAATACAAAACAATGTAAGGCAGATGTTTGTACTACACAATTTGGAGGGCAGGATTAATCTCAATGCAGTGAAAATTGACAACACCAGAAAAATAAGGGGAGATTCACTGAGCTTTCCCAAATATTGTCAACAATTCATAGATTCTCGAGGCTTTCCCTCATGGTGGCAACACGGCTGCCATAGCTCCAAATATCAAATCTTCGCACAACAATGTCCCAAGCAAGGAAGATGATGGGCCAAAAAGGGCCATTCAACTTCCCTAGTCAGGGAACAAAATCTTTCGTGGGGAGACTTCCTGTCATCTTGGATTAGCTAGAATTGAGCCACACACCTACCCCAAGACCAATCTCTGGCAAAGAAGAACAGGAGTGTCACAGGGCTTCATATACTCATGATTCAATCCTTGAGGCTGGATCCATTGTTGCCATAACAGAATCAGGGCTCAGTAAGCAGGAGTGGCCAGTGAGCTGAAAAGCAACACTATGCGCCACAGCCTGTACCCATGTCTTGTCACTGTCTGAAGCTGAAAAACAATCTAAACTAAGCTGTCAATCAGGCCATGGAAATAAATAATCCTGGAAAGAGAATAACGATAGCATACCTTCTAGACCTGTGCGGCACAATATGGTAGCCACTAGCCACATGTGGCCATTTGAATCTAAATTACTCAAAATTAAATAAAACTTTAAATGCAGCTCCTCAGTCTCACTAGCCACTAGCCTCATGTGATTAGGGGCTACTGCATGGCACAGCACAGATACAGAACATTTCCTTCACTGCGAATGTTCTGTTGGTGAGTATTGCCTGTCCAGCTGCCCCTGCCAATGATAAGAGCCCTCTCTAAAGCGGTGAGGTGAGGATGTCACTGTCCACTCAATGCCCTTCCACCATCATGTCATCAGCAACACCAACATCACCTTCGCCCAGCACAACCTGGGACTGGCGAGCTGAGCAGCCTCCAGCCAGTGATCACAGAGGCCTCTGACTGCAGAGTCACAGCAGACACAGAGATCCGGCAAGATCTGGTGCAAAAGAAGCTCATGTTTCATGCTGAAACTCATGCACTCGCTGAGTCCATCTTTCCGACCGAATCCTTGATCCACCCCTCTAGGCAGGGGAGGTGCTGGCCGGGAGCTAGCCTGAGCAACTAAGGTTATCATAAGGTTAATATTCAATGGTCACCTTGTCCTATACCAGACACCTTGTGAGTGATGATCATGAAGTCACCCACTGCCCATGCCCACTCCCTTGAACACTTCCTAGTTCTCAACATATGGGTATGGGGCAGGGCGTCCGTGGTGAGCACTGGGCCATACTTTCCCCTCATGGACACCGCTCACACTGTATTTGATATTCTGTAAAGGGGTGCCTGTTCCGAGCCTTGCATGAAGAGTGGGATTGCCTCCTGTGATAACTGCCTTTTGATCAATTCTAACCTCAAGGGGCCTGAACATTGAGGGTGCCAGTTCAGATGAGGTTGGTACACTCTTGTCCCGGGGCACGGAAAGGCCACCCAGAGCCCCATTCAGCTTTTAGAGACCATGGCCACTTCCCACCCATTTTTGACCAGTGCCATTCTCTGGGAAGGTTGGATCTTGGGAGGCTTATGCTCAAGCTCCAACTTGGCCTGGCCATACAGATTTTAAAGGAGGCCCAAGTTGAGTGATTTAAAGTCACCATATGTCCTTGCTCCACAGGTAAGTGGCTGTTCTCCTCCCACCCCTGCCAAAGCCTCAGATACTGACAAATCCCCATAAAGTCACCTGTGGCTGTGGCCGCCAGGGCAACAGGTGCAGATACCCTCCCCCCGGCTGCGTGCTGCTGGCATAGGGTTGCCCTGCTCCAGCTCCCCTCCAGTGCAGGCGTACTGGGGGGCTGCCCCCTCTCCTCCTGGCCCCACTGGCTAGTCCTGCGCCAGCAGGGTAGCCTAGGGGCTGAAGCCAGGCCTCTATCAGCGTTTCTTCCAGCTCTCTTAACAAACCTTATCAGACTCCTAAAGTTCAAGTAAAACACTTGACCCCAACACGAACACCAGCTGGCACAGAGATCTGCATTCTGGTGCCCTGACAGGAAGCCGCTCTGGTCAGGTAGAAGAGGAAATAAAGTCCTAGCAGGTCGGTGAGCAGGGCTGCTGCCACAGCTCCTTGTCAGACCCAGCTTTAAAATTTCACTCTCTTCTTCCCACCTCTGCCTCATTCCTCTGTAGGTCCTGGGGGCTCCCCAAGTTCCTTTCTCTCTGCAGCTTCCTCACATTAAAGATCTTCTTCTCTCCACCTGGCTCCCCAGCAAGCTCGTAAAGTTTCCCTACGTCCCACCTTCTGTGCAGCCCCCAAAACAATTGTCTCAGGGGAGAAGAGAGATAGGATAGCTTGAGACCAGGAGTTCAAGACCAGCCTGAGCAACAGCGAGACCCCGTCTCTACTAAAAATAGAAAACTTAGCCACCAGCTGTGGTGTGCGCCTGTAGTCCTAGCAAATCGGGAGGCTGAGGCAGGAGGATTGCTCGAGCCCAGGAGTTTGAGGTTGCAGAGAGCTGTGATGATGCCACTTCACTCTACCCAGGGGGACAGAGAGAGACTCTGTCTCAAAAATAAAAATAAAAATAAAAGAAGAAGAAGACCCTTAGTTTTATGATATTTTCTAGTGTGTGGATGGAGAGGAGGAAGAAATATTCTTGGCATCCTGCCTTTTTTATTTTTAAAGTCTTTGCAGTTTCCTGTTAATTTAATACCAGAACGTCCTCAGTGTAAACAACACAGATGAAGATAAACTTCACTGGCCCTGGACTCCAACCTTTGTTTAGCATTTCATGCCTTCTGATCCATGCTCCATCCCACCCCTGGAAAATTTAGAATTTATTACCTGGAGATGTAGAATCTGAGAATGAACAGCTGAAAAGGCAGAGCATGCTGGTTTTAAGCAAGCCTCGTAAGAAAGTGCTAAAAATACCAGCACATCTGACAGTTCTTCAGTCTGCTGAGTCTTCCCCTCTTCCTCAGAGGGAACCTAGTTGGAGTCAATTGCCTTTCCAGTCACCTGGTAGGACTCACCTCTGGCTTTGCCATTCTCCCCGCTTATGCCCACTTAGCTGTACATGGCACCATACCATCATCATCATCATTATTACTACTATTATTATTACTATGAGACAGAGTCTCACTCTGCTGCCTAGGCTACAGTGCAGTGGCATCATCATAGCTCACTGTAGCCTCAAACTCCTGGGCTCAAGTGATCCTCCTGCCTCAGCCTCCTGAGTAGCTGGGATTATAGGCGCATGCTACCATGCCTGGATAAGTTTTTAAATTTTTTGTATAGGTGGGGTCTCACTATGTTGCCCAGGCTGGTCTCCAACTCCTGGCCTCAAGTGATCCTCCTACCTTGGCCTCCCAAAGTGCTGGGAGTATAGGCGCGAGCCACTGCGCCAGCTGGGCACTGTGCCCTTATTTACATGAGTGATTTAATCCCTCCTACTTGCTATTGTTCAGTACTCCTAGATTTATTTCTCTTCTTGATAGAGTATTTCTTCTAACAGTGTTTTTGAAGAGGGGTTATATGTGATAAGCCTTCTGATTTTTTATATACTTGATAATTCAGCTAGAAATCCAAATCTAGGTTCGAAGTTATTTTCCTTTGATACTTAAAAATTATTATTCAACTATTTTCTTTAGCCTAGTGTTGCTATTAAGAAATCTGAAGTCCAGCTGATTTTTGTTCCATCCTCAGTCCTTCTACTATCCAGCTGCTTGGAATACAGATGTGGTGGCTGGAGCTTTAGCTGCCAACTTGGATCACAAAGATGAGAGGGGGCAATAGTGACCTCGAATGAAACCTGAGTCCTCAAAGACCTAATGAAACAGAGCTGCTATTTCAGCCATAACTGTCAACCTCCAAACTTCTACAAGAGAGAAAAAACAAAAAGCTTTCATGTGTTTATACCACTGTTATTAGTGGAGTCTGTATTATTAGTAACTGAAATGAATCTTAATTCACATATCCATTACATTTGCTTAGTTTTATACTTTCCAGGGGTCTAATTATTTTTCCCAGTGAATTTCATGTTTCCCTGGATATCAGCTACCTTGGCTGGCAACGGGTACATCTGGAAGAGACTAAAGGCTAGACTCTATCTCGTATCCCTCCTGGGGAGCTCAAGGAATGTAGGTGGGGGTGGGAGTTGCCTCTGGCATTACAATACGAATGGGAGCTTCTGGACACTCTCCGCTGGCCACCGCTCTTTTCATGAGCTGGATCTTGTGGTTAGAATCCCTGATCCATGAAATGGGGAGGAGGGGCTGCCAGGTCTGTTTGTTCTGTGCTTCTAATCGCAGCCTCATGTCGCCGTCCTTGCTGACACAGGTGTTTTTTGCCTCCCAGCACCATGGCAGTGGTGGAGGGAGGGACAGGGTGGGCAATGATCTACTGAGGCCAGTGTGTGCAGAGAAAAACGCACAAGTATAAGACGTTCACTCAGTTTCTCCCCCTCCCGTGGCACCGAGGTAGAGGAGGGGAGGGGGCTTCTCCTGGTTTCCCCTGAGTCTCTCAGAGTCCTTATCAACCTCGCTCCTGCTTCTGAGGCACCTTCAGGGCTGCATTCACAGGAAGGGGCCAGCACCTCAAGTACATTACCATCTTGTATGTCCTGGCCGGTTGTTTCCATAGTTTCAGATCACCATCTGAAGCCATTATTCGTGTGTTTTGATTGTTTATTGTCTCTCTCCCCCAGGCCCCACTAGAACATCAGCTCCATGTCGGTAGGAACCTGCCTGTTCACAGCGGTCCCGTCAGCACCGGGCACAGTGCCTGTCAGAGACGTTCCATGAGTACAGGTCGAATGAGTGAATCACTGAGCTGGCGCTGGAACCCAACCGTGATTCCAGCCCAGGGCTTCTTATTCCAAATCTAGGGCTCTTCCCATCCCGGCCCCAGATCTCTGCTCTGAGCATCAAGGGAATCCCAAAGACGGCATGCAGAGGCAAAAAGTCATGAGTCAGGACCCCAACAGAGGTATGGGGTCTACCTGCAAATGCTGGCTAGAACACTGCTGGACCGTTAGAGTTAGGGCAGGGCTGCATCTTTGAATCTCCACTGCTTGAACACAGTAGATGCTCAAGAGGGGTTTGTTTTAGGGACACACAAAACTCTACTGGAGATGTTTCAGCATATTTATGAGGGCAGGAAGCAGGGTTAGGAGGAGAGAGGATTGGGGATTATATGGAGGAGAGGGCCCTAGCCTGTGCTTGACTCAAAGGGGCCTTTGGTGTAGCACTGCATAATACATGGGCGAGCAAAGAGCCTTGACAAGCCCTGTCCAAAGAGCCACACACAGCTTTTCGCATTTAATTAAAATGAAATGAAAAGTAAAATTCAGTTCCTCAGTTGCACTAGCCAAATTTCAAGTGCTCAGTAATAGCCACATGGGGTTCGTGACTGGAGCCTTGGACGATGCAGATAATAAAAAACATTTCACAGTTCTATTGGACAAGGCTGGCCTGCACGCTTAGGAAGAATGGAAATGCACTGCTGCTCCTGACCTGCCCCGCCCCCACGCACGCCAGAGCATCCCTGCGAGCCACATCTACCCCACTAGCCTTTCTCCCTCGCTGTCTGCCTGCCTGGTTTTCGCCCCCAGTGCCTAGGGCAGTGCCCCGCGCACGATAAGTGTTTGTGGAAATAGTGGGCCCTCGACCAGGGTTTGCCAAATGTTGAAGGCCCCAAGGAGAGCTGGATGACAGCAGTAACCCCTGCTTCTCCTCTCTTCTCTCCCTCGCTGCCCTCTTCTCTGCAGCCACCTTCCACCCACTCCAAAGCGCACAAAGAGGGGCCGGCCCTGCCCCCAAACCATGTGGGATTCCAGAAATACCTGCTCCAGGTTTCAAGACATCTTACCTCGAG
>VBSM01003186.1:449951-465610 GCA_008086735.1 Cheirogaleus medius
AGGGCGCGGGGCCCGGGGCGGCGCGCGGGGCGCAGTGGGCGCCGGGGGCGGCGACGCGCGCCATCCGCTCGCCGCTCGTCTTCGTGCTGTGCCGCGCGTCGTCGCTGGCCGCGCGGGAGCCGCGGCGCCGCCTGCGGGAGATGCTGCGGGACGTGCGCGGCCGGCGGCGGGCCGGCGCGGCGCTGGTCGGGGTGCTGGTGGCCGAGGCCGGGCCCGAGGACGCAGTGGCGCTGGGGCTGCGGCTGCTGGAGGCGCTGCTACGCGCCGTGTTCGGCCGCCAGGCAGGGGGCCCCGTGCAGGCGGCCGCCTACTGCCCCGGCTGCCCGGCCTCCAGCCTGGCCGTCCAGGTGGCCGCCTGCAGGGCCCTGCAAGCCGCCGGGCCCGGGCGACCAGGTGAGATTGAGCGGAGCCCGGCTGGGCGCGGGCTGGGCGAGGGCGGGAGTCGGCCTGGGGAAGCCCCCCAACCTGGACCCCTTTAGGCTGGCCCCCGTCATTGAGCACCGAGGTAAACTGAGGCCCAGAGCAGGAGGTGCCTAGCGGTGGAGAGCGGGCTCTGGGCAAGGAGTCGAGCCTGTCGCGGGAGGATCCGGAGTGCACGGGAGATGTCTAGGGGGCCTGGGAAGGCCGAGGGGACTAGCCGGAGGCTGGGGAAGCGGGTAGAGAGAAGGGTTGGTCTGGGCACGGGGTAGGGAGGGGAAAGGGGAAAGAAATGGGAAAGACCTCGGATGCGAAAGTTTCAAGGCTGGTGGATGGCAGAACTGGGACTGGGGAGATTGGCGGTGCCAGGAGCTAGATTCTAGGGCGCCGCGCAGCTGGGGATGCGTCGGGAGCTCTAGGAGGGGCGACCTCAGCGCCAGGTAGGCTCCGTGCCCGCGGGGTCAGAGGAAGAACGCAAGGAATAGGTGCCGGGGACTTGGAGGCGTGGGAGAGGTGCGCGGGACTGACTACACAAAATGTTCTCGAGCTTCCTGGCCTCCTGCCAGGGTGTGCACCCACTGCTCTGCCTCCTGCCTGCCCCAGGTCTGTTGAGGCCACCTTTTCCCTCCACAGTCTCCTAAAAGGTGGAGAGGGGAGTGAGGATCTTTTCCCAGCCCTGGGGCTGCAGCCATCAGCAGAAAGGTCAGAATCTCCTCCATCCCGGAACGCAAGGTTTTACAGTAACTCTTCAGTGTTCTAGGATTAAAGCATGCACATTCGGTTTAGCTGGATCTGGCAAAACTGGGAGATCTTTGCGCTCCCCAGCCCCCTCTGCCCGCCCAGCTGGGCAACCCTCCAAGCCCTGCAGCCTGTGACTGTTAAGGAGTTAATGCAGACGATGGCTGTGTGGTGCCTCCCGGTATTGGTGTGTAAGCCAGCAACTGGGAGATGCCAGACATGGCGGGCAGGGGGGTCTTTCCCAGCCAGGAGACCTGTGAACTTACCAATGTCATACTTTCACCTGCCAGCCTGGCCTGCCTGAGCCGGTCAGCTGCAGAGCCTGCGCTAACCTTCCTCCCTCTGGGCACAAGCCCTTTTTCGTTGAAGCTGTAAGGATAAATTTTAAATTCAATGACCAGCATCCTGAAAGAGAAAGACCAGGGAAATGCCCAGAGCTGGATTGCTGTTCAGATTTCAGATTGCAGTGCCTGCCCCTTCGCTGACCTGCGGGTCTCCCTGCCCCCTATCCCCCCACACCCCTCCCCTGCCAAGAAAGGAATTCTCAAATTTTCTGCACCTTAATGAGCAGGTGTCCCAAAGACTCTCAGCCTTTAGTCCCCATTCCCAAGGAACAATTTTCAATTCCCCGGAGAATGGCTTGCTCTGCCCAAGCTGTTGCCTGAGCCTGAAAAGCCTTTTCTTCCCTCCTCTTCACCTGGCCAGTCCCATCTTGCTGTTCAGAACTGGACATCCTCCTCCAGGAAGGCTTCCCTGACCCTCCCAGCTCCAGTTTGTTAGTTTGCTAATGAAACCTGAGAACCCTTTGCCCTGCTGCTACTTAAGCTCTTACCACATGATTTTGTCACTTGTGAGTTTAACCACGATTGCATTCCCATTTCCTGACACCCTGCCTGGAATGCAGAATGGGTGAATGAATCTTTGCTTCCTTTTAAACAAACACTAACACTTTTGAAATCTTAGCACTTTGCAAGGGTGTTTTTCCTCTACTGTATTAAACTCTTTCCTACTTTCATGAAAACACTGAACAAAATAAAACCTTTCATTAATGACTAAAGGCCATGAGCGTAATTATAACTCACTGGTCACCAATTTCTTCGTAGCTTTTGCAATGGGCAGTGCTATTACCCTTACGCCAAATGGATTTGTCACTAAGGTTTTGCTAGCAGTTGCGCCTGGTTTTTAAGTTTTCTGATCTCTTTCCTCACTGCCCAGTGATAATTCTTATTCTTTTAGGTTGCTTGCCTTTTGGCAGTGCCCTTTTACCCAGTTTATGTTGCCTAATCCAACTGCCTTGGGCTGAAATACTAAGGATCCAGTCTTGTTAGAACTGGATGGTGCAAATGAAGGGTAAATAGATCTATCCGTTGGGTACAATGTACACTATTCTGGTGACAGGTACACTGAAAGCCCTGACATCAGCATGATGCAATTCAACTAACAAAAAACACTTCCACCCCTAAATTTTTGGGAGAAAAAAATAAACAGACCTTGAGTAAAGATTATGAACAAGGATTTTCCTTGTTTTGGCTGCTGGAGTCTTTTTTTTTTTTTAACTTAGTTCCTGGTGACTTTATGTTATTATCAAAAAATTAAATCTATTCCTTTTAAGGAATAGTTTTAACTAAAAATCAGAGGGAAAGTACAGCTCCTTGAGTATTTTCTTTGGTGTTATGAAATTATAATTAATTTCATGTTATTTTTGTTACTGTAGTTTCCCCAACATGGTACCTACATCACAGGGCTTTATGAGGATGAAATGAGATAACTTAGATAAAGCAATCAATTTTTAGTTCTTTTTTAAAGTACAAAAACCCACCCACTTTCGAAAATCAGAATCTTTGTTTTTTTAATCAGACAGTTGAAACTAGGGCAGTTGACAGTTGAGGCTCTTGGTTTGCTAAACAAAATCTCAGTTTTGTGAAGCAGGAACCATCTGACCTTCTGCCTCTGGGTTTTGTGTTCTTTCTAGCGGAAGGACCTGGCCTTCCAGGACTGCTGGCCTGCTTTTCCTGGGGTCCCTGGAGCCGGAGGAAGGACCGGGATGTTGCCGCCTGCAGCAGCCCAGCTCAGGGTGAGTGCTTCACCTCTGACTTCCTGCAGCTTGAGAGCCAGGTGTATGGGGTTACGGGTGTGGTCACATGGACATAGAGACCTTAGGGACAGAGTAGACCAACATCCATGGAGCACTTGCCATGTGCTGGGTGGGGGTGTGAGCAATGTGAGGTGCCCACGTGCCAGGCAGTGGGCACACAGGCTCGGTCAGGCCAGGCTGTTTCCCCAGGAGCCTCCCCCTAATGAAGCAGTGTGGGAGGGCTGCGATGCAGGTGTCGCAACATGCAAGGTGGGGCGCGGGGGACAGACACACTCTGTCTCCCCTGAAGATTCAGGGAGTATCATGGAGCAAGTGACGTCTGAGCTGGGGATGGAGGGATTTTCATAGGCAGGGATAGGAAGCTTTGGAACACCTTGAACAAAGGCGTGACAGCGTGATGTCATGCTCAGAAAATGCACCACCCTCAAGAGTGCCTGGAGGTGAGGTGCAGAAGGAGACCAGTGAGGGTCGAGGCTGAAGAGAAGAGTTGGGACCAAATCAGGGCCCTGGCCATGAGTTCTTCAGGAGTAGAGCGCCTCTGGCGATTGCTGAGCAGGGAGAGGGGGTGCCTGGGGACCTGACGGGGCTGTGGGCGCAGGGAGACAGCAGAGGCAGAGCCCAGCCGGGTGGCCTGGGTGGTGGGAATGGAGAGGAGGGAACTCACTTCCAGGGTGGAACCGTCAGGCCACCAAAAGGAGGGGAGGGAGAAGGCGAAGGGACCATGAGGTGCCGGTGCTGATGTTAGGAAGATGGGAAGCGTGGTATATCCCCCCCTTCGAAGGGGATGTTTCCAAGACCCCCTGTGGATGCCTGAAACCACAGATAGCACCAAACCCTATGTATACACTATATTCTTTCCTATATATACATACCTATGATAAAATTTAATTTATAAATTAGGCACAGGATGATATTAACAACAATAACCAACAAAATAGAACAATTGTAACAATATACTGTAATAAAAGTTATGCAAATGTGGTATTTCTCTCAAAATATCTTGTACTGTACCGTGAGCAACTGAAACTTGGGAAGGTGAAACTGTGGCTGAGGGGGGCTGTGGTACCCAGGGGAGCAGTTTGTGTCCGTGGAATGGACACGACCCCACCCCACCCCAAGGCACACTGAAAAGTATAGCTTTGTCACATAAACAATGGACAGTGGTTTAAAATAAACCACTGTCTCTTACTGTGTCTCTTATTTTAGAAACAAAATGATTAGTTGATGTATCAGTCTTCATTGCTGCATAACAAATTACCACAAACTTAGTGGCTTAAAACGCACTGATTGGGTCCCTGACTTCTGGCTGGCTGTCAGCTGCGGCTGCTGTCAGCTCTGAGAGTCCCCCGCCATTCCGTGCTCCTCCTTCAGTCAGCAGGAGAATCTCCCTCTGCAGTGGGCTCAGAGGGAGTCTCACATAACCTAAGGTAATAGAGGGAGTCACTAGCTGTCACCTTTGTCATAATGAGGTGCCCTAGTCAACAGAGTGGCTAAGCCATCATATTCCCAGAGCCCGCCCACACTTGGAAGGAGGGCTTTTCACAGGCTCCCTACACTTAAGGGGCTAGAATCTTGGGAGCTGTCTTAGAATTCTGCCGATCACAGCTGAAAGTTCAAAAGATACACAAAAAGGAAAACAAACATGAAAAAGCATTCACTGAGTTCCGACCATCAGAGGTAACTATAATCAGTATTTGGGGGTAAGACCATTCTATTTACCTGTGTATCTCTCCCTCTCTCTCTCTTTGTGCTATTTAAATTTTAATAAATTCACTTTTATATGATATATAATCTTCGAAATGCAGCAGAATTTGAACTATTTAATTGCAAAAATATCAACTTCAGCCTCTCCATCATCATTTTGGATTTATCTGGAAACTAAAGGGGAAAAAAATAAGGCAAAGAAATAATTAGCAATTTTATATAAATCTGGGAGAACTTCCTTCTCTGTGGTATATAACAAATCTCATGTGGAAGTGAATGTATTAAAATGCAAATGGAATTTATGGATGGACAATATATATTTTACAGTATACTTATTAATACATACATATATAGCCTTGAGTTGCTTAATGACAGGGACACATTCTGAGAAATGTATCATTAGGCAATTTCATCATTGTGCAGACATCACAGAGTATACTTACACAAACCTAGATGGTATAGCCTACTACAGACCTAGGCTGTATAGTATAACCTATTCCTCCTGGGCTACAAACCTGTACAGCATGTTACTGTATTGAATACAATTGAAACATAATGACAAGTATTTGTGTATCTAAACATAGAAAAGGTACAGTACAAATACAGTATAAAAGATAAAAATAGGCCAGGTGTGGTGGCTCATGCCTGTAATCCTAGCACTCTGGGAGGCCAAGGCGGGAGGATCCCTTGAGGTCAGGAGTTGGAGACCACCCTGGGCAAGAGCGAGACCCTGTCTCTACTAAAAATAGAAAAAATTAGCTGGGTGTGGTGATGTGCACCTGTAGTCCTAGCTACTCAGGAGGCTGAGGCAGGAGGATCACATGAGCACAGGAGATTGATGTTACAATGAGCTATGATCACGACACTGTACTCTAGTGAGACTCTGTCTCAAAAAGAAAAAAAAAAGACAAAAATAGTACACCTATATAAGGCACTTTCCATGAATGGAGCTTGCAGGACTGGAGGTTGCTCAGGAGCATTTAGGTTCCGAAGCTTCCTTTCACTTACCTTCAATTATATTGAAATTTAAATAAACCCTACCCAGTTCTGAACTATTGCATTCAAGTAGTCGTAAATTAACTTATTACTACACTGTTGGATGAAAATATTGACTTAGAGTGACACTAACTACAGTTATGGGTCATTTAACAACAGGGACACATTCTGAGAAATGCATCATTAGGCAGTTTCGTGGTTGCCCAAACATCATGGAATGTACTTAACATAAACCTAGATGGTATAGCCTACTATACACCTGGGTTATGTGATATAGCCTATAGCTCCTAGGCTACAAACCTGTACAGCATTTACTGTACTGAATACTATGGACAGTTGTAACACAATGGTATTTATGTATCTAAACACAGAAAAGGTACAATAAAAAAGGTATAAAAGATTTTAAAAAGGGGTACACCTGTATAGGGCATTTACCATGGATGGAGCTTACAGGACTGGAGTTTGGTCTGGGTGAGCCAGTGAGTGAGAGGTGAGTGATGTGAAGCATAGGACGCTACCGTACACTGCCGTAGGCTTCCTAAACACTGTACACTTAGGCTGTACTGAATTTATAAAAAATATTTTTCTTTCTTCAGTAATAAATTAACCTTGGCTTACTGTAATTTTTTTACTTTATAAACTTTTAATTTTTTTTAAAACTTCTTGACTCTTGTAATAACACTTAGCTTAAAACACAAACACAATATACAACTGTAGAAAAATATTTTCTTTATATCTTTATAAGCTTTTTTCTATTTTAGAATATTTTTATTTTTTATGTTTTAAATTCTGTTGCTAAAAACTAAGGCACAAACACATTAGCCTCGGCCTGCCCAGGGTCAGCATCGTCAATGTCTCTGTCTTCACCTCCACGTCGTGTCTCACTCGAAGGTCTTCAGGGGCCATAACGTGCATGGAGCTATCATCTGCTATGCCAGTGCCTTCTCCAGTGCTTCCTGAAGGACCTGCCTGAGGCTGTTATACAGTTGTGTTTTTTTTAATAAGTAGGAGTCCACTCTAAAGTAACAATAAAAGTAACAATTTAAGTATAGTAAATACATAAACTAGTAACATAGTTGTTTATTACCTTTATCAAGTAATATGGACTGTACATGATTGTATGTGCTTTTAGATGACTGATAGTACAGTAGGTTTGTTCAAACCAGCGTCACCACAGACATGTGAGCAGTGTGTTGTGCAATGACATCAGGACAGCCATGAGGTCACTAAGCAATGGGAATTTTTCAGCTCCATTATAATCTTATGCGACCACCGTCATATATACATGGTCGTCGTTGACCAAAACATCATTACAACCGTGCATGACTGTACATACTGTTTTGGAATCTACTTTCTTCATCCGTAATATCGTGACTGTCTTTCCATGGGAATAATTATGTTATTTATATATCTTTTATCTTTTTTTGAGGGAATTGTAAATTAACACGCAGTTGTAAGAGATCATACAGAGAGATCCCGTGTACCTTTGCCCAGTTTCCCCGGTGGTAACCTCTTGCAAAACTGTCGTGCAGTATGGCAGCCAGGATACTGACTCTGACACATCCACAGTTTTATTCTGATTTCCCCAGTTTTACTTGTCTCATTAGTGTGAGTGTGTGTGGGTGTTTAGGTCTATGGAGCTTTAGACATCATTTTTAGTCCCTGCATCCCACCATAGTGTGAGCCACGCTACTCAACAGTCCCATTTGGACGTTGAATCAGTTCGGATGCGTTCAGCTGCAGGTAAGAAACCATGACTCACGCTAGCGTAAGCAGTGAGGGGATTCATTCTCTCGCCTAGCACAGGCCAGAGGTGGAGGTGGCTTCCGAGTTGTTGGTGCAAAAGCAGGGCTCAGTGACCCCTCCAAGGAGGCAGGGTCTTCCCTTCCCTCTGCTGGGCCATCCTCAGTGCTGCTTAAGCTGGTGGCAAGATGGCTGCAGCAGTTCCACTAATTACTCCTAATTATTTCCTTAGGATAAAATCCTAGGAGTAGAATTCCTGGGTCAAAGGGTATGTACATTTTTAAGGTTTTCACTATGTATTTTGTTTTGTTTTTTAAGTAGATATTCATGGGGACCAACTTCCTCCCTTTCATTCCTAGCTTACTCACTCAAACGTTGTCGTCTGATGGGGTGATTCTTTCTCCTATGTTTCAGGTAACTTCCTGGAACCTGGAGAGGAGCTTGCACTCACAGCTATGTTTCCCAACGGAGACTGCGAGGACCTCGGAAGGGGGTCAAAAGCCCAGGATGCAGTCATCCACGCTCCCGCTGAGCCCGCTGGGGACTCGAGATGAAGGCTGGACCCTTGGGCTGTCCTGGCTCTGACCTACAGACTGGGGCCTGGCTCCTGTTCTCTGAGCCCCCGTGTCTCCATGTTGGCCTCGGCTGGTGGTAATTACATAGACCGGGGGTGCCACATTCACAGTCACCAGCTAGACAGCAGGACTTACTAAGACAAGCTGCACCTAGGAAAATGTATCCCCTGGGAACATGCTCCCCACTTGGCATTTGCTAACTGTGATCACAGGGAACTTATTCTGTCTCTCTGTGCCTTGGTTTCTCTGAGCCATGGGGACAGATGGCTCTCTCCTCTGAGGCTCTGCAGTGCTGTGCTACTCCGTGGTGTGTGTGTAGTGCTCCGGGCACATGCATGAGCATCCGTTGCTTAGAGCACAGCTGGAAAGAACTGTGGACCAGGAGTCATCAGATCTGAGGCATGGCTTTGGACATGTCACTCAGGCTCTGGGGCTTCTGTTTCCCAAATGCATGAGGGGGCTACCAGCCCAGTGGCTTTCCAGCGAGTGCAGGCTGCCCGTCCAAGCAGCACTGGAAACGTGTGTGTGTGTGTGTGTTGTTGGGGGGGGTCACTGTGACTATGGGGAACCCCTGGAATTTAGCGGGTATCCTACAGGGTGCAGGATAGCCTCCAACAGCAAAGACTTGGTCTCAAAATGCCAATCATCACACTTTTTAGAAACTTTGGATGAGCCAATCCCCTCTCCCTGTCAGAGTCCCCCAGAGCAGAGAGGGTCAGGTTTTCTGGGACCTTGGCTCCCAGCATGAGCCAGAAGGACCACACTGTTGCCTTGGGGACCTGTCAGGGCAGGACCAAGACAGTCCGTGTGGTGCAGGGCCAGGACAGGAATAGCCATGCACACCTGAGAGAAGAAAGAGCCTTTTTCTTTCTCATGTTGACATTGACTTTCTGTGCCAAGTCCTTTGAGGGTAAGAATGTTGGGAACTGCCCATGGCACCACACAGAAGGAAAGCTAGGGGCATGGGATGCTTGGGTGCAGGACTTGCTCTCGATCCCAGGTCCCAGCCCAAGGTCAAAGCAGACACAGCCCAGAAATTCTTGAATCCTTTCCTCTGTGTCTGTGAGCCCGAGAAGGTCAATGGTGTTTTTGTAGAGCTGGGAAGGCCATCTGTCACTCACAGAGGAGGCTCTGCGTTACCTCCTTTGTCTTCTTTGCCACCCCTGAGGAAGTCCAGAGCCTTTGGGCTGGCAAGAGCAGCTCCTGATTTTCCTAGCGGGAAGCACTGTCTTAGGGAAGTGGCTACATTCATTCATTCCCTCCTGCATGCCTCGCTCAGCAGACACTCAGTTGCGGTCACTATTTGCTCAGCGCCCTATGAACTGCTGCATAACTTTGGCTATTTCAGCTGTCTCTGTGATAGTGCCAAATTGTGCAATGTGAACATTTCTTTGGCTGAGGGGCTCTGTGATTTTAAGGAGGGGCCCTCCTTGCTCTGTGCCTCGGTTTCTTCTCCATCATAGGGAGCCTAATCCTATCTGAACCTCACGGGGATAGTGTGAGGATGAGCAGGATGACAGCATCCTCACATGTGGGGTTGGTTCGCAGCAGGCATCATTTTAATGCAGGGCTGCCAGGTGTGGTGACTCCAACCTGTAGTCCCCACTGCTCGGGAGGCTGAGGCATGAGGATCACTTGAGTGCAGGAGTTCAAGGTTACAGTGAGCTATGATCGCACCTGTGAGTAGTCACTGCGCTCCAGCCTGGGCAACATATTGAGACCCCATCTCTAAAGTTAAAATAATAATAATAATAATGCAATAGATTGACCCAGCTGGCTTCCCTCTACACAAGAGTGAACTCAATGAATTTTGACTCACTGATTTTATTGATTTTGTTTTAAAAAATGGGGAGACACGTATTTTTGAAGCTGCTATATTTTTATATTTCTCTATTAATTTCTTTGTAATAATTGGGTTAAAGTTTTATTATTTGGTGGGGGGGGACCTTTTCTTAATTTAGAAATTTGTCTAAGGCAGAAGTTATAAGGTTTAAAAACCTTTGTATTTGTTGCCAATATTTGAAACTTGGGAGATTGCACATTAAAAAACTGAGTCTTCTGGGTGGAGGATGGAGCATAGTGTCGGCTCCAGTTTGCTGCATTTTCCCACTGCCTCCGCCTTTGGTCCCTCTCACCCCCTGCCCACGCATCCCATCCCCCACTGCCCTTCACTCCTAGAGGACACCTGCCTGGTGCTGGCCCAGGTGGGCATTTGAGTTTGCAGCCTCTGGTCTAAAGGGTTAGCTTTACATATTGTGTTTTCATCGCCTTCAGTATTTCCTATGAATAGTTAGAAGATCTTTGTTTACTGAAATGGGTTCTGCCTCCCAACTGACAAAACAGGGCTGAGCTCATCTCAGCTTCCTTGAGACGTGGCTACCATAGGCACCATGCTTGTAGGGACAGACTCTGCTGTTTCCTGGATAACAGAGTTAGATGCCAGAAGTCTTCTCTGAAGGACTTTAAGAAGGCACAAAGGTTGGGGCGGGCCTGTGTGATGGAGGAGACTCTGGATAAGGTCAGTGGTCCCAGGAGCCATCAGCAACGGGTCAGTGGTCCCAGGAGCCATCAGCAACGGGTCTCCAGCAGGGTCACAGTCTGGGCTCTCGAGTACTCATCTTCTTAATACAGCAGTGGTTGTGCCGCTTCTGACTTGAATTAATAGTTTTTGATGTCTAATAAAACCAAGCAGTACCTCACTGGTATCTTATCAAAAACAGAAGTCTTCCACTTCATTCTTTCTCTCTCTTTTTTAAAATGTCAACATTCATTTTGGTCAAATTTTTTGTTGTTGTTTTTCTTGTTGAGACAGAGTTTTGCCCTGTTGCCCTAAGTGCAGTGGGGTCATCTTAGCTCACAGCAACCTCAAACTCCTGGACTCAAGCAATCCTACTGCCTCAGCCTCCCGAGTAGCTGGGACTACAGTGGGCATCATCACACCCAGCTAATTGTTTTATTTTTAGTGGAGATGGGCGTCTCATTCTTGCTCATGCTGGTCTTGAACTCTTGGCCTCAAGCGATCTTCCTTTGGCTTCCCAGAGTGCTAGGATTAAAGGCGTGAGCCACCGTG
The DNA here is from genome assembly GCA_008086735.1 of Cheirogaleus medius. Classification (NCBI taxonomy): domain Eukaryota; kingdom Metazoa; phylum Chordata; class Mammalia; order Primates; family Cheirogaleidae; genus Cheirogaleus; species Cheirogaleus medius. The sequence continues at coordinate 461,290 of VBSM01003186.1, forward strand.
CCTGGCTGCCCTTCATTCTCATAAAGTATTCCTTGCAGCAGCCCTTGGGAGCAGGGAATCTGGGCTGAGGGTGGAAGCCTATGGAATAGTAACCTGAAAGTCTCTAAGCCTCTGCCCTGGGTGACATCTCCACAGCTCTACCAGCCAAGATTAAAAATCATGTAACTAGGAAACATAAGCAAATATTTAAAAAGAGATTAAAAATTTTAAAAGATAGCATTCAGCTTGGTATGCAATAGTGCATGTGTGTGGTGTGCACATGTGTGCGCACTCATGTTTGACCAGAGCTAAAACGGCCTTAACTGAGTCTCAGAGATCCGTTTGTACCATCTGTATCACATTTTGTTCTCTCAAAGTGTTTGTCTCCAAAACTTGCTGCACAGGAGGAGTCCCTTGGATGTCAAACCAAAAACTAAGGCAAACATGCACAGGAGCCAGAGCTGAGGCCCCAAACCTTTGATCTAAATGAGCCCCTCTTACCTGGCAGAGAACCAAGGGCGAAACCTCGCTAGGGAAGGTTAATGACAACCGGGTGAACTTGAAAGTAGTCCATACTTTAAAATGTAGGGGGGAAAAGCTGCAGGGTGTTCCCTGTAGTCAGGAGGCCTGGACTTTGTCATGTTTACATGGCAAACACAGCACAGTGAGCAAATATCGGAGGTTGGCTGTTTGCACCCAGGGGTTGCATAACCCCTTCTGACCTGGTTTTGTGTGTTAGTGGATCAAGGATTAGGACAGACATGGAATTTGGCCTGGGCAGCCGGCCATTTGTGTAACCTTGGAGTTGAGGAAGAAATGGGGTACAAGGCAGGGTGGATGACCAGGATGCTACATGGACCCTTCATGTGCCTTTGGCCTGAGCCAAAGGCTCTGGTTCCCTTATATTTGGGGCTGCCTAATTGGGAGCAGAGGCAGAGGCTACCCCACTGGGCTATGCCATGGTTCACAGGGTATGTGCCAGGAATCCCACCGTGAAGAATGGGAAGGACCAGGGTGTGGGGTAGCTCAGGTCCAAAGTGGGGCTGGGTGCTGAGACCGCTGTGGGACTGTGGCTTTGGCGAGGGCAAGAACCCTGTCTGGCTTTCTCCCCGGGCTCCCCAGCCCCAGCTGGTGCTTCTGCCACAAATGCAGACCCAAGACTGCCTGTTCTTGACCAGCGAAATCCAGAGACCCTCAGTAAGGCTTGTTGCTGTCTTACTCTGCATCTAGTTGGAGTAATTAGACACTGAGTTTAGGCCTGTGACCAAGCCCACTTTTGAGTCCTAGTTGCAAAAACTGAGTCTCTGTCCTGCATCCCTGAGTTCCTTCCTTTCCTGACGGGTTAAGGAGGCCTTCTCAGAGCAGGCAGTTGCCTCGGATCATTGCCCCAACCCCAGGCTAACCTCGCCCTGACCACCTACAGTCCCAGGAATGTCGCCTGCTCCAGAACCCCTTGCTGCCAGGACAGCCCCTGGCTCCCCCGACAGGAGTGGGTCTCACCTTCAGCCTCCTCACCGCCCTCCCCCAAATCTGGCCCGGCATGTGGCATCTCCTAAGAGCAGGCAAGACCTTGAAGCTAGACCAAAGGGGATGAAGGGGATGTCAGAGTAATAAGGCCTGGGAAAGGGTCTAAACCAGCCCTGCCTAAGAGAAATCCAACATGAGGCACATGTGTAGCTTTCTATTTTCTAGTAACTACATTAGGAAAAAAGTAAAAAGAAACTGGTGAGATTAATTTTAATAATATATTTTCTTTACCCCCAAATATCCAAAATATTATTTCAACTGTTAATTATTAATGAGACATTTGACATTGTTTGCTAAATCTTTGAATCATGCGAGGACTTTACACCCACAGCCCCATTCAGATATTAAATTTCCATCAGAAAAACTTGATCTGTACTTAGATTTTATTAAATTTACAGCTATAAGGATATTCACATCCTCAAGCTGGGCGTGCCTGTAGTCTTAGCTACTCGGGCAGGCAGACGGGGGAGGATGGCTTGAGCCCAGGAGTTCAAGGCTGCAGTGAGCAGCGACTGTGCCACTGCACTCCAGCCTGGGCAGCAGAGGGAGACCTTGTCTCTTAAAAAAAGAAAAGGAAACGAATATTCACATCCTCGAATTGTTCCAGATATACTTAAAAGTTGTCCAGTAACTGAATTGAGTATCTATTTTCAAATTTCAATTAATTAAAATTAAAATCTAGATTTCGGTTCCCGGGTTGCACTAGCCACATTCCAAGCCCCGGACAGCACCTGTGGCTGGTGGCTGCCGTGATGCACAGCACTGGTCCGGAAGGGAAGCCAGCTGGAGAGCTGTCTGGGGGTTCACTGTGGTTCCTGAGGCAGCTGCTTCTCCTCCCTCTGTCCTCACTTGCCGGGAACTGGCTGGTCATCCTAGCCCCCTGGGCAAAGGATGACAGTATCTGCCTGCAGTCCGCTTGTGCAGGACAGCCTCCCATTGCCCGGGACAGGAGCTGCCCTCCTGGACACCATCCTTCGAGGGAAGAGAACCCAGTTCCTCTGACGGCTTCACAGATCCATCTGTGCCTCGGTTTACCCAGATCAATTCCAGCCATCCCGAGGCGTTTCCCTCTAACCACGCACCCACCCACGGGAGGCCCGTGTCACCCTGCTGTGTACCACGTCTCTGCTCCCACGAATAAATGCCTTTACCCTGCAAACATGCGGTATGCGCGTTGTAAGTGAAGCAGCGCCAGGCTCGCGAGTGAGTCGCGGTGAGATCTGCGGTTTATTGAGCGCCGCTCGGGTCCTCGCGTGGCCTGGCCGGGTCTACGCGCTCTGCAGGGGAGGTCGGGGCGTGCGGGGCGGAGCTCCGACGCCTGCCCGTGCCCCGTACCATGGTGCAGCTCGAAAGGCGACCCGGCTGGATTCTCGCTGGTGGGGCTGTGCCCGTCTAACACCCAGGGCTCCCCGCCGCCCCGGCTCTCCCTCTCCTGGGGAGCGTCGCGCCCACTAGCGGGCGCGGCGGGAGCTGCTCGGGCAGCTCGGAGTCGCGGGGCCGCAACGGGAAGGAAAGCGCTTGGCCAGGGACGCGGTCTCCTTCCTTCGGGTTTCAGAGCCATAGGTCTGACTTCCAGCCATGCGCCAATAACTACCTGACCCGGCATTCCTCCATCCACCCAACAAACATGATCAGCAGAAGCGATCAGAGTTGGGTTTTGGAAAGATTGCTCTGGCCGGGTGTGATGGCACGCACCTGTAGTCCCAGCGTCAGCGGTTGAGGCGGGAGGATTGCTTGAGTCCGGGGGTTTGAGGCCAGCCTGGGCAATGTGTCGAGACCCCATCTCTAAAAGAAGAAGAAGAAGAAGAAGAAAAAACCTCCCTCTGGCTAAAGAGTGCAGAATGCACTGGAGAGGGAGAAACGCTGGCATGGGGCTGTCACCCAGGGAGAGCTGTGGCCAAGCCACTTCCGTTCCTGCCCATCTCACAGGTTCATGTTAAGTTCAGACGGGGTTGTGTCAATGACAAGCACAAAGTCCAAACTGGGGACATGATTGTCCTCCCATATAGAATGCCTTCTCCCCAAAGAGCAGGGGTAGCACATTGGCTACCTCTCGTTGTAAAAAACATTTTTAATTTGTTGCCAACATTTAAAATTTTGAAGTTGTCACATGAAATTCTCATTTCTGGCTTTTCTTGGAAAAAGCATAAGCTCTCACAATATTCACCCTGCATTCTTGCATGGCAACACTGCAGGGGCTGAGGAGCAGCTGCTCTTTAGATGGGACACTCACTATTTTGTCACAGTCTCCACCACCCCATACTGCCTCCCTGATGCTAAGACACCATCCTGCAGAGCTAGTTATTTTCTTGCACTGGGCCTGCTTCACTCATTTCCATTATCCCTTGGCATTTGTTTGTGACTCCTTTGGGGGTTTGGGGCACACATATGTCTTTATGTGAGGGATTGAAGTGCCTCTGTAGAATGATATCCCAAACTCTCAATCTGCTTATTTTTCATGCATACCTTCTCAGGCAGTGCCTTTCAATCTGAGCCATAGGCTCTTCAAAAGCGTTTAATTATAATATTTAATCTATTTTTTAACAACCATAGTTTAAGAATACTAATTTTTTAAAAATTCACACATACACTAAAATATGTTATCAATCACATATAATTTGTTGGCAACCACAAAACATTGTCTTGTGCCCTTAGAGTAGATTGTTTTAAGAAGGCCACAGAAATATACCATAGTCATCGCTGTCCAATCTAAGAGTAGCTTAATAATGCAAGGTTAGTGGCTTAAAAAATGCTACTGTTTATGGTGATATAGCATCTCTTGTATACTCCTGGATACAGCTGGAACCCATTCTAC
>VBSM01003186.1:465710-479450 GCA_008086735.1 Cheirogaleus medius
GGGTTTTTTTTTTTATTCTTTTTGGAAGATTTTCACTATATATCTTTCTATACTTCTGATTTTTAAAACATGTAAATGTACAGTATTAACTACTGTACATTTTAATACAGTATTTAGTAACTTAGCATAACATTAACTACTGTATATTTTAATACATTAATAATACTGTACATTATTCCAAAATAAAATCTTCATTGTTCAACTTTATAATAAACCAGTGATTACGTATGGATTCATTATGATAATACAGCTCTTCTGCGAGTATTTCTTTGGAAGACAGGCTATGCTTAAAAAAAAAATTGAAAGCCACTTTACTAAGAAAAACGCTTTTTGCCACACCTCCAACTCCCAAAGTCCGCTGGAGCGGGGTATGGAGGACGGGGGGGCGGGGGGACGGGACGCGGGAGTTGCTGCAGTGAGACCGCCCGCCCAGCAGGTGGCACTGCCCGCACTGCTCTCACCTCCCCTCTGCACCCTTTCTCTCCGCAATGGCGGGTGATGATGGTCCTCTCTTTGCGGGAGTGTCCATTTTGATGCCTGATGCCAGGTGCAGACTAGCGTCCGCACTGCGCGGGAGCTCTGACTTCAAGGAGGGTTAGAGAAAACAATGGCGCTCTTTGTTTAACCTTCCGAGCAGGCTGGAGAGGTGTCCGCGGCGCGGGAGATGCAGGCCAGGGGAGAATTCGTGCCGGGTGGCAGGCGGAGCAGCGGGCAGCCCCGGGGCGGGCGGGGTCCTGAGTGAGAAGCGAGCCGGCGGCCTCAGGAGGCGACTGACTGAGCAGCGCACCCGGGGAGCGAGGAGGCGCGGCGGAGCGAGCGGTCCCGGAGCTGACAGATACACGGCGCGGCCGGAACGGCGAGCGAGCGGACGAACGAGTGCAGGTCGCAGCCATGATCACCTCAGCCGGTGAGTGCGGCCCGTAGCTGGCGCTGGGAGGGAGCTGCCGCGGCGCCGGCTTTTAGCTGAGTCAGGGCCGGTGACTGGGCACCTCTTGGCGGAGTGCCGGCCTGCACGGCTCCTCGCTGCCCAAGACCCACCCCCGGGCCGGGGGCTGGGAGTCTGGCCAGGGCTCTGTGGGCCCCGCTGGCCACTCTGGCTTGAGGGAATCCAGCCAGGTCGACCGCCTCGGCCTGCCTCCCCAGCCACACCCCCGTGCCGGCACCGGGGGCGTCCTGGGCCTTCCCTGGACTCCGGAGAGGTTTCCTTTCTTCTGTCCCTCGCATTCTTGGTCGTGTGAGGCCGTCCGGTCGCAGTCCTTTCCCGCAGGTGGTTGGTGTGGGATGGGCCCCCTGTGCCATCGGACAGGAAGGCAGCTCGCTAGCCAAGCAGCTTATCTGCTGCATGAGTGCCTCTGGACCTGGCCGAGCTCCATTCTGTTTAGAGTGACATCCGGAATAAGGTTTGAGATGGGTTGATACTGAGTCCACTCCAAGGGTCTTCAGTTAACTTTCATGTTCTCTGAAGATCCTGAAGACATCATTATACTGAGAGCCAACTTATTGTTTCGAGGCTAGGTGCTCTGTAAACATTCTACCTTCAAGAAAGAACTGATGGCTCTGCAGAGCGGGTCTCATACACTTAAACCATTGTGTAGGTCGATTCATGTAGTGACATTTGAAATGGGATAAACTATAGAGATCAGGTTTCAAGGAGATTTTTAAGTTCCCCACCACAGGCTGATTTGCATATAGCTGTCCACAGCCTTGGTGCTTTTTTCTTGCCTGCTTACGTAGCGTTTTCTGGTCATCTCTTACTCTGCACTTGTCCCACAGGCATTTTGTTGTAAACTGGTGATCAGAAGACCTGTATGGTAAAGGGATCAAAACCATATTTGTAGGAGGACTGGCTAAGGAAATTGGTGGAGATGCTGGGAGACATAGTAGTTATTTTCAAACACTTGAAGAGCTGTCTCCTGTACCTGGAATTAGACTTTTTTTCCCCCTAAGGGTTACACATGATTTGGAGATGAATTTTAGTTCAATATAAGGAAGAGGGTTTTTTCAGTTATAGGTCTGTAAGGATAGAATAAACACCAAGTTTCTTGTTACTTGTTTCAGTTACTTATAAATGTAGCTGTCATCCTGTTTCAAATCTATCATGACTGTTTTTTCTTGGCCCAAACCATCTTCATCTCTTGCCTGGGTTTCTATATCAACCTTAAGACTTGTTTTTCCACCATTACCTCCATATAGTCCATTCTTCTTGTTGTAATCAGAATATTCTTTTTAAAACTTTAATCACATAATGCATCTTTGTTTAAAATCCTCCATTGCTTCCACTGTGTTTAGAACAAAATCCAGACTCTTAACCAAATCATGTATGATTCCTGCTTTGCCTTGTAGTACCCTCTTCCTCACTTACTATACTGTAATTACACTGACCTTTTTGTTCCTTAAATATGCCAATTTATCTCCTATCCTAGGGCCCTGGCACATTCTGTTCTCTTTCTAAACTTCTCTTCCTGAAGTTTTCCCTCAGTTTCTGATTCTTTAGTCTCAATTCAAATGTTACTTTTCCCTTACTGCTCTCTTAAAACATGCTGACTCTCTCTTCGCTAGTTGCCACCTCTCTCCATCACAATTCTGTAATTACCTTGTTTGTTGACTTGCCCGATTACTGTCTCTTTCTGGTAGAATTTTGGCAGGAAACTTGTTTTCATAGTTCTTAGAATACTGCTAAGGGCATGGCAGAAGTTCAAAAGTATAACTTGAATGAAAAAATCAGCCAGCCAATCAAATCAATGTATCAGTCCCTAGAATTTTTAAAGTAGAGGCTGAAAAAGCACTTTTGGGGAATAGAGTTTAAACGTCTTTAGGGTGGCAGGACTAATGATTTCTGAGGTTCTACCCTGAGATTCTGTATGATAGTGTAGTATATATTTATTACTGTCATTTAAGTTGATTGGATTACTTGTCAGCTTCTGCTCTAAACCTTCTGTCACTTTTTTTTCCTGTCCTATGGCTCGTGTTGGCTTATAAGGAAGGAGGTGCCTTAATATAGGCACCTTGAAATAACTTTTCTGTTTGTGTCCCAGGTGCTGAATAGTGTTATTGTTCTGATATGGATTAGTTTGTTCATTCCTTTATTCACGAGGCACTTGCTAGACACTAAGAACATAGTGGTGAATAAGAGGTCAACATGTACTCTTAGTTTTTTTTCAAGATGATTGACTATGAAAGGGATAGAGAGATAGATGCTTACTGGAGGGAGATGTGAAATTGAGTGGGTTGGCGGGGGTTTTTGTTTTGTTTTGTTTTTATCATAATATGGCATATAAAGGAAAGTAGTGCTAAAAAGCTTTCAAACAATAGTCTCCCACCTCACTTTTCCCTTCTGGTCCCCAGAGACAAGCATTTCCAACTTTTAAGCTGTGTCTTCTGGAACATAACTCCATATTTATAAGTAATATCCAAATATTGCTATAAATTGATTCAATAATTTTAGACAATATCTGCTGTGTTCTTATTATGGCATAAGAGGTTTTTATCATCCTAAGGCCTTTCCTATTCCCTTCCCCATCCAGAGGAGAGTTCTGTTTTAAGATGGGAAATATTAGTGTATGGAATATAGAGTATTTGATTCAGTTCTAGTCCATGGCCAAAGGCTGACTTTGTAAGCCAGGACAACCATGTACCAAATTAGTTACTATTGCAACCAAACCAGAGAGTATAAAAACCTATCTCTTATTTTGGTAAAAGCCATTCAGATACAACATTGATTAATGAGAGGTTATCAGCATTTTTAGTATTAAATGTTCTGTTATTTATGATCTGTTCTACATTTACAACACTCTGGTCTGTCATGTAATCCACACCACTAGTTTGCACATTTTCTTTTTACTGATTCAATTTTTAAACTTATCTGTTCTTCGTGCTTTCAGTTAGCCTCTCTGTTCTGGTCTTGTCATACCAACCTAGAGTACCAAGTTCTTTTTGTCTGCTTTTATGCTTTTGGAATGGTAGTATGCTAGTCTTGCTTGGTAAATTTTGTATCCTTTCCTGTGTGGCTCCCTAAAGACTCCTTATGCTATTTAACAAACCTACAATTATTGATTAGAAATGGCTACATCTCCTAATTAAAGCTGCCTTGACACTTTTAAATCAAATCACAGTTTCAATTCAGTGTTCCAGAATGATTTTAAGACCCACATGGAAAACATATTTGACAAGACAGTTTGGTTTTCTTTGTGGTCTAAGGACAGTAACTTCCCATATCTTTTTTAAAATAATCCCTTTAACACATGACTGTATTTTAAGATATGTTCTTTTGGAGAGGATAGTTATTTTTTTTAACCTCCTTTGTTAGTGGTAACACCTTGATGCTAAGAGAAGACAGATGGGGAACACTGTGCTTTGGTAATTGGAATTCAAAATGAGTAAGATTGCTCATCATTTAGTAAAACATTCTAGGTTACTTTTGATAGGAAGGAGGTGCCTTAATATAGACACCTCAAATAACTGAAATATTTTACCCTTTTGAGTTGATAACTAAATGCCCCTTTTTTCCATAAATAATTTTATGACTTGATTTATTTTGTATGAATAGTTTTATTCTAAAAGTGTATGGGAAAGTTTGCCATTTTGGTCAATAAATTAGGCTAGTGGTTCTCAAACTGTAGTGAGCCAAAGAATCACAGGAAAGGTTTGTGGCCCTGTTACTGGGCTCCCTCCCCATAATTTCTGATTCTGTAGGTCTGGTGGGGAAACAAGAATTTGCATTTCTAACAAGTTTCCAGGTAATGCCAATGCTGTTGACCCAGACACCACACTATGAAAACCATTGAATTAGGCAAATGATATGATATATATGGTATCATGAAGGTTTGATAACCTTTACAGTTTTAAAGAAAAATAATCATTCCCCCTAGTGAAGTCACTCCTCAAAAAATACTTATTTTTTTCCATCTTTTTTTTTCCCCCGCTCTGTCACCCAGGGTAGAGTGCAGTAACCTTATCATAGCTCTCTGCAACCTTAAGCTCCTGGGCTCAAGTGATTCTCCTACCTCAGCCTCCCTAGTAGCGGGACTGCAAGCACACTTCATCACACCTGGCTAATCTTTCTATTTTTTGTAGAGACAGGGTCTCACTCTTGCTCAGGCTAGTCTTGGACTCTTGAGCTTAAGCAGTCCTCCCGCCTCAGCTTTCCAAAGTGCTAGGATTACAGGCATGAGCCACCATGCCTGGCCCCATCATATATTTTTGACCAAGTGTTAATTTCCATCTTAGTGAGCATATGCTTCATAATCATGATATACCTTTTGTCTTGTAGCTGGAATTATTTCTCTTCTGGATGAAGAAGAACCACAGCTTAAGGTATGAGTTAAATAAAAAGTAACTAGGCTTAGTATGAATACTGTGTAGCTTTTTGAATTTAGTAATATCTATATATCTTCCATCATTTAAAGTAGCCATCCTACCCAGCCTGTGCCCAGTCATTGAAATCTAACCAGAGAAGACAGTATTTTGACAACAGCAGTTGGTTTCCCTTGAGTATAATAAAGCTAAGGCAAGTAAACCTCAGTATGGCACGGAATAACCCCCTAGTTTCTTTATTGACAGAAAGCGCAAAAAGTTGTTTCTTCTGTTTCACCTATTTAAAGTTATTTGCATTTGATGAAAATATGGAATGTACTTCAGGTGGCTCTAAATACCTGAATTCATTTACATCTAAACTAGCAACCTGGAGTCATCTTATATATTTAAAGAAGAAAAATGTTTATTATGAAAAGGAGTGACATTATACGGTTAGTCTGATGTTTTATCATTGAAAACATAAAGGAAATGTGTAAACATATCAGTAAACATATCAGTAAATTTTTATATTTGTCATAGATTAAAAGTTCTAGTGAATATTATTGATGATTTGGCCATTGATTTCTTGGGAACTTTTTTTTTAAAGGAAATGTAATGGTAAGTCCATCTCAAAATAGAATTTTGGTTTTATCTTCTACAGGAATTTGCACTACACAAATTGAATGCAGTTGTCAATGACTTCTGGGCAGAAATTTCTGAGTCTGTAGACAAAATGTAAGAAATTACTTTATTTCTATAAATTGGAATAAGATGGATCAACTTCAGTTATCTGTGAATGTGAATCTTGTGGCTTATTTATTCATTTAGAAATTTGCTGCTACTAAATTGTGGCTCAGATATTTAGATTTGGGAGTTTAAAGGAAAACTACAGTTTAAACTAGGCCTATACTTCCTAATTTCTTTCAGAGAAGTTTTGTATGAAGATGAAGGTTTCCGGAGTCGGCAGTTTGCAGCCTTAGTGGCATCTAAAGTATTTTATCACCTGGGGGCTTTTGAGGAGTCTCTGAATTATGCTCTTGGAGCAGGTGACCTCTTCAATGTCAATGATAACTCTGAATATGTGGAGACTATCATAGGTAATTATTTTCTCTCTGGTAAGACCTTATCTTATTGGCTTCTTTCTTGCTCTAGTGTATAAAGCATTTTCCCCTCCTGAATTGGATGTTGCCAAATTTCATTTTAACTGGAAGTTCATAATCTTTCTCTAATAATTTTATGCAGTCTGAGTTTTTAGACCTGCCTTCCAACTGAGTGCTAGTGTTCTTAGCAGTCATGGTTATCTCTAGTCCAGTGAGCAGACTGTTAGATGAAAAGGTTATTATGAGTAGCAGAAATTAAATGATACTAATTTGTAGAGTTGTTCCTCATATAAGAAACCATTATTCAGTGTCTGCATTGTGTTAGGCACCATGCTAGTCATGATAGATACCATGGTTTATTTCACAACTGCCTTGTAAAGAAGGAGGTAGCCCTGTTTTATAAATGCAAAAACTTGGGTTTTGAGATAATAAAGACGCGTGGCTATTAAATAGGAGGGTCAGAATTTAAAACCAGGTTTACTTGCGCCAAAACCCATCCTGTTTCTACTAGTTACCATTGTTTTCTCATTGATTTCTTTATTAGTATTATTCTTTTCAAGATAGGGTCTCACTCTGTTGCCTAGGCTAGAGAGCAGCAGCATGATCATAGCTCACTCCAACCTCAAACTCCTGGGCTCAAGTGATCCTCCTCCCTCAGCCTCCCAAGTGACTGAGACTACAGGTGTGCACCACTGCACTCAGTTAATTTTTCTATGTTTTTGTAGAGACAGGGTCTTGCTACATTGCTCAGGCTGGTCTCAAACTCCTGGCCTCAAGCAGTCCTCCCTCCTCGGCCTCCCAAAGTGCTAGGATTATAGGCATGAGCCACCTCGCCTGGCCTGTTTCTTTATTTTTTTTTTAATTGTGTAACATACAATCAAGGCTTTGGATTCTCTATCATATTTCAACCAGAGTTTTAAGTTCAAACAACTATATAAGATTTTGTTCAAACAGAAATTTGGTAAGTTTAAAAATGCTTGCAAATTCATGATCTAGTAGATGAAGAAGGGACTGCATACCCTTCACACATGTCTTTATGACTATCAAGCTTTGGGATTATAGTTACAGAGAGCTCAAGGGTGTTTTCTGTCAGGAGTGTGCAGTGTGCATACTTTGTATTGCTAATTAAGAGATGATCTATATTCACCTGAATGTCTACAATGAAAAGTTGGTATTCTCTTTCAGAAATTGAGAAATGCTACATAAGGGAGTAGCAAGCAGCACCTTCAGATGTCCCTAAGAGTCTTTACATTTTTAATGTTTGTGCTGTGATGTTATATTAGAGCTGTCCAGGAAGTATCCAGCCATTGTTACTGTAATGAGAACGGATACTTTCGGAACAGGCCTCAGTAAAATGTTACAGATAACTTTATTGCTCATTGAATTGGGCTTTTTATCTGTGAATCCTATGGGAAGAAGTGATGGTTTTAAAGGGTAGACCATATCATTTGAAATCAGTGTGTACTTTCTTTACAGTAAGCTAGAAATGGGGGATTAAATACACTTATTTATCTCTTTTCTGTTATTTGATGATTTTTTTTTGATGAACATTGATAATTTTTTTCCAACAATGATCTGCAAGTACTTACAATGCCACTTTTTTACAAATTGTGCTTTTAAACAGCACTGTTGATATAAAGTTCTATGAGATGATAGATGCCTTCCCTGTCTCTAAACACTGTGTCATCTTAGCTTATGGAAGTTGAGTGTTGATCAGTAGACCAGTTCTGTTTGCTTTTCTTTGTGTAGAATTGGGATTCTTCTAGTTTTGTAGGGTACATTTTTTAAAACATCAGTGAGATTTGTAAGGGGTATACAAAATAGAATTCGGAAAAGGCTTCCTACCATCTTAATATAATAAACAGTACCTCTAGAAAATTTAAGACAGTAATAAATCTCCCAGTTATGATGAAACTTCAGCTGGGAATCAGGCTAGAGTCTGGGTTTTATTTAAAACATAAACCTGGAATATAGTTATTAACATAAACATAAACCTGATGAATGAGAGCATGAATCTCATTTGAAACCTAGGAGGTACGTTTTTTTCACCATGGTTATGTAATCTAAGGAAAATTCTGCAAATGTTCTAATTCTGAGGTTCCTCTTTGATGGGGTAGGAGTAACGTTTTCTCACTTAACTGTAGTTGGTTCAGAAACCTCCTGATAGAGCCCAGTGAAAATTCTCTACAACTGTAATTGTTTAAGGTCTATTTTATAACTGCCACTTTTGTTCTTATTAACTGTAACTGAACCTTCATGGTTCTTCCTGAAAGGACTCTGAATGTGGTGTATTCCACTTTATAACAATCCTCTGCTTCCTTCAAAATATAGGCACAGTTAACCTGAGTCATCTAGTGGGCCAGCAATCCTTTATGCTAGTTCCAATTATTTTTGTTTCTTGGGGCTATAGTTTGCAACTAATTAAACTTATCCTAATCCCCTTCTCTTTAAAAGGGAGAGAGACAAGCCAGTGAGTTATAGAGAGAATAACTAGTATTTATGTCATTCCTCTTGAGTGGCTATTTATATTCTTTATGAATGTGGAAGGCTTAGGGAAATGCTCTCTTTTGGTTGTACCTAGAAAGTTTAAGGTTTGATTGCAGAGAAATAGAAGTTACAAGCAGATTAATGTTTCTCATCAGGTGTGCTATTGATGCCCTTCAGTATTTCACTCCCCTTCTCTATCAACCCAAATTATTGTGAAATGTGGAAGCCAAATTGTGCACATATACTACTGCATGAATTTTCAGACACCCTCTTGGGGGAAATAGGTTCTACCCCTGTCACACTGAAGCAATGAATATAGTCATGGTGCTAAATAGCATGTTTCGAACAATGACAATGGTGGTCTCATAAGATTATAATACCATATTTTTACTGTACCTTTTCTATGTTTGGATACACAGATACTTACTATTGTGTTACAGTTGCCTACAGTATTCACTACAATAACATGCTATATACAGGTCTGTAGCCTAAGAGCAATAGGCCATACTAAACAGCCAAGGTGTGTAGTAGGGTATATCATCTAGGGTTTGTATAAATACACTCCGTGATGTTCACACGATGAAATCACCTAACAGTGCATTTCCCAGAATATATCTCTTTTGTTAAGCAACACATGATTGTTGTTTCAACTCTTCTATAATTCCTGGAAAAGTTTTTGGAAATCTTTGAAATTGCCTTTCAAACCTCTGACATATTTTACGTCATTTCACTGTTGTTTTACAAAGATGATTTAGACACAGTCTTTACTCTGAAGGTGCGAATAGTTTCATTAATGTGAAGAAGTCTAAGATACTGGTATGTAATAATTGCTATAATATCCTCAATAGTGGTAGGTGTTTGTTTTTTGAAAGTGAAACAGCAGCTATTTTGTAGCCAACTCTTTTAAATAATCAGCTTAATCAGGTAGAGTAATATAATTTTGGTGAAAATTAAGTAACAAGACAGAATTTTACTTTATTTATTTATTTAAAAGGCAGGGTCTTACCCTGTTGCCAGGCTAGCCTTGAACTCCTGGGCTCAAGCAATTCTGCCTCAGCTTCCCATGTATCTAGGACTATGGGCATATACCACTGCACCCAGCTGAAAAATGTTTTGAATAACATTAGCCTTATTGGAATTAGTGTATAGTGTAACCATAATGAAGAGGACAATATTAATTTGAATGTATAAGTTCTAGCATTTTAAAATTTACTTACTGCTTTATAGTCATCCCATAAGTTATACATGATTATAAATGCAGGCATTGTACTTTCTGGTAGTTCAGCCCAGTGTATAAGGTAATTATTTTATTTTCTCCATAGCAAAATGCATTGATCACTATACCAAACAGTGTGTGGAAAATGCAGATTTGCCTGAAGGAGAAAAAAAACCAATTGACCAGAGATTGGAAGGCATTGTGAACAAAATGTTCCAGCGATGTCTGGATGATCACAAGTATAAGCAGGCTGTCGGCATCGCTCTGGAGACACGAAGACTGGATGTGTTCGAAAAGACTGTACTGGAATCGGTAGGTAGCTGTTATTTTAGAGATTGTTGTTGATGAAGAATCAGCAAAGCAAATTATTCAAACTGAAAATTTCATGGGTAGTGAAAAGAAAATGTAGTGTAGAAATAATAAGGTACTCTTTTGCCAGTTGTTTTGTTTTTATATTTATATGTGAACCTTGGCTGTTTTGTGTTCATAGACTATCTGCATTTATCTTACTACATTTCTTTATTCCTTTGAAATCTTACATGGGGAAGTTGTATTAATTACCCTGCTCTATTTAAGAAGAACATATTGATAAACTACTATTTTAATGCATTTATTATAGTTAAAACTACAAACTAGATTCATGGTTTGGGGTTGTTTTGCAATAATTAAGACAGTTGTATTTAATTATAATAATTAAGACAGGGGACTTACCAACAAAGTGGTCAGAAAGGTGCAAGGCTGAGTTAAATGGACATTGATCTGCAGGCCCACTTTGCCTCCCCACCTGTCTGTATGAGCTAGCACTCTGCACTGCAGCCATTTTGGCTGCTGCTTATCTCCTAGATGTACTCTGCCCAATTTCTCTGCCAAAAATATATTTTCCATTCCTTTCTTTACCTACTTGATTCCTGTTCATGATTCAGATCTCAGCTCAACTGTCATTAATTTGCAGAGCCTCTGTCAATCCCCAACACCCTTACCCTCTTCAACCCTTCCTACAAAGATTAGGTCAGGTTTCTTTTGTTAATTTCATGGAGCCTATATTTTTTTGTAGTGTTTATCACTTGTTATTAATTATATTAGTAGGTAATTAACATCTGTCTTTCCCATGAGATTATAAGCTCCATCAGCACAGATGCCTTGTGCCTTTTAAGTTGAAACAACTATATAAGATTTTGTTCAGACAGATTTTGTTCACCACTGTATATCCATCCCTAAAGACTGAGTCAGTGTTTAGCAATAGTAGTAAGGTTTTTTTTAAATGAGTAAATGAGTGAATGACCTAATGTGATAGAATGGCCCTTGTTTCACTCTCAGTTTCATTTTTGTGCAGTTGTAGCCTCTTTTTGTCTTCATGTGAATAAGATTAAAATATTTATTTTCATTCATTCAACAAATATATTTTGAATGTCTGCCATGTCCCACTGTTCTAGACATTAGAGATATATAGTAGTCCCCTGTATACCCCCTTTCTGTGGTTTTGCTTTCCTTGGTTTCAGTTACCTTTAGTCAACTGCAGTATAAATGGTAGGTGGAAAATTCTGGAAATAAACAATTCATAAGTTTTAAATTGTATACTGTTCTGAGTAATATGATGAAATCTCTCTCCATCTCCTTCTGCCTTGCCCAAGACATGAATCATCTCTTTGTCTATCATATCCATGCTGTATATATTACCTGCCCATTAGTCACCTAAGTAGCTGACTCACATATCAGATGGACTATCACAGTACCACAGTTCTTGTCTTCAAGTAACTCTTATTTAACTTAATAATGGCCCCAAAGCAGAAGAGAAGTGATGCCTGCAATTCAGATATGCTAAAGAGAAGCCTTAAGGTGCTTCCTTTAAGTGAAAAAGTGAAAGTTCTCAACTTAATAAGGAAAGAAAAAATTATATGCTGAGGTTGCTAAGATCTACAGTAAGAATGAATCCTCTATCTATGACACTGTCAAGAAAGAAAAAGAAATTTGTGCATTGTATAGATAGGGTTCAGTACTATCCATGGTTTCAGGCATCCACTGGAGGTCTTGGAACATATCCCCCTTGAATAAGGGGGACTACTCTAGTGGCAAACGAGACCCAACAAAGTTCCTACCAAAATCAAACAGTCCGTTAGGAGAACCTAGAGGAGAAACAAGTAGTCAAACAAATATACAAGGTAAAGGGGTGATAAATGTATTTTTAAAAATAAAGCAGAGTAAGAAATGCATCTCAGTGCACATATGCATATAGATACAAACTTAAGTTTTATGAAACAATACCTACCCATACTACTTGTGATATAACTCTGATATTTTAAAATTGTATTTCATTTTTTAAAAGAAAATTAGCTAGTTATACCCCATTGATTTTAAATCACAGTGATAAGTCACAGCTTGCTTTTTGAGAAACACTCTTGTAGCTTTTCAGTATGCTTATTTATGTTAAAGAACTCTTATAGGGTGATATCTCAAATATTAGGGTTGCTTTTGAGAGCCACATGGTAAACACATAGGTCAAAGTTTCTTCACAGGGAGAGCACCAGACAGATGTAACAGCACTCAATGCTAGAATCACTCAGACCTGGAGATAGTTCTACACATTGTGTTTCCTGGTCAGTGAGTGAGTATAGGCAGTAAGTCATGAGGGAGTCTAGTAGCTAGGTAGGAAGCAGAAAGACTTCAACAGACACAGTTGAAAAGCATAGCCACTTAGTATATGGACAGTTGTACATATCTTTTTATAGCCAGTGCCACTCAGATTGTAGCATCATATTGGGTTATTAAGTATGGAATGTTCGACTTTTTTAAGTATTAAGTTTGACAGTTGATATCTCTGACATTTCACTTTGACATTTCGTGTTTTTGTTGTTGTTGTTGTTGTTGATTATTGTGAAGGTATATCCTCATTCTTTCAAATGCAGGTTTTGGCTTTTGATTATCTTCCAGATTTTTTTTTAGAGCAATATTTTCTCTAAAATGAAACTATGGATAAGTCAAAAATTCATGTTATTTTTGAATATGAGTTCTGTTGTGGAATCAATATAATGCACATAGCTGGAAATATCAACAAAGTGTTTGGGAAGGATGTGGCTAAAAAACACACAGTACACTGATGGTTTGAGAGGTTCCATTCTGGTGATTTTAATCTTGAAAGTGAGCCATGTGGGTGACCTGAGACCAAGGTGGATAGTGATGAGCTGAAATCTGTAGTAGAAACAGATCTATCTTAACATATGTGTGAATTAGCAGCAAGGTTTGATATTACCATTCCAATAATATTGGACCATTTGAAACAAATGGGCAAAGTAAAGAAGCTGGATAGATGGGTACCGTATGAATTAAATGAGCATCGGAAGAAAAATTATCTTGAAGCTTCCCTTTCTTTGCTGTCATGACAAAGACAAACCATTTCTACACCATATTGTTATGTGTGATGAAAAATGGATTCTTTTTAACAATTGCAAGCATTCGGCACAATGGTTGGAGAAAGAAGTGCCGAAACAAAGTCTGAAACTGAATATTCATCAAAAACTAGTGGTGTCTGTTTGGTGGTCCAGCGCTGGTATTATCCACTACAGCTTTATGAAACCTGGTTAGTCGATTACAGGGGCGGATGTCTACTGCAACCAGTTGGACAAAATGATGAGGATGCTTGTGATTAAG